>WBMV01006675.1:974826-1291274 GCA_013396655.1 Campylorhamphus procurvoides | reverse complement strand
GAAATGCATTAAGAAAACGTATGACACTATATGACTTTTGGGAGTCAAAGTCTTGTTCTCTTCTTCATGCCAGCACTTACGTTACTAGAACTTAGTTAGGGATGGGTAACCCTATCACTCAGAAACAGTGTCATGCTGCAGTGGGACCTGTTCACCATAACAGTTTTGCCCCACTCTATTTTGTTTCCTGCTTTTCTTTGTGGCTGCCTGGGGATGCTTATTGAGCGTCTGCTGCTCAGATGGCTTTCCAGGTAATTAATGGTAGTAATATTGCTTAGGACTAACTCCTTTTAAGCTACATTTTGCTTCCAAATTTGTTCTTGGTTCTTCCTTTCCTTGTTAAGATATCCTGAAGGGTCAAGTGAACCTGAACATTGAACCCAAGTGCAAGAGAACAAACTGAATGACAAGTCCAAGGGAACAAATTCTCTGTATGTGACACTTAAAAGGACAGGGGGAAAGTAACACCAAACAAGAAGATAATGAAATCTGGTAGTTTCCTTACCATCAGTCTATAGGGATTGTAGCAAGGGCTGCTGGGGCTAAGCAGAGCTTCGCCACGCTCATACGAAGTTACATGAAATAGATGGTCTGCATTCTTCTCTTCTAAAAGTTATTACAAATCAAGAGTTTCCTCTCTCAGTCCAACTTCATTTCATCAGTTTTAAATTAGCATGAGTGATAGGGGAAGCAGGGCCAGTAATTCTCAAAATATTAGTTGTGAGTTCAAATGGTAGAGTAGTCTAAAAAGCTGGCATAGACTCCAATTTATGCTGCTATTATGGAATAGAAAATGGGGGCAGGATGTATTAACATCAGTGGCTTTATTTAAATCTGGAAAATAAAAAAGGGGGCAACACGAAATAGATTAAAAATGTGCTTTCTATATTGCTGTTGATCTTTCCTTTAAAAGCAGTAAGATATATAGTTATACAATAGACCATCCAAATTTCTACCACTGGATGGTTGAAATAATTGTAATATTAGACATTCTGGTTCAGAATATGCCACAAGGTCTTAACACAAAGTTGAAGTGGAAATAGTATGAATTTGACTCTAGGAAAGTGTTCTAAAGACTGAGAAGGTTTGTTTGTTTTGTATTGTCAAGGGGAGTGGTAGATTTTTCTTGTTATGATTACACTGGGCAAATATTTTTCTCTTGGAATCAATGGAATTAAATTAACTTAGAGCTGCCACTAATGCCACAGGTTTGCAGTTATGATATTTGGTTGGGCCTCATCCTTGGGTGGTTTAGCAGCTTTCTGTGAGGGGCTACTGTGACCCTGGATATTGAATTCCCTGTTCAGTCTGGCCTGGAATCAGGACTGAATGCAAGCACCAGCCCTGGCTCCGTTTCTGTAGGCAATTGTTCCTCAGCAGTTACCTGAAAATTCATTGTCATAATATTTACTTTTTAACTGCGTCTTTCAACTCTCTTTGTATATAATATAATGTAATAGGGAAATCAAACTCCCTGACCAATCTTTAGTAAGGTCAGACTTTTTTAGGGAGTGATTCTTGGCAATTGCTTTTGTTTTTGTTTTGGATGTTTGGGGTTTGTTTTTCCCCCTTGGAAGCTGAGTGTGGGAGAGAGGAACTTGTTTGCATATACTTTCTGATAATTTCAGTTCAAGGACTGGTGTTTTTACAGCTTCTAACATTTTATGATAATAACAACCTGCGTTTTGTATCACTGATGGTCTCTTGAAAGAAGAAAAAGGTGTATAAGTACTGCTGGCTTACATCAGCAAAAAAGCAGAGTGAAAACTGAAGTACAAAGTAAATAAAGTAACTTTTTTTTCAGAATTGTTTACAAACGCATAAAAGAATTTAGGTTTCCTGATCATTTTAATGCTTTTCCATTGAAGTATGGCACTTTTTAAGTGATGAGGTGCCACTTGTGCAGGGCAAGGAAAGAGGAGAGTCCCAGTGTATCTTTTGCCTCCCTATTACACCCAGGTATGTCTGACTGTGTGAAAATGTGCAAATGGGAGGATGCTGCTGTACATGGAGTGTAGTCACCAATATTACACAGTCCAGAATCTCCCTGCGGGAATGTTCTGACTTCTGCTACTGTGAACTTATTTGTACAGATGGAAAGAATAGGAAGAAAAACAGTTCTTCCAGGAAGAAAGATTTTGAAGGGTTTAAGGACTGAATAATAAGCAAATAGCAGCTTTGGCTCAAAATGCACACAGGCTAAGAAGTCTTTAGCATCATTTCATTATATGGTGTTTTGCAACAGAAAAGTCAGAATAAAACAACAAGAATCCTTGAGAATAAAGTGGTTTTTAATTTATTTTTTTTCCCAGTGCTAACTCCTCTTTGCAGATTATGGGCCAAAATGTTGATAACTGTAGAAGACCCAGCCAGTGGGGGCATTATTAGTCAAATCCTATTCAAGATGTAGATGAATCCTGTGGGCCAATCACCCTTTTGTTATTAAATGTGTTCTTTCATCTAGTGAACACACCCTGGATGAAAGTGGCATAAGTTTTATTATTTTATGCAGACAGGAAATCCCTCAGACTGTGTATCTTGTTCCCATTCCATTATTATTATTTAACCAGTCAAATTAATTCATGTAATGGTGTCCCTGTTACTAATGTTTAGTACATGAGAATCTTGGGGAAAATGGAATTTAGCCTAATACAGGCTACAAAGTGGTATGAAACTGGAGTTCTTTTCAAGGTCTTCAGTTCAATGTCTGGTTCCTTAAATGGAAGGTGTTTGTCATATTTTTAATGACCAAGGAGAGGAAAAAACTTTTAAAAACCCTCCGGCAATTTTAGCTGCTTTGCCAGTTAAGTTTCCAAGTGCTCTCAGACAAATGAAGTACACTAAAACATAATGGCTGCTACTCAAAAGAATTACATATATCTTCACTTCAGCATCCTGCCTTCTGTCTGACAGCTGCAGAATTCTCTGGATAGTTTTCAGTCAATTTAACCCAGTTTTATAGTGATTTTCAGCAAGAGAAAAATAAACATTTTAGTTTAGGAAAATAAATGCAGCCTCAAAACTTAACGAAAAATAATTTCTTAGAGGAACTGATAAGTGAAGAAGGATAAAACACTTTCTTTCCAGAACACTATTAAGTGAATAGTAGGAAGGAGCAAGTTCCCCAAATGGCTGAGTTAGTGCTCTCAAGTGACATCTGGTAAGATGAAGAACTTTCCCATGCAACTTACAATAGAAAACAATTCTTTTTTTTTCTAGAGTTTGTGGTTTACTTTGAGCTTTGCTGTTGCTTTATAATTTCAGAATTGTTTCTTCCCACAGAATTTACTTATTTACAGTAAATTGTATTATTCTAAAAGAAAATTCATTGTTCATTCTTTTTTTTTCTTTCTGTTTTTCTTTTTTTTTTTTTTTTCCCAAGTCTAAATAGGGAAGTTTCCTAAATCTTGGGCTGTCTTTGGTTATCCAGAAAACCAATAGAATGAAAGTCTCGGAGAACAGTGAGGGAGAAATGAATGTATTGAATAGAAGAATAAGTAGGTACAATCTACTTCAAATCCAGCGGTTTTAAAACAAGGAGGTTAGTTTCAGGCACTCCATCACTTTATAAAGCTGTTTCTTTGCACAGATGGCTCAGAACATGGATAGATCACTGATACAGTGTTTAATCATCCAAACCAATAAATAATTTCCATAATTGTTATTCAAAACATGTGAGTTTTTTATGATAAGTGGAATGAGAGTCCTTGTCCTATTTCTCCTTCATTCTAGTGGGTCCTTTTCCTGACCTTGAGGTTGATGCAGATCCCTTGACCCTCCAACAGCAGAGAGAGTTCCTGCTGTTTGAGTAGCACTGGTGCCTGAGCAGTCCTGGCTTCTTTCAGTAAAAAGTAAAATGATAACAGCATTTCCCTTCCTTCTCGACTCTGCTCTGCTTATGTAAGAAGTAGAGGAATCATCCTATGTCTGCCATGGTTGAACGTGTACTTTGCTCCAGCAGCAGGGTTATTCATTCAACAAAGCACTTGAGCATTAAGCAATTACTTAAGCCTGTTCCTATACAATAAAATACTTCCAGACTTATGTGATCTTGACATTTCTAGAAACTGAATTTTAAAGATGACTTAAGATGTTTTACTGAATTAAAGTGATAAATCCCCTAGTGACCCTTGTATGGTGCTGGTCATGATAAATTACTCCCTCCTCCCCAAATGTAACAACACATTATTATGGTCTCTCTTTCCTATTGTGGGTATGCAGATCAATCTCAGGATGTTTGGATGTGACATTGTATCTGTGATGTATCCTGGTATAGACTTTCTCTTATTTAACCTTGATATTTCTTACTTTACCATGCTTAGTTGTTTATCTATAAATAGGCCCTTGTTTGGGGCTGAATTGGGGTCTGGTTCTATGTCTATTAAAGGAACAAAGCTTTCAGTCCCGAACTCGGCTCTTTGTGGCTCTCTTAAAGTATTTAAGAGACTTCTGGGGCAACATAAAACATATAAGTAAAGTTTAAGAATCCTGATTCAGTCTCATACAAAGCTGATAACGACTGCTTAAATATTCCCCAGGAAATAATTTATACAGGATATAGTTCCCTGGCAGTTGATATACAAATACCATATAGAAAAAGAAAGTTAGATTTCAGAGGGCTTTTTCATCTTTAGCATGGGTGATGGTCAACAACACTCTTAATTTTCTTATATTATGGACTGGGTTGAGGAGGCATACGTGGGAGAGGAATGTTAGAAGCCAGCTAACAGCTTGCAAGAAACTCCATTGGCTTACATGCAGTACTCCTTCATTACTGTGAATTCCCACTGTCTAGTTGTAACATTAGAAAAGAGGTTGTGGTACAAAGTACGTGATGAGACTGAGTCCAGTGGCTGGATGCTGCAGATGTCTTCATGTTGTGAATTCATTTTATGTGACCTGCCACTTTCTGTAACTGATCACTTATGGGAAAAAAGCATTCCCTTCCATTTTGCAAAAAACCCATCTTAAATGTTTCTCTTAAAACAGATGAAGAGAAGACAGCAAGTGCACTCCTTTCCTTTCTTTTGTCCTTCAAGCCTGCTCTGTTTTTAATACATAAAGATCCAAAATAAGTGGAATTAGATTTTACCAGCTATTTGGGGTTTTGCCATGCCAACTCAAGCAAACACAGTGGGAATGTAAAAAGCATGTGCCCTGTGCTGAGTATTTGCTGAGTATTCCTGTATGAGCATGAGGAGTTGAGATTACTTTTGTCTTATTTTGTGCTCTCTGTAGTTCCTTGTAAGATGGTGAGGAGTTTGCCTCTTCTTCATGGCAACTGGAGGCTGTTTGGCAGCTCACCTATTTAGGATTTGAATAATGCTTTTATCCTTAGAAAAAAAACCTTAATATAGTCCATGATTTCTTGCATTTGTTGTCTAGCATTCTATGCAGTCTCTGTCTGCACTACTATCTCACCAATTTCTGAGTTGGAAATTTTTATTCTGTTTAACTGGTAGTTTGTTTTTCTTGGAGAATTACTCTGGGTGTGTTTATGAAACACTGGGGTTTTTTGCTCAATGGGAGAAGGAGTCTGACCTAGAGATACAGTGCAAATTTAATCCCCATAGAACAAGAAAAAGTATGAGATTCACCTGAAATGTCTATGTACACCTTCATACCTGAAACAATTACTTTAGTTGAAAGTTCTGTTTGAAGTCTGTTCAGGTGATGCTTGAGAATACCTCTACCTTAAAAATGAGTAGCACATCCAAAATAAAACTTGTGTGTAAAGTCCTAGAGATTCTTTTTCAAATGGAACAAATTACAACCTCAGATATCACTTGCAAGGAGTGTAGGAATTTTTAAGCCATCATTTTGATTCCAACTTTGCAGATTTTCCATTTCCTTATCAAAATACAGCATTTTTTAAAATCTTGACTGTAATGAAATAAATGGAATGGTGAAAAAACACTTAACTGAAAAATTTTGGTAGCACAATCTGTAACAGACCTTAGTTCACTTTATCTGTGCTTTATCAGTCAATACTGCTTTCTGCACTAATGTTTTATTCTTAAAAGTTCTTTGGAATTGAAGTGAAATACCCGTTCTTTGTGGGTCTTCCCTTCTTCAGCTATCCCAAATAACATGGCTGTGAAGTGTTTTAGAGAGTCAACTGCCACTGCGGTTTATCAGAGATACTTCAAATCTGGGTTAGAAAAATTAATTAAGTCAGGGATAACTGAAATTAGCTATCTGAGGGGAACAGACATTTTCATAGATTCCCAGCCTGTTTAATTTTCCAGCACATACATAAAACTAAATGAAGAAGTCTTTAGGTTGATGGGGTAAAGTGAAGTTTTTCTCAAAGTCTTTGAGGTTCCTACTTATTGTTAAACAGTGCATTTCCTTGTAAGGACTCTTGTCGAACCTCAAGAGTTTGCTATGGACAAGGATGACCACTTTGAATCATGATGGTTGTCTGGTATGTCTGATTGGCTTTTGAAAGCAGAGTTCATTCCCAAATCCTGTGTGATGGCCAGCTTTGAGCATGACTTGCTCCCTGACAATGCTGCAGTTAATCCACAGATTTGTCATGCTGCTGTACTTAGTTTGTAGATCTTCCCACTGGCCCTCATCCAGCTGCTCATGGATTCCCTCTCTGTGGAAGGGTCAACACTTATTTCACCCCACTTTTTTCTGGCTTCCAATTTCAACCAGCTGGTAATAGAAGAGCTGATTATATGTGTCACCTTGAGATGACTCACTGTTTTCTAAACCCTTTTTGGAGCCTGTGGACTCCAAGAAAAGTTACTTATGTCCTAGATCCCTTTCAAATTCATCAAATCTATGACTTCTCTGTCACTTCTTGGACACTTAAGTTATAATGATAATCTTAATTCCACCTTTACCTCCTGGGTATGAATAGAAGCAGTTTCTGTAGCAAGAGTTTATGTTTTAAAAAAAAAAATTAATACATATATTTTTACAAAATGGAGCACATAATCTGCATGTGAGAGTGCGACTATGAATATATTCACATGTCCACACTGGTAGTTATTCAAATCTCAAATTACTTGTGGACCCCAGAATGTGGGTTGACCACCTGGCTAAACTGGTGGTGTATTAATTTTAAATAATGCAACATTAAGCAATAAATCATGATGGTGATGGATCTAGGGCACACCACAGAACTGTTCCTTTCCTTATGTTGTGATTTTTAAGAGTTCAATTATGCCATTATATATGCTTCCTTACATGCTCTCTGAAGGCAGCTGTTTTTCAGGAGCTGTCACACATAGAGCAAGATGGTTTTGCCTCCTGCATGGATTTCAGGATGGAGGGACCAGGTTGATGAGGTTTTGCTGTGGGAGGGCCAGTTAATAGAGCTGTATTAAACTGGTACTTCCTGTTTCACAGCTAGCTGGCACTGGCTTTTTGATACCTTTTGCCCTGAGAAGACTCATCCACAAACCTCCCTGGCTCTAACCTGCCCCAGATGCTTCTCAGCCTGTGGCAACATTAGCCCTCCATTCCACCTCTGGCAGGAATGTGGAACACAACTGATAGCAAATGGACTGTTGCTTGTGGATCTCCACTGTTACCAATACTTGTCATATTTTTTGTCTCTTTCCCCAGGGCACCAGGCAGGTAGTGTTATGTGACATTCAGGGACAAAACAAGTGGAGGGAATTGTGGCAATATGTGGAAATACGATATATTCTTTCCTTTGCGTTAATGGAAAGCTGCCAGTGAGGAATCAGAGCTTGATGCCATAAGCCACTTTTTTATAAAAAACAGTTGTAAGGCAGACAAAAAGCGAATGTGCTGTTCAGCATCTTGTTTCTGTTGCTCTCAGTTCTCTGTCATCCAGCTACAAACACTAACAAAGAGCCTACTTCTAATGGGTTTTTTGTCAGTTATCCAAGCAATCATAGCCAACAAGTAATTTTTTAAAGTAATAGACTCTCAAAAAGTAAGGCAAATTTCGGCCTTGAAAGAGCAAAAGCTTTTCATTATGTGTTTAAAGCAAATGTCAAACATAAACTCTTTTTCATGTCCATGTAAGCCCAACAGGCATGTAATGCCTGCTTCCTGCCAAATCAGGTATTAACTATGGCTATCACTTAGAGGAAAATTAAAACCATATGCGTCTTTTTCCTTGAAGTTTCCCCATACAATTTAAGAAGCCTCTCTGTAGATTTACTGCAATATCAGTTCATGGGTTTTGAGTGCATGCATGTATTTATCATGGGTTTTCAACCACAGGCTGCTCATGTTGTGGTCTTGAATGCAGTGGTCATTTAAGCATATGCACAGTGGCACCAGGACGTGGACGAGGGTGTGTGTGCAGGCACACGTGTGTGAGAGAGAGATCATACGGGAGGTGAGTGAGTTCAGCCTGGCAGTTTGGACCTGGATTTCATACAGCTCTAATTTTGGTGGGCGCTTAAACAAAGGGTTGTATTTTTAGCCTTTACTCTTGAAGGTATTTGGAGCAGTTTTTTCTTTCCTTTGCACATGAGCAGGGGAAAGTGCTATTTTGAGCATGAGAGCTTTTGATGGGCACTGTGAGAAGAACTACATTCCTGTGAAAATGATTTTAAGCGTAGTTACTTCACTCAGCTCTTCCAATGCCGTGACACCAATGGCTGTACTAACTTGAGGAGGGCTGAAGTCATGCAAAGGAAAGTCTGGTGGCTGATCTGTTGCCCATGGTTGTAACTTTCCTCAGTAAGAGAAAGCTGAGATTTGCAGTTACTTTGACACAAAAGTGTGTTTTCTGTTACCTGCTTATGATATGTTTGACCTGTAGCTTTTCCCTGAGTCAGTCCTACTTTCTTTCCCATTGCCTTCTGGGTAGCTTTAGTTGCATGAAGAGTGTCCCCACCTGGAAAGAGAAGAGAATCTGTTGGCTCAAACTGAACAAGCCTTGCAGGATTTTAGGGTTTCTAGGTTGTGGTATTTTAAAAGCAGTGATCTGAAGGCAGAAGCTGTAGTGTTCTTCACTGTGGAACCGTGGCAGGCCAGTATGGGGATGGCTTTTGTTTCCTCAGCCCTCATTTGTAAAGAATTCCTATTTAGGAATGCATTTACACATGTAGCATGAAGACTCTTAAGATGAGAGAGCCTAGACAAAAGGAACACTGACAGAACCCTCCAAAAGAGTGATGGAGTAGCCTCTGGCTCATGAAACCATGAGACTTTGCTGTTTTCCCCACAGAAAAAGGAGTATGGTTTTAATGTACCACACAGATAAAGCAGCATAGTTTTAAGCTGGGATCACTGAACATCCATAAAGAGAGAAACAGAAGAATGCTGAAAGCAAAAAGATGTTTTCCTTATTCATCTTACTTCTCCCTTGCAATCCATTTTGAAAGGGCATTGTTGCTAAATGTTCATTAAAACGTAGAACTAATTGACCAGAACCAAGTGCTTGGTTTCATTGTGCATGGCCCCCATCTTGAGAGGCAGAGGCTTTTACAGAAGTGTGGAAGATGAGCCACAGGCAGCTCTGACTGACATTCCAGCAGTGCTTGCTTCTTCCTGGGTTTTGCAGCTCTATTGAAGTTGTAACAGCGTTGGAATATCATTCAAAAACTTAGCAAACCTGAACAGCTTTCAGCAATGTTGGAGGACATTCGATGGAAAAATGCATTATGTGGAACTCATCAGAGAACAGTACTTTCTGTTCAAATTGTTTTAAACTCTTTTTAATCTAACTCTGACAATTAGCTGCAAAGGCCTGGCTCATAGGATTTTAAACTATAATCTAAACTTTTTGATGGAACATGGTGAGAATAAGGAAAAAAGAAGGAGAATGAAGAATCTTGCTACAGATTTGTGCACTTCAAAGTGACAGCTGTTATACATACTGTGGATTTAATGATTTTCTTATAAATGTTCATATTCTCACTGCTGCTTCCACATCCTATAGAAATTTCCATTTAGAATTTTATGTATGACTCTGTCACAAAAATTCAAAACGAGGAACAAAGAAATAAATAAATAACAAGAATACTTGTTAATACTGCAGTTGCATTTCAGTTCTATCTTGAGTGTTTTGATCAATTATCACCATAACTTTTTAAAGCTAAAGGTATAATTAATTGAATTATTGTCTTCAACACTTTTGTATCTCAGATGTGACTGCAAAGTAAAACCTGGCTTATACCTGTCAAGCACTGACAGGACACATATGAAAAATGCATTTTCAATCTATGTTTACTGAGTTTGGAGTTTGCCGTATGAAGCTGGGATCCCAGCATCAATTCACAGGGATTTGACACAGATGAATGGACTGTTGGCTTCTGGATTCTTGAGAATTCTTTGAACCTCCATTTTTGGCTAATGGTGGGTGGAGAATCACATTTTGCTCTTTCTGTAATAAGTCAGAAAAAAACTTGCCACAAGGCATTCCTCCTCTCAAATCCCATTGGAAGGTTGGGTCATTATACAGGAACTGGGAGCCAGGAGTAGAGGGGAAACCTTGCCAAGAAATCCTGAAAACAGAAAGCTGAAAAATATTACTGGTGTCACTTGGAAGATTTACACTTCTAATTACTTTCATCATTGTGGCTTTAAATGCTGTGAAAATCAGAGGAACTTGAAAGCATTCTTCTGAAAGTACTTGCAGATTTTAAAAAAAGCTTGCAAGCTGGACGTTGATCTGTGGATGATATTACACAAGGTGCTAAGAAATCTGACTGTCCACAGAATACACAGTAAAATTTAGAAATCATACTACGTGGTGCTTTTTCACCCCCATTCCACCCCTTATACTGTCTTTTTAGATAAGGGAATAGTTGGATTCTGGAGTGCAGAGGGTTTTATAGTTAAATCTCACTTGATCCAAATATTAATACTGTTTTCTTATTTGAGGGGGGATAATTTGCTGTAATTTGCTGTAAGCTACATTTTAAAAGAAACCACAAAAAAATCAAGATGAAAAAATGTTGACAATATAAATAATTCTAATACTTTTTAAAGAATGTGCATTTTCACCCTCCATGTGACTTTTGTCTGCTGTGTGTAAGCTATTTTTCATGTATGCTCTTTCTTGTGGACTAAATATTGAGCTTGCAAGCTGCAAAAATATTTAGGGTGTTCAGAGAAGAACACTTGAAGAATAAGTCCTTACAGGGTCCTGATTTAGCTTCATATTTTGTTCTTTTTTGTGTGGTCTCAGTCCCTTGCATAAGTAAAGGCAGAGGTTGACTGACTGAGATAGCAGTATATGGTTGTAATTTCTGGTAGTGACAAGGGCTATATCACTCAGTGCTGAAGGAAGATCTTTACACTGAGCTCATGTTTCGTTACATTTAGCTCAGCTTTTTGTTTTCTAAAGTTTTGTTTTCCAAATAGTGTGGTGTATAATGTCTACTTACAAATCAGAAACCTCATCATCAACATCCAGGATCAAGATGTAGGATTTTGTATCTTATTCTTAAATGAAATCACAGGAAAACCCTTTACTGACTCTGTGTGTGTTTTGGTGTTGGAGACGCAAGGGTTTAGAAATCTAAGCATGATTTACATAGTAACTTGTTGTTGTTGCTGTTGTTGGTAACACCAATAATTTTGAAACCCATCTATCCATCTTCTGGTCCCATCAAGTACGGAAAACTTTCTGTAGGTGTGGGACCTGCAGATTAAAGTGCTACTTGCCACACCTGTTACTACTTCATCTGTCCACCTTGCTTAGCTTATAGCCTGCTCTTTTTGAGAGACTTATCAAGTATTTTTCAAACTTCAGGTATATAGCTTAAGAAGTTAGATTGTCAACATTCGAAACCACGTTCCCCAAAAGTCTTGTGAAAAGGCTGCCTTGCCACTGAAGAGGCCTGGGCTCACTGCGTGCTGCCTTCACAGTTTTTGCAGTAGATCCAGTCTGAGCAGTGGCTGGAGCAAACAGACTAGATACTGTTCATAGCATTAGTGGAATGATTGCAGGGTGCAGTTTCTTTGCTTACATGGATGAGAAATTTTTCCAGGACCTTTTTGCCTAGGGGGAAGCTTTCTTTCTTTCAGTGAATTTATTCTGAATGTTCCTCAGAGGCACACAGAGAGTAGAGGATTGAGAAAAAGATATTGCACTCAGGTGACTGGAAGAGCATCTCAAAGTATTGATTGTAATGTCATCTCATGGGCTGGTGAATTATATTTTGAGGCACATTTATTCTGACTTCCATCGACTGATCTCTTTTCTCAACCAGAAAGATGCAAAAACCTATTCTAGTGAAGCAAATGACATTAGGATAATGTACAGAACTACATATGTGTTCTGTTTTTCTTTTAAATTACACGTGAAAATGTGTAACTGGGACACAACATCATGAGCTGTGGAATATGTGTGAACCTAGTTCTCACAGCTGAATACCATGCAGAGTGTGGGAAAACCAGAAACTTTGCTATAAAGAGAGGCTGCTCTAAGCCAAATGGGTGACATCTGAGATATCAGATTATTGTGCAAGAGGAGGAAAGAGTCCATGATTACAGTTTCAGATACATCCAGTTCCCAGGACATAGAAGAAATAATAGGTTGCAAACATATCTCTGGGTGAACTCTGGCAATTAAGTTCCCTGGGACATACTTTCATTCTGTGCAAACAACATGAGGCTGACTGGGTTTGGCTGCAGTGCTAACCAAGAGGACAGCTCAGGTTTTTGATATCACACACTGCTTTCAAGGGCAAAAATTGCAAAAGGCAACACAATACCTTGCTTTCAGGCAAAATTTGGTGCACCAGTTTGGTGTTTGCTGTATTTATTGTATGTTCTTGAAACACTGTCCCTGGGAACAATAATCAATGTCAGCAAAGAAATGCTCTGGCTTTACCCCTGTGGATGTTTCTGCCTTGGTGCATGTTGCATACATTCTCCTGGTCTTGTGACCATCTGAAAGGACAGGTGTTTATAAAGGTGCAAAAATAATTTTCAAGGAGATGATAATTATTTGTTTTAAAACCACACAAAACTATGTAGAAACTATGTACAAAACTATGTACAAACATCAAGGGCAGGAAATCCTGACTCCTCCCCAGAGCAGCACATCTCTGTTTGGGTTGCTGGAGCCAGAACATCAAACCCAGACCATTCATTAGGAAAGGCCTCTCTATAATTGGTCCTCATCCTTCTGACTGTTACCGCTGGTACCCATCTGGATATCCCTGAATGTTTGTGGTATCTATTTGCAGCATGCATTGCTGGTGGTGAATGTTTTCCATTGCTGGGAAGGGGGTGTGGGTTGGGAAAGTTGTGTTTTCCTTGTGAAACCAGAGGGGTGTGGTAGGAGCAGCAGCCAGCAGTTCTGACCAACATGGGCCAAAGTGGGAAGCCCCACAACCAAACAACAGCCACTGGAGCCATTTGGAATTGCCATGCACACTTGCACCTAGGACACTCTTTTATATATGCTGTGGCCTCTTACTACATGATGCAGAAATTATAATTTTTATTTCTTTGCTCCCATTACTCCTTCAAATCCCACAAAGTTGTAACAGTGGGGGTTGATGGGTTGAAAGCCAATTCAATGACCACCCATCTAGTTGTACTAGAAAGCACCAGGTGAAAACAGAGCAAATTAAGTATGAGAAAGACCTGCTCCTGACAAGTGGATGAAGGCAAATAAATCCTAAAAGTAGAGTTAACACATTTTCCAACATTTCAGCTCATGATTAGTCTGTCATAATTAAGACTAAGTATCAAAAGAAGAAAAGAGTTATGCTGGTATAGGGTCACTGATGATTGTATTGTTTTCCCAGCATTTGGGGGATGTGATGTGCTCTAACGAAACCCTGTGGAAATGGTAGGTGAAGGGAAATAGTTATGGAAACAAATGTGAAAGCCTTATATAGTTTTAATTAGGTTTAATACCTGGCCATGACACTTTTATCAGAGAAGAACAAAGGAAAACAAGTCCCACTGCTGCCTTTTCCCTCCTGTTCAGCCTTTCTCTCCCCCCTTGCAATGCATGCACGATTGCTTATTGCGACGTACAAAGGAGTTGCTTTGGGAAATTGGAATATATCCCTGTGAAACTGATTTTGGAGATCGTGAGAAAAGTTTCACTGAAACTGTGACCATTTATGCAAAAGTTGCCTGTTCCTGTTTTAAGAGCTTAAACTGTGTAGAGAGAAGGAGAAAAAAAAGAACCCTGAACTTCAATATATTCATAAACCAGGAGAAATAAATAAGTTGTTCTATTTCTAACTCATTTTTATTATAACGTTTCCCCCCCTTTAAAATTGCATCCTATTCCTGAAGACTTGAAATTTTAGCAAAAAAAAATTAATTTCCTTCCTTTTGAGTTGTTGTAACTGTACTCTGTGATTTACTGGAGGAAGGGTGTCTTATTTCAGACTTCCTGATCTGCCTGCAAGCAGATCTGGTGCAATCTGGTGCCCTCCTGAAAGGCACAATTTCGGTTGCTGGTCCACCCAGCCATGCTAAATTTATAAAAGAAGTTTTCTATGACTAACGATACCAGAGCAGCAGATGTTTTATGTTTACTCAGAGACTTTTGTCATCAGGAATCAGAGAATGAACTTAACGCATCCAAAGCCACATGCCTTTTTTAAATTGAACTTATATTAGATTTGGTTAAAGATCGTCCTTTTGTCAAGTAAGATACCTTACTTATTGAATTACTGATTGGTTGCTGTGCAAGCAGGCTCAGTTCTGAGTCTCTTTTCAGCTCTAGGCAGAAGGAGAAACTAATGTTTAGAAGATATTACTGTTTTCTTCCTATCCTGTGTGTGTAAAAGAGCTACTGCTTGATCACTCTCTTGACCTTAAACCTTTGGTGACTGGAAGAGAGGAATAAAGAGAGAGGGTAGAGATGCGGGGACTCAGAAGAGGAATTAATTGAATTGTTTATATGTGGAGGTTCAAAGAGGAAGGCAGAGAGCAAAGGAGATCCTGAACAAGAAGGACCAGAATTTGGGTATGGGAGCAAGAACTGCACAGAAAAGTGGATGAGAAGTGAAACAAAAAATAGCTGAGGAAATTAAAGATGGAGGGGGGAAAAGACAGGGAAAGGGAACAAAAGATGAAAAACCAAGAAAAATTACACAAGCTGCATAAATTTCTGTAATTTGTATATATTGGCTTACACTGATATTTATCCAGAAGTTATGCATCTAGGACATTAAGAATCTAGGCTTCCTACTGAAGTCTCCCAGAGGATGATTTATTCGACCCATGTTATAACTGGCAGCTGTTTGCTGACTACAGAGGGAGCTCAGACAGTTTAAACTCAAAGGCCAGCTTTTGCTTGGCTCAAATTTGGCAAAATTATTTCTACTTACCATATTAGAGTTGGATACTTTTGTATGTGGCTTTCTTAGAGATATCTTGGTATTCTTGCAGGGAATACTGCAATTCAATTCAATTCTTGAATGGAACTGTAGGGCAGCAAACTTCCTTGGTGGGAAAGAAAAACTGTTTAGGTCAAAATAATCCAGCTTGATATTGTACTTTTTTTTTTCACCCATGTGTAAAGAGTATAACAGTATTTGGTCTGTATGTGTGCTTTGTATATCATTAAAGGATCAATCCTAATAGCTTTTTAGAGATCTTGCCGAATTGTGAGGGTGTCAATATAAGTATAAACAAGCTCTGTAAGCACAGCACCTCAGAATGGAGAATTAAAAAATAAAAATTGTGATGATTATATAAGAAACTTAATTCTGTTAACAATCTGTCCCAGTCTTCACACTTGTAATTATGATGTAAAACTTCAGTTCCCATAATCGAGAATATAAAGCTGAGTTACTGTTATTCAGCATGAATTACAGAATCTTAGTGTGTTTCTTTGTCTTCCTACTTCTAATTACTTATCTAGTAGCACTGAAAGCTATGGGCTTGTCTTCCAGTTGAGCAGGGGAATGTGTTGCTTTGAATTCAGTTGTGTTAATCTGGGAGACTTTTTGAAAAAAATATTGCTAATTTTTTTGAGGAGAGAAATGGACAATTTTTCATACATGTGCACTTCTGCCATGTTTAAATTCCTGTCTATAAGTGCAGGTGTTTCTCAGTCCTTGTTGTTTCCAAGTAAACTATTAGGAGCTTTTCCTTTTGCTCTCCTGAAAAAGTCTTGAGAAGGGACGCAGTAGAAAATGAGTATAAATAATTTTGCTAAAATGCTGCAAGACATGCTGAGCACTTTGGACCATCACAGGATTTAGGTTCAATTGACTCTATACCTTCTTACTTGGAAAGCCAGAAGAATATGGTGATGTTTGCCTCAGCTGTGCTAAAACAAAAAAAGCAATGTGGTTATTGTGTGTATGTGAAAAATTAAAACACACAAAAAGGAAGGACATAGAATATTTCCATGGGAAATTAAAGGCTTTAGTAGGCAAGCAAAATTTCACATAGGAAAGAACTACTTACTGAAATATATGACCTTGGGATTAAATGTTTCATATTCCTCTCTACATCTCTGAAGACTGAATCATGCAAATGAAATTAGTCCAGTACATCCTGACACAGATTAGCCAAAAGCCTTTTCTCTGTTTCCTGTATGATTCCAGGCCTGTGCCTGGTGATTTTTATTATGAGGTCTGCAAAAAGGGATGTGTGTGTGTGTGCTGGATCTTCTATTCTGAAGCTTTCTGGAACACTCCTGCAGCAACTCTTGTGCTGCTTGTGCTGTGTGTCCTGTCTGCACAGAGCACTCTCCTGCTGCCTAAAGCTGTGGCTGTGGCTTCTGTTGCTCACAACAGCATCAGCTTTTGTACGAGCATCTCTCAGGTGCCGATGCACTGAGCTGATCCTGGAGGGAATAAAAACCTGAAAGTTAGTTATGAATTAGTTAATAAAATTTATTTTTATACAAAATATCAATGAATTATATGAATGAGTTAGGAGCTATCAGCAACTCTGTCCAACGTGTGTGTTGGAAGAGAGCAGATGGATGGTGTGTGCAGGGCTGGTGTGTGGGAGCCTCGTCCCTGGCCGCAGCCACGGGAGGGCACTGCGATCCTCCCCCTCCATCAGCACTCCCCAGGCAGGGCCTCACTTCTGGGAAATATTGTGAAGTTTCAGGAGGAAGCTTGTAATTTTTGCTTCTTTTTATACACCAAAAAGTCCTCATTCCAGGACTAATAAAGTAGCCTCTTGTTTCAGTTGCATTCCAGCGTATACATGTTTGCAAGGCTTCATAGTGGTTACCACGAACAGCTTGTGACTTAATCTTCTTTCACTATTACTCCATCCTTTTCCTTTTCCTTAATTAACCATCACAGCCTCTTGTTTCCCCTGCATATACTTTTATATTCTTCTTTATTCTTATTTTTCAAGGTAACTGTGTATTATTTTCTTTTATTGTGGTTACAATAAATAATAAAACTATAACACAATCTTATACAAATCAGGAGAAGGCAATATTAAGGATGCCTCTGCAAAAAACCCAAAGGAAAACAAAACCAAAACCCAAACTAACCACCAAGAACAAATGCAAATATCTTTTTCTTAGGCCTATAAATAGCTCCTCTGTGACCTGCAGCTATCCTAAAGAAATTTGTAAGCTGAAAAGTAAATATTTACTAACCTTGCTGATTTCTCTGCTGAAAATGAATATGCTTAATAGAGAGAAAGTCTAGAAACTATCAGACTACAATCTGACAAGAAGTTTTATCAATATTTCCAGAAACAGAAATATTTGTGAGAATCATTGCTTTTGTAATATATCCTGCTTTTGACTTAGTATTGTCAAAGAGAATACTTGACAAAGTATTCCTTTCTTCACATGTGATAAAAGCTGTCTGCGCTGGAGGGAGACACCTCCCTGGATCAAGTGCCACATGCCAAAGAACCTGACTAATTCTTATCAAACTTGGAGCCATTTAAAAACATACTGTGGCACTATTGAAAGTCAGGGGAAGTGACTCTGAATGGACTGCAAGCACATTGCCTGCCTGCTTTACTACTCTTCCCACCTTGATATTCGTGTTAATTTTTTACTTATAAGCAAGTTACCTCCATAAAGTAAGTTGTGTCAAGCTGACTTGGTTATATGTTGTGTGACACTTTCCAAGCCTCTGTTCCGCAGTCAGAAGGACCTGTTGCACACTGCCATGAATCCCAGGGTCCCTGCCATCCCCCTCCTTGGGCTACCATGGCTATTGCTTGACCCCCCCCCAAGTTACTCTCCATCTGCTGGTTTCTGTAAATCTCTGCTGTATTTCTGTACAACTCTACATTCTGTATCTGACTGTAAATTTCACAAGTCCTTGTTATTTATATCTCCAAGTTTTCTTGGTGAGAAAGAATAAGAAAAGTGATCGATATTTTGTCTTTCTGAGTAATTTTAAATTATTTTCTTTCCTCTCAGTCTTTATTTGCAGTGATTTTGTTGCCCTATAGTACAGTGAAACACTTGGAGCTTGTCTTGAACATGTCTTTCCTTGGTGACTGATATGAAAGGAGGCATGAAAGGAGGAGGTGTGTGAGGCTATAGCGTGAGTTGAATGAAAGAAAGTGGTTTAAGATATGCAGTGGTGTGTCTAAGGATGCACAAATCACATACATTTAAGAACTGCAGGAGAAGGTGTAAACTATCTGTGGGATGAACAGACCCTGAAGTCAGTGTTGTAGCTGTCTGCATGCAGCATTGTGAAAGCTGGAGTCCAAAGAGAGATGGCATAAATGCTTCAAGTCCAAAATGTCATCAAATGCATGCAAATTATTTAAACCACTGTCAAAACTTGCACTGAAGAAAGATGTTAGTGTTCTAATTTCTAATTCTGATTTCTAGATCTAGTGTTCTAGTTTCCAATCTGTCAGTTAGTTACTTCTGCTAGATTCTTTCAACACTAAGAAAGTCTTTGTAAGGTACCACGCCCCAGGAGTGGAGTTAGCCCTAAAATCAAAGTAACTGACATTTAATAGGAGTTTAAATAAATCTAAAGTAAAAACAAAATATGATAATCTGGAGATAGTGATAAAAGTGGAATTAGACAGAAGCACAAACTTAGCAAAAGGGGCTGATTTAAAATGACTGCAGGTACAGGCATTTATGGAAATAGAAAGACTTGAGCTAAGTAAAAGGGCAGGAAATGGTTAGAAACTAATGTAATTCTGCTTTATATTCTACCTAGAATTTATATGCAAATACTCTGGTGGTAGAAAGGCACTCCAGGTTCTGAGGGCTATGGGCCTTGTGGGTCAAGAGGAAGCTAACAGTGGATCCCAGTTAGGATGAACTGTGCTGTTAAACTAAAGAATGGGCGCATTCATAATTGACAAAAAGGTGAACACCTGCAAAAGTAAAGAAAAGCAGGTACTGTATACATCAGCTTTTATAGCAACTACATATGTGATGATCAAGTGGTGCAGTAAAGAAAGGGAACATAGTAAATACAGAGAAAATAAGAACCAATATTGATCCCAATCATATTTATGGTAGAAAGGACAAAAGGTATAACAGGGAATTCCACTAGAAAGAAAAGAGTTGCTCTTAATTGCAAACCATAGCACTCTTCAAAATGGATCAATTACTCGGTTGTTCCAAAGTAGTTATTTACATGATTCCCTGATGTCTCTGTCAAGATTGTTATCATTCTGAAAAGGGACAAAAATTCCTATCTCCAAAATTTTTGGAAGTCTTTTAGTGGTAAAATGAATATGTAGAGAAGTTCCTCTTACTTTTAGTATGGAGAAGGGAGTGGCTGACAGCATGGGGTTCATGAACCCCGGGCATGAGTTAATATGCTAGGAAAAATTGTTGTATGTAGTTGTAAAGGCAGTCAGCTTCACTGTATATCACTTTCAGTGATGAATCACTAAAAGAGTGGTAAGATGCTTTGGACATAAGAATAAATACAGGTATTTAATTATTCCTAAAGTCAAAATACAGGTATTTAATTATTCCTAAAGTCACGGGTATTGTGATAAACACACAGGCAACAACACACACTCCCCCTTCTAATGCAGCTAGGGATTAGCTGTAAGCAAATGCTGTTATCTCATCAGTACTGTGCTGTGATCTGTGCAAAGTAAGCTGCAACCTTAACACAGCTCTTGCTGAACAGGTGTCTGGTTTGAGTGATTATTGAAAACCCAATCTGAAATGCTGCTTATATAGCAATTTTGTCAATTCATCTATTTCATCAAAACGTACAGATGAGGTTGAATTGGCTGAGTTTCTACTCAGTGATCTCTGCTCTTGGAAGTATCTGAACAGAATAGTAGTAGGGTACTTGCACTGTAGATGAAACTTGGCCCTGGGATCTAAATCAACAAAAAGAAAGTAGCCTTATTTGAACAAGGGCATTTCCTTTCTTTACTTGAGTTTAGTTTCAGATGCATTGTTACCAAATGTCAAACATGAGATCTCCACTCCACTCCTATACCTATAAATTACAAAGCAGCAGTTAGGAAAATTCCTCAGGGCACAAGAGTTAAGGCTGCACGATGTGCATGCCTGAGGTTTCTGTGGCCACATTTGCAAACAATAAATGTTGTGTTTTTATCTTATTTCCCTTGGGGAATATCTTTTGTGTAATTTGGTTAAATGGTACATGGATTATAAATGTGTGCCTGTGTGTGTATACATACCCACAATTTATCCCCAGGCAGAAATACAAATAAATTGTTAAAGGTCAACAGTTGTCTTGTTGCTGACAAGAGGCTCTCTGTTGATGAGCCAAAGAATTATGCTTTCTTAGTTATGTTCACTCAGATAAATTAGCTGAATGTGATGGAAGCATTCTCTTGATGTTTGCTAAGGTGCTAACTAACATATCTTATAGACATATTTACTGCTTGTATTGTAACTTACTCCTAGAATGCATCATGGTGGCCTGATAACTTGGCTTCAGATGCTCTGTGAAGCTACAAGTATGACACTGGTTAGAGCATGGTGCTAATAATGCTGAAGATGTGGGTTTGATCCCTGTACAGGCCATTCACTCAAGAGCTGATGATCCTTGTGGGTCCCTTCCAGCTCAGAATATTCTGTTGACTCTGTGAACAGCCCTGAGATCTAAAACTGCAGCCTTTAATGTGTTTCAAGGTGTTTGAGATTTTGTTGTACCTTTTTATGGAGAGTGTTTAAAATAGAAACTTAGAAACCCAAGTTTCTTTTCCTAGCCCCTCTCTCCTCCACTAAATGCATTAAGCATTGCTGCAGAGAGTGTTGGAAGAGAAAGGAAAAAGCAGTCACAAAAATCTGAGTCATGCAGTTAGGCTACCCCTGCACATTTGTCTGCTATTGCAATAGGCATAGGAATGATCCAAAATAGCTGTAAACTTGACAGAGATTGAAAGAGAAACTCCCTTTTTGGAAAAAGAAAAAAAAATTGAGTGTGAGATAAACATCCCTTATTTTAGGCTCAGTTCTGTTCTCCACAGTGAATATCTTCTGCCCATAGCTTTGAGAAAGTGGATATACTTTCCTGTACTGTTCATTTCATCAAGAGTCTTGCAATAATTTGGTGCATTTATAAAGTCCATGTTCTGAAGATAATAATATATTAATCTCAGCTTTCTTTATCATGAGTAAAGTTCCTGGTTCTGGATAAAGGCTCAGAAATGTGAACTCTCCAGCCTTACAAAACAAATGACAAAGAAAGGGAATTAAAATGAAGATTATTATGGATGAAGGGGGACTGCATCTCAGAATTTTGTCTTGCTTTACTTCGTAAAGTTGAAAACCTGACTGGCACAGCCATGTCAGCTGGGAGTGCTTTTGGGGAAAATCTCCTTTTCTAAACTGATGGAGCACTGCTGACAAAGCCTCAGTGCAGCTGGAGGCCTCTGGCAGAAGAGTGGTTCTCTGTGCGTAGCTCATATTACTTGAATAGATGAGATGGCTGTCATGGCAAGAGATCCTGTAGGCCAGGGTGTAAGTGCAATGTAAGCCTGTGCTAGGAAGCTGTGTTGGCATAAGTGGGCCAAAAGTGGGGGGCAGCACCAAATAGTGGTCCCTAAGCTCTGCTCAAGAAGTGAAGGGCTTTATCACAGATGCCTGAGTGGACACAGAAACAGCTTGTGCCAGTTCTTCCTGTCATTTACTATAAATAACATCTTTGTCTCTACTTGTGTAAGAGTGGCATAATCTAACACGTAGACAGAAAACAATTTTCAGAAACTTCTATGAGGAATGCTGAATTGTAGGGGTTTCGTTTTATTGTCTTCATTGAGTACAATGAGGAAATATGAGCACCTAAGGTGCACTGAAATTGTTAAAACAGTCTCCATCACTACAACAGTTCTATTGTTTCCTATCCTAAATTTTTCTTGACTGGGTACCTTACTGAGATTTGGTATTGAACAAGTAGCTAATGTGATTACCCTGTGCTTTATAATTAGTGCTGTGCTAAAGCTTTTCCTCCTTCTCATTCAACTTTTACAGTTTTGGTTTGTCTTGCAGAGTTCAATGTAAGTTCTGGGAAGATAGAACAGATTTGTGTCCCTTGTTCACTCAGATTAATGCTGTTTCTCTGTTCTATTTTATTATAGCTAATTGGAGGTATTTTCCTAATTCATGTGGCTACAGTTATCTTCCTGCAACTCTCCTGAAGTCATTGGACAACATAAGCTCACACAAACTTGAAATTGGTGTCTCCCCATATGATTCAAACTGGGGAGAAAGGGATTATTTTCATTCATGAACTCTGGAGTGGAGGGGAAAGGACACAGGAGTTTGAAACAGGATTTGGTACCTGGAGTCTGGAAGCAGACATGTCTCAAATCACAGGAAGATAATTTATACAAAAATTTCGTTTTGTTCCTTCCTCCTTTCATATTGTACAGGTTAAATTCCACTCTTCGGGTCCTATTCGTTGAATCATGTCATTGTGAATTAAAAAGAAGACATCATATTCCCTGAGAAGATTAATTAAATGAATCATAAATAAGCCATTCAAACATTTAATGTTTTTTGTACAGCTGACATTTTAATGATAGTTGAGGAAAATTCCTTAAACTGGAAGGGGCTGCAAAAAAGCAGCCAGGCAATAGTGGAGTCATGGGACAAAGATTTAACTCCTTGAGGGCATAGCCATTGGCTTTATGTATTACAGACACGTAGCATACTATGCTTAAAAAGAGGCAATTATTATTATATTTGGTTAAATAAATTTCCTATTTCTAGAGTTGTCCTGGTTCTGGCCAGAACGGGGTTAATTTTTGCAGTAGCCAAGAGGGGCCATGGCTGGGACCCAGAGGTTATTCTGTACCACCTCAGATCGTTGCTGGGGAGCAGAGGAAAGGAGTCTTTTCTGGTGGGGGTAGCATGGATGTGGTTGGGTTGCTTGGACTCCCTGTGAGCATTTGCATGTGAATCACTCTCTTTTTTTGTACACTTTTGTTATTAGTATTGTTGCAGTTACTGTTTGTTTTCGTATCTCATTGTTCTTCACAGTAAATTGTTCTTATCTTCATGCCTTGATCTTCACCTTTTGTGCCTCCAGCCTGTCACAGGGGGAGAGGGAGGGGATGAGGAAGTGAGGGACTGGTGCATGGTTTTCAGTGGGAATGCTAAATTGGGGAATAACATTCCTAAACCATTACAAGTGTTTAAAGATGTGGCTCTATCTACCCTTATCTAAAGAATCTTAATTTCAAATTAATGGCTAAAACCCAAGTTCTCTGGCTCCATATTCTAGAAAACAGTGGTAGCTAACCTGCAGTTTATGAAGGGTCTAAATAGACATGTAAACTCATGGCTACTCATCTACAAGGTATTATATGACTTTACTGATAAATGGCAGCTGATACTACTGGAACATAACTGGGCAGCTATGCACAAGCTCCAAGAAAGCTTAAACTTTAGTTTAAGGAAATCCTCCCATCTCCACTAATAACTAACAAACCTACTAATGTTAATACATAGACACACAACATGTACAGCAGATTCTGTTTCCGAGCTGTTATCTGAAAAATAAAAAGTCCTCTATACATTACACATTATTCTGAGTTGGCTGTTTCACTGTATGAAGAAGGGAGGTCGAGGAAAAGAAACATAATATTTTGAAGTTTCCATGCCACCAAAAAAAAAAAAGGGACTCACCAATGTTTAGAGTACATACAGAGCAATGCACTGAGATTTGAGAAGGTATGTTGCAACATCCTGCTCTTCCTTCTCTGTTTCTTGAACTTTGTGTAGCCAGCTGCATCAATTTTTGTATCATCTGCACTAAATTTCCAGTCATGTTGCACTAAGTATATGATACGTGGCATTTGATTCATCGTTGCCTCCCAACACGAGTTGAAGAATTGTGCAACTGATCCCTATGTGTGGAACTACTGTCTGGGCCCTATGAGAGGAACTGATTCAGTTCTGAGCTGAGTAAGAACCAGCAACTGTTTCACTTTTCATTTTGTTTTCTTTCCTATCAGTTTTCTCTGTATCAAGTAACACTTGACTTCCCCCACTCAGTACCACCAGATTTGTGTTAAAAGCACCTTCTGGACTTTTTTTTTTTTTCCTAGACTATAGTCGTTCTAGTATATGTTACACAAAGCAGCAATTATACAATATATTAGAGGCTTTTCTGTAGCCTTCACAATTTTACTTTTAAACTTGCCAATTGCAATGTTTCTCACCAGTTTCTTCTTAAGGCTTTTTTATTCTTTCAAGGGAAAAAAGAGAAAAAAAGGAGGAACAGTTCTATGAAACTGCAGAATAGTGGATAATGTAAAGTACCAGGCATTTTTGTTATACCACAGAGCATCAAGTACTGAATTACATGGGAAATGTAATACACAGTGCTCATTGTGTCATAATATAAATGAACCAACCTTAAAACTGCATGGTCCTGTCTTTTATGGTTATTTTCAGCATGCCTATACTATCTTGTAGTGGGCAATGTAGACATATCCTTACAAGGGCTTGCCTTACAAGTTGATAACCTGCAAAAATATAATCATTTATTAGGAACATGATAAATAAGTACAAGGAGAAAATGTTGCAAATACTGTGCAAGGTTCTTGTCCTTGTTAATTTTTCATAAAGAATCAGAGTACCAAAAGAGAATCAGATTAATGGTGGGTTTTCTGCAGCACACTATAGGTATGGACTGAAGGTATTAATAGTTTAGAGAGATTTTGTATTTCTCTTTTGGTTTTGTACAAGGGGGTTGTTCCAGAAGGTTAACATATATTTATGTTTCATTGTCACACTTGTAACAAGACCACTGGTGTGTTTGATCAGTAAGGAGATTCAGGGTGAGCTTTTTGACCACCACGGTTATCATGTTATCATCTGTACCTGTAAGTCAGTGATGAAAAATAAGTCATGTGAGTTCATTCCTGGAACATAGAACATGGGGTTAAATATGGTCAGCTGGTGTGGTAGCTTGAAAATGTCTGAGATTCTATGAACTGCAGGGACAGTTCATAGAATCATAGTGTTTTGGGTTGAAAGAGACTTTAAAAAGCATCAGTTCTGTGAACAGTACATAAATGAGATGATTATTATTTGTACAGCACTGTAGCTAAGCTATAAGGATTTGTTTTGGTGAAAATGAAAAGAAACAATCAAACCAGTTACCAGAGAACTCTGCTTTTTTCTTGTTGCAAATAAAAATGTAGTTATTCATCCTAGAATACAGAACGGCTGGGGAGACATTTATGAAACACTGAAATTCTTATGCTGCTGTTCATGTTACATAGTTTCTTTGGAGCTACTTAAAGCTATTATTTTGTGATATCTGACACTGAAGTCAGATTACAAATTTGTATTAAGTGGCCTAGTTGAGAGAGCGTACCAAGTTTCAGGAGACTTGCTCGGTGGAAACTTGGTATCTGTCAAGTACTTTTGATGCAAATGTGATGTATATTTGTATGCCTTATGAGTGTTTATAAATATAGCATGTGTCATCACCATATCTATTTTATGCACATGAAAGAATACTGGTTTGGTTTGTGTTATTTAAGCAAATTAGCAATAGGACTGAAAGCATCTTTCTGTGCCGTGATTTCTGCATAGCTTGCTCTCCAAGTTCTTGGTTGCTGGTAAGTGTGGATGGTTAGTTTCAACGCAGTGATGATTGACTAAGCAATCCCCATTTATTCTGATTTAAAACCTTTATTTCTTTACCTGATACATTACTCAAATTTGGTTGCTTCTGTAGAAACCAGTAAGAATAAAGCACATTGCAACATCAGTGACCCCCAGTGTGTAAAAGATATGAGGAACTACTGTAACTCCTCTTACTCCATTATTCTGAATTTTTAAAGTGTTTGTGGTGTCATTAAATTAGAAGGCAAGGCTATTTTGGTTATCAGGTTAGTGTCTGAGATGAATGCTTAACTTGGTCATTGACTACACCTCTAGGCAGGTTCAAATACACTGAAACTTTAAAACACAGATTTTCTCCCTCCCTTCCTATTGTTCCTCCTTCCTAGGAAAAATGAGGGGGCAGGAATTCAGAATATAGAGATGATAATTACAGATGTAAGCATATAAGAAGCTATTATTGATCATAGTTAAATTATGAAGTGTAAAGAACATGCAGTTATGCTAAGTTAACACTGTAGCATTAACCCTATATACTGAACTTCCTGATGCCGAGCCTTCACACTGTTGTGCTGTGCAAGGTGTTGGGCAAAAATAAATACCTTTTTCCTTTGGCTAGTGTCATGTGTGCATCTGTAAGCTGGTATCTGCATGTATATGAAGCATTGCCAAAGTGCAAGTGTTTCAAATCATGTGTCAGAGTGCTAAATCACATGATAGTTTAAATTTTTTAAAATACAATTTCTGCCTTCTTTCCTTGGAGGTCAAGTTTTAAAACTTTTGCTTGAAAGGTAGAAGGTGATTGTAATTCTGGTTTTGTTTTGTTGGTGAATTTTTCAGATGATCTGTATGATGGGGCTTTAAGAGAAACTTTAAATGTTGTGAGGCCTTGAAGGTGCTGATTATCTGCACACTGCTGATTAAGAGCTTGATCCCATTCCAAGAATCTCTTGGCTTAATTTAGGGACACATTAGGTATTATTTAAATATGAACCATAGAGTGGAGTTATACAGATGGCATTGATCCAGCAGGAAGTTTAAGAGTAACTGTATCTCAGAAAACAGTGAGATGCACATGTCTAAAAGATTTGTAACATGTGTTCTCTCCTTGGCACAAAGGAAAAGAAGAGATTTAAAATGTGATGATGAATAAAGGATTTTGATTATGTCTGGCTTCTAAATGTGCTGGAGCTCTTTTAGCAATACAATATAGTCTTGTTCATATGAGACCCTAAGCATGTCCGGGAACTAGTTTGTCTTTTGTTTGCTCAGTGTTCATTATTTGCTATCTCAGTAAGTAACATATCTTTGTTTGAATGTCATTGCCTTCCATATGGTCAGCTGTCTGCCTATTCCCATAATATGAAGCATTGCAAAGAACAGACTTAGCTTTTAACATTGAAACCCAGCTCTGGGATCTTCAGGGATCTCTGTTCTTGGTGGTTCTTCATCCTCAATGTAATGGAATTGCAAATATTAGCCACTGTATTGCCTAAATCAGCTGGGGGAAATGCCTAGTGTTAGAATGGTCTTGGCTGTAAATCTAGCCTGTAAGGGTGACAGTGTAAGGTTTCTATTCTTGCTTATCACATCTGTGAGCTTGTTTCTGGATCAAGCTACAGGGAGAGCACACCAGTGAGGACACCCCATTTACATGGGCTCCTAGTCATAAGAGGCATGTTCAAATCCTTTCTTTTGTTGTTAGTGCTATGCATTCACCTCGCAAGTGATGCCCCAGCCACCAGCTGTGTGATAGTGTGGTCTGTGTTAGCCATCTCAATACTATTAATGAAGTTCCTCTTGTTTCTCGGTGAATATGTGATTATATTATATGTTTATATTCTAATGCAAGGAAAGGGCCTCAGGTTACACCTGTTTCAGCTAAGTTTCAGGGCACATATAAGGATGAAATTCTACACTGAAGGAAAAACATGAGCTCTCATTTCTAGCAACTTGGGTGAAAATTCTACTCTCTGAAACTGGAAGTAAAATGACAGTGGTATCTCTGTTTCCTCCCTGCCCTTTGTGTTATGCCATGGAGTTACCCCCTCATGGAGTTACCCTCATGGAGTTGTCCCCTTACAGAGGACAGTGCCTGGTCTGTGGATCCTGCAGGAACTCCAGGTGCGGGAGGGGCAACCCTTTGTGTCCAAAGAGCACAAATGCCAGCCCAGTGCAGACCTGTGCTTGTACGAACCCCCCGGCACGTCCAGCCTCGGGCAGCGATGCGAGGGCGGCCCGGCTGCCCCCGCCCCAAGCCGGGAGCCTCTTCGCCGCCTCCTCCCCTTCCTCCTCCTCCTCCTCCTCTTCCCAGCCTTGAACGAGGCTTCTCCGGGCAGCAGGGAGCGCAGGAAACACAAACAAGTGTGTGCGGCGGCGGGGCGGGCGCTCCCTCCTGCCTGCCGGGACGGCGAGGTGAAACTGCGGGGGCAGAGCGGGGCCGAGCGGGGCTTTGTGGCCCGTGGGGCGGGGGAGCTGGGGCAGCCAGGGCTGGGCAGGGCTGGGCTGGGCTCCAGGGAGGCCGCGGAGCCGCCGCGTTTGGGGCCGAGGAGGGCGCCGGGCTGAGGGGGCTCCTGCAGGGCCGCGGGGGGAGCGGGAGCGCCGGGCGCTGGGACGGCATTCCCGGGCTGCATTCCCGGGCTGCATTCCCGAACAGCATTCCCGGGTTAGCATTCCCGAGCTGGCATTCAGGGACTGGCATTCCCGGGCTGGCGTTCCCAGGGGGAGAGGCAAAGGTGGCGGGATGGCGGCGGCGCCGAGGGGGCCCCGCAGGGCTGGGAAGGAGCGCTGCTGTCTCTGTGGCTGAGCTGGGAGAGCGGGCAGGAAAGGTGCCTGGAAAAGTGTCCTGGGAAGGTGCTCCAAACCTATGGGCTTCTCAGGCAGGACTAAGCCAGGTTCGGCCGGCCCATGGAGCGCATCACCTCCTGGCGTGTGCGATGAGCGGAGCTGCCTTTGGTACCCACCCAGGGTCTCTCCCCATGCCCAGCTTGTGAACTCTTTTGGCAGCGTGTTGCCAGCTTGCTTGGAAGAAAGGTCAAAATCTCTGGTTGCTTCCTGGTGCCTTTGTTGAATGAATGATCCTTTACTGGGGATCGAGGTTCAGGATCTTTGTGTGTGTCTTTTGACAACTGTCCAGGTCGTAAACAACTTTTGGCATCGGTGCTGGGCAGGAGCGCAGGCTGGATGCAGAGCTGTGATGCTCCAAGTCGGGATGGTCTCCTGAGTGGTAAGGAGCTGCCTGTTAGCCAAGAGTCACATTTCCAAGCCTGGGATTAGGTGATAATTACAGCATTTTGTGTAATTTGAATATTTTTAAGATTAGTTTTGGAATGCTAAACGTGTTAAACAGCATCTTTATTTTTTTTTCTTTTGTGTTGATGAGTGCCTGGTGGTACTCATTACCTTTGTAATAGCTGTGTTTACTTTTTACTAGGTATGAAATGAAACAGTGGCAAGAGCTATAAGGGCTGTAGCTGTATGAATGAGACTTTGGGTATACTTTATGTGATGTTTGATAGGAAACTTCTGTACACTGCTCAACTTCAGAACTGATTACAGATGTCTTAAGCTGGCTGGCTTTTAAAAGAAACTGCTGCAGTCTGTTAGTCAAGTTTATTGTATAGATGGCCAAGCAGGACCTTTGCTGAAACTAATGCGATTCTTGATGACTTTGAAGCTGTGAAATAGAACCTCTGAAGTATTGGAAGTAGTGGGTTTTTCATCTTATATAGCCAGAACTGGCTTTTTGTTCATAGTAGTTAAATTGACTACTTCTAATAAATAATGTTTATTGGAAGGCTTACCTAGTCATTTAATTTGTTGGAAGTACAGGTGCTCCTGAATCAGTGCTGCATTGCCAAGAGTTTTCCATGAGTTAAATTAAAACATTCCATTTCAGCGTAGATGTGTACATGATAATTTAGAGAAGGTAGTGGCCTTCTCAGTGTTTCTTGCAATCTCTGGGTTAATCCAAAGTACTTTTAGTCAGGTCACACTTCCTTTTACTGAATAACTGTGGTATTTTGGGATACCGTTACCATTGGCACTGCCTTCTTTGGCCTGCTCTTGTTTTGTGGTCATTCAGAAAATATTTATATCTGGAACACAGAACCCACAACAGGGATCTTTGTCTTTCTCTCTTTCTCTGCTGCTTGCAGGTAGCATGTGAGTCCACCCCTCAGGCTCATCTGTCTCTTTGTTGATAAGCTCTGTAGCTAGCAGAAGGTTGGAAGATATCACTTGAGATAGTGATGTAATAGAACAGAATATTGAAAGAATACAGCAATTTATTTTTCATTAGGCAAAGCTGATGGAGAGTTTTTTCATCTCTTCTGGGTCTGACTTTCCTTCTATGGAAGTGACCAAAACGAGAGAGAATGAGTTGGTGTTTTTGAGACATGTGTGGCTTATTTGGGTAAAACCTTATTAGTATAATTACCTGTGTGTCTCCTAAACATGCTTTTAAACAAAAACAGAGATGGTAACCAAAACAGCACACAGTGCTAAAATTGCAAAACAGCTGTAGTAAAGGAAAACCAACGTGAGGAAATTAATTTAGAAGTCACTAAAAATAGTATAGAAACGTAATGGCAGGTTAGGCATTTAATTTTAGGGCTTAGAGCTCAGTTTTATTCCTAGTGAGAATTTCTAGTGGTGTTTTTCTGGCTGCCAGTTGAAGAATCAGATTGTTAATTCATTTGCATGCTGGAATAATCTCCTGATGCTTACTGAGTAGCTTATTGAGAATGTACAATTCCTACCGTAGTAACAAGTGCTGAACATGCCTTATCCATCAGTTTCACAAAAGTTGTCAGAATTTTACAGCTTTAATTTTTTTGCCAGAATTTTGCCCTTTAAGTGCAACTTAAAATATTGCATGGATAGTCTGAGTCCTAATTGTGACGCTGAGTCATTGAACAAAGTTAGGAAGATCACAATGGAAATGATATTAAGGTACTCATTTACCTCATGTTGATTATTTAAGAATTAAAATGTGTTGCTTGAGTGAAATGGCACTGTAGAGCGGTTCTTTTTGTTTATGCAGAAATGTCAAACCATTTTAGCTCTAGGGTGGATTGATAGGCTAAGACTGGCCAGCAACAAGAAAGTGAAGCTTAGAAAATAAGAACCTTTGCAGGTCAAGTTAACCCTAGATCCTGTGCCTAAATACAGGACTGAAAGTAACCAGGAGTTACCATATCCTTACGAGAGTCTTTGCGTGTCAACTGCACACCTGAGCTATTGCTGAAGAACTTTCTCCTGGAAAATCCCTCTTGATGAAGATTCTTCAGCTATGAATGAAGATGTGTGTGATAAGAGAGGTGGGGGACAGGGAATGACTTAGTGGTTCAGCCTTTTTTTTCGTTGTTTGTTTTGGGTTTGTTTTGTTATGGATTTGTTTGTTTTGGTTGGGCTGGGGTTTGGATTTTTTGCGGTGTTGGTGTTTCTCCTGGCCTTAGCACCTTTGTGGCTGGAAGGCAAGAAGCAAGCCATGTGACTGTACAGCCTCTCTGAAAGTTGGTTTGGGCCCTGCTTAATTTTTTTCTTACACAGCAGGCCTCTGACAGGGATTTGTATGTAAATACTTGTGGTATTTAGCAGCAAAGTATTTTAGTGAGAGATGAGAAAGCAAGCATCCAGGAAATGTCAGAGCAATTATTTTGGCAGGCCAGTGTCCCCAAAGTGAGACCTGCCATTTGATGAATAAAAACTAAGTTTCAGAAAAGCAGCCTGCAAGATGATATTATTCACCTGGGGATAGAGCTCTCCTGCTCTCCTGCAGCACCCTTAGCACTGACATTGCATTAATTTTTTAGCTTTTAAAATTAATCCTTTAGTGCAGTGTTTGGGCTGGTGAAATAAACATAATAAGCTACTTCTGATAAATGAAAGACTGAGGTTTTCTTATGTTTATCTTTATGGCAGTGTGAGGGAGTCTACAGTGGTAATGGTAATGCACTTAATGCATGGAAGTGCCCCCTCACCCTCTTTCCCCTCTTGATATGGTAGTCTTCTGTATTGATGTATTTCACCATGTAACTCTGCTTCTAAAGTTGCTGGTTTTTTGCACAGCATAAGAATATAACTGGACTTGCATAGTCAGGACTTGTTAAGTTCAGAAAAAGGGTGTAGATGTTCTGTGCTTAATATATTAAGGCAGAATTTTCATAGCCTGCAGGGTCTGTTGTAGTGATCTGCCAGTGATAGGAAATTAACATTGCCTTGCTTCACAGGGACTAGGTGTTCACTTTTCTCTTTTTGTCCCCGCACCTCACCGTGCTACTATCTAATTACCCTGCGGGTACAGACCTGTGTGATAACAGAATTGAGATAATGCATTGCTTGAGGCATAAAGTGGCAGATTGATTTGCAGTAATCTAATGGACAGATGTGTTGATGCAGCCTGCTTTCAGTGTTTCTCCACTGAAAAAGATCTGAGGAAATTAAGCAGCCTTAGAGACAGAGGGAAGGAAGATGCTGTTACCTCTTTGTAGTTCCTTAAGCTACATAGGCACTCTCTTAGCTTTGAGGATGGCTGAAAAGGGATGTTAATCCATTTAGGAATGTATTTGTTATTTTGGGGAATGAGGAAGAGAATGGTAATGTTTAGAGAGCAGTCTATTAGGTTTTATGTATTCAGGGAAAACCTCTAGAGTTCAGTTTTTTTTTAATTTAACCTTTCAGTCTTGCATTAATTTACTGAAAAGAACCAAAAGCTTTGGTGGTGATCTCTTTTAAACCTTAACCACAGAAACAAGCAAACAAACAAACAAAAAGCCTGGAGCAGAGGTGATCTTTTTTTCTCTCTGTTCAAAATTGTATGCTTACAGACAGAGTGAAAAACTGAGTGATTTTGACTTTAACTTGCAGACATATGATTGTACTTTCAATTAAAATGCTGTATTATTGTTTTCTCGAAGGAGATAATTTTAGTTGGGGAAACTGGAATCATGTGCAATGAGTTTGATCTTTTTTCAAGGAATAATATCCATTAGACCATATATAAAACTTTCAACATACCATCCTGCCTTCTTGACTCTTGCAAACCATTTCTCAGATTCTGTGTTTTGCAAGCACATTCTCACTGATCAATAGAAGTGTATTTACAGCTGTCTCTTTAGTTGAAGTCAAATGAGTTGGCCTCCTTCTTTCATAGATGTTCCTGTACTTGTTCTTTTTCTGCATCTAGTACTACCACAGTTTTTTGAGATGATAAGGTACAAAGAAGCTACTAGTGTGTAATTTGACGAGGGTTATTTATATTTGTGTAATATTGTCTTGTTTGATACCAGGATCTCCGCTGAAATATTTTCTCTGAGCATTTCTTCGTGCCAATTAAAAAAAAAGGCAAATTGTGCCTTCTGTCTGTGAGCATGAACATATCTCAAACAAAAACATGAAGTTTTTGCAAGGCTTCTTGGTTGCCAAAATAGGGCACTTTTGTGACCTAATGATCCTTATTAATCTCGATATATTTTGAGGCTTCTTTTTTCTTTGCCCTCAGGTTTCTATATCTCTCTTCCAATGATTCAGCAGGTTGCTGCAGCTGAAAGTGACCCAGGGGGGACACTTCCATCTGGCTTGCCATCTTTTCTCAGTAGGGGACTAATGAGGTTCCAGACAGCTGTGTGATGTGTTCTGCACCTCCTTTCAGCCTGTTGGTCAGTGTCAGGTTGCTGCTTGCAAGGGCACAGGTGGCTATATGGTCCTTCTCCAGTCCTCTGGCAGCTGTAGTGTTGGTAGCTCAGTCCTCTGACATAGCTAGTTTAGATTTTCCTGTTTCAGGGCAGCAGCTGGGCTCTGCTGGCCAGTGGAGATGGCTTGTTGTTACCAGGCGGATAAGTTGGTAGTTAGTAGGGTGGATGGAATTGAGGGCAACCTGTTGGGAAAGGGGAAAAATTGGTGTTGGAATCTGAGAGTAGACCATTGTGGTAAATAATCCAGTGTTCACAGAGCCAGGAATAGAGAGGTACCGTAGCATTGTGTTTGGGATGCTCATCTGCAATCTGGAAGCAAAGGAGAGAAGGAGCTTAAAGGTGAACCTTCCACATCAGAGGAGAGTGTACTGACTTAGAGGTTCTGTGGTCTTGCCTCCTTGCATGCCATGCATGCAGACTCTCCCCTTCCTGCTTCAGTGCTTTAGTGTGAAGTGGAATTGCTATACCAGGAGAGACTGAGATGGGCTCTGGCTAGTTGTAGCTCAGACATTCCTGGATGTTTGATACCAACCACAAGCTAATGGATTACTCCCTTGAGAGGTTTCTTCCAGAGGTGGGGTTATTCATAACCCCTTCCTTTAGCAGTTTTAGGTTCTGTACAACATGGTGGGCATCCTTGTTTTCTGCCTTCCATGGAGCTAGTAGAGGGGAAGACACAGTCTCTGTTCCACAGCCTTGTATGACTTTTCCCCTAATTGTAAATGAGTTAATCATGGAAGTACAGCTTGTGTGCATCCAAGCTTTTGTTTTGAAATACAGCTTGTGTGCATGCAAGGTTTTGTTTTGTCTAGCTTTAATGATTTATAGATGATAGTGCTGTATTACAGGATACTTTCCTAGCAGTCAGTGTCCTGGAAATAGTAGCTGTGAGACCAAAGAATAGCTTTGTGGGTATTATGTATTTGTACTTCTGGGAACACCTGATTTCCTGAACATACGCATTAGGTTTTGTTTACCTGGTGGATCTGAGCCTTTCTGTAGTGTTTGCAATCGAAATGTAATATTTAACAAATCGTTGATGTTGTACATCTGCCAGGTTATGAGTAATTCGCCAGTTTTTTATTCATTATATGTACAGGAAGGAACTTTAGCTGCCTGGATTTTGGTAACAAACTGTTCCCTTTGGTTTTGATGAAGGAGTTGTTACCTGATCTTACCTCATAAACACATGGTCTGTTGTAGTGGTCAAGGAGAGCCTAGGTCTATGTTTAAATTAATTGATGTTGATTTTAGCACGTAATCAATTTAATTTGAGTTTCAAAAACCTCTGAAAGCACTTCCTTATGGTCACAAAGTATTTCATTATTTTAAATTTAAGTCTTTCCTGAGGTATGTTGTCTTTTATTTATTCTTGCAGCTATCAACCACGNAATTTAAGTCTTTCCTGAGGTATGCTGTCTTTTTTTGCTGTCATTCATTTGTTCTTGCAGCTATCAGCCACACTCAGCCTTTAGGATTATTTTTGTTTTCAGCTGAGATGGATTTGATTTAGAAGATGAAAAGTCCAGTACAATTTATCACCTTGTACTTCAGGTTCTGGGAAACCTGGCATTTCCAGTGGCAGTTTGCATAGGTTAGGGTGTTTAGGATCAAATTGTGGATGAGGATATATGTTTTCATCAGTAGACTGGATTTGAAGTAAATAAATGTTTAGATTAGTAGATTTCAGTTGAGCCACTGAGATTATTAACCTGTTTCTTAAAATTCCTCTTTGCTTTCTCCTGTCTAGCCCAAATACTGGATTTTTTTCTGAGTTGTAAGGTTAGAAGCATCTAAAAAACCAAGCTATTCGATCTTAGCTGCTCTTGACCTGTGGCTTTGCCGAAGCACAATGGTTTTATTATTAGGGTTGATGAAGCGCATCAAGGGATTTGTAGTTCTGTCTAAGAAATTACTCTCTAGATGAGTTGTTCCAGAAGCCAGCTAAAACTCTGTTCTTCAGGAAGGGCAAGAGTAGCATGTCAAAATCTTTTGGTTTAAGCTGAGAGTATTCCTTTGTTAAACACCTGCTTTCTCTGCTGTGAAAAGGTACTTTGAAGAAAACTAATTTTAAATAATGCAGTTTTAACTTTTTATTTCTGTGTAGCTGAAACACAGTTTTATTTTGAAGTGTGGGTGCTCATTGTGTCCTGAAAAGATAAGAGCTCTTTTTTTGTACAGTTAGACTTACAAAGTTTGTCAACAAGCTGACCTTTCCTGAAAGGTAGAGACTACTTAATGAGACACTCCGTCTTTCATTATAGCCTGCAGGAAGGTGATGGTATAACACCTCCCAGGAAAGAAGATTTGGGGGCTAATGGGGAAAGAGTGGCTGTGTTCAGCTGTGACATCTCAAGTACAGAACAGTACTTCTGGGAAAAACCACGACTGACACGTTGATTCATAGTCTAGTTTAAGATAATAGTATCAGAATGCTCAGTGATCATGCGGTGCAAGATCACATGTTGCTGGAAGGAACTGATGAATAATCAGAAGCATCTCTGAGAATTGTTTTCTAATGTCTAGTGCTCATTTGTGAAGAGTAAGGAACACCCAGTTGCATTGGTTAGTGCCTTATCTGTCTGCTTTTAAGTGAAATGATGTTCTCTGTAGACATGAGATTTTGTGAAAACATAATTATTTTGCTTAATACAGAAAACAGGCTGAGCTGGGATGAAATCTGAGTAAAGGCTTTTCTTCCTTTTAACAGATTTTTTTGATTGGGTTTTATTTTATTTTAAAGAATGTGGTGACTGCGGTGTAGAGCACAGGACTGAAACTCAAGCAAAGCAGACTTTATTGTCACATGTTCTCACTGTTATAGTTATCTCATTGATACTGTCATCAGTAGCATATCTTGAAATGTAAAAGGATGTGCAGGGAGAGAGTTTGACACTTAGCCTCCTTGAATCCATTTTCAGTCTTTTGGGATGCAATACCTCTTGCAAAGCAACTTCAGTTTCTCAGGAGTCACTTGCTTGGCAATGCCTTATGTCACTTAACCAGGTGGAATTGTTCATCCTGTGCTTAGAGCAGGGCTGTGAGTGTTGCTGCTTGAGCAGGCTTTCAAGGGAATGGATGTTTCTTTTACAGTACGTGTAGAGGGAGCATTGGCTGTAATAATATTTTTGGGTAGTTCACTTAACTTGCTTTGGCTTACCCATGTGGGTGCTGGTACAGTTAGTTGTAGTGCTCCAAAGACCCATAGAGCTGAGAAGGAAAAGACATTTCAAAACAGAATGTTCAAGCAGGCATGATTTTTCACTTCATTCTACTTGAAGTGGTGAGAGAGATGAAGCATGTATGCAGAGCAAATCAAGGTTTTCCTGTGAGTCGTGAGCTATGTTTTGATAGTTCTCAAGAGTGGTGAGCTCGCTCCATTTATTTCTTAATGATGTCAAATTGGGCACCAGTTCTATTTATTTACTATGACCAAGAAATTTGCTGTACGTGGTAATAGATTTGGGAATTTCAGGTCAAGTAACTGACATATTCAGAACTGAAGTTCTGCACTTTCTGAAACAGTGTTGTGCCCACATCAAGATGGAGTGCAGCTTCAGTGTGATATGGCTACTATAATGAAGTATTTCAGGTATGGCTGGATCTATTAGTTAATGAAGAAATGCAATGATTTTCTGAATTACACACTCTTCAGTCTAGTGGAGCTCATGGATGTAACGTGGGTGATAGCAGGATAGATTTGCCTACAAACTCACAGGAGCCATTGCTTGCTTAATCCAGCCAGTGTCCTGATGTTGTGAGAATTTTCTGTATTTGTGTTACTTCTCTAGCTCTAACCAACCACAGCATCTAGTATCCTGTTTCTAACTTTTTTTTTTTGAAAAATGGAAATTTTGAGGCTTGGGTAGGAATGAAACTGGTCGTTTATGTTAACACAGCTTCTTTAGACTTTTTTTTGGCAAAATTTAGCTTTTTTTGTCCATAGAACAAGAATCTTTTTTCAAGCCTTCTCTAAATCATGATAGTTTTCAGCTTGCCTAAGAGAAAGATGTAGAAGGGTTTGACATCGAAGGTATTGTGTAAAATGCATTTGAGCAGTGGCAAATCAAATGTGAATAAAATCATGGAAATACTGGAAAAACTACTTCCTTTAATGTGTATATTTGCTTTTCCTAATATTTTTAGCTTCTCATTTTCACTTTTTCCTTTTTATAGAACAAATCTGCTTCAAAGAATCTGTGTTAGAGATGATAAATATTGCTTTTGCTATTTTGGCATTTGGAAAGGATGGACATAGGAAAATGATCCTTGTGTGATCCAGGTGCCATTTCCAACCTGAATCTACATTCAGTCATTCTGATGAAGCATAATATGATGCTTGATAGACAGTGGGGAAAAAATTGTCTCTGAGCTATGTGCATGTCTGGGAATAGAGAGGGCAAGGGGAGGAACACAGTCCTTCGAAGAGAAATGAAGGGTGTGTGTATTCTGGGGAGTATTGTATGAATTTAAAAGAGCTTGACTTTTTGCTCTGGGAGGGACTGGGGGGACACAGTGTCTGTGGAAGGGGGGAGGTGGTGAACATTCCTGGAGGGGATTAATTTTGAGGTGACTTAAACAGATGCTTTGATCCTTTCCATCTGCAGGTTGGCTTGTTTTAGCTTGTTAATGTATGGGTAGCAAATTCCCTCCTTCCTTTTATGTTTGCAAAATTGCTCATAGCCCACACATGACTCTGTAATTGGGGAGAGATTGTTCATTCTTGCCTGCAGGAAGACATTTCTCTGTCTGCTGGGATGGAGTTCCCGACTAGATAGAGGGAATGAAAGAAAAAAAATAGGTGGGAAACAGGGCTGCACAACTCCTAATCTGTGATTCTTGAGCAAATTGACACTAATCCACCTGAGTTTGCATTCAGGACAACATCATGTATTCTGCAGGGTGAGTAGTAGCTCAGTAGCACTCAAAGCCTCCCGTGTGTCTCAGTGTGTAATGTTTGGTTGTCTGTAGGAAGTGGGTACTTCATAGAAATGTCAGTGAATTTAGGGAAATTTTCTTCCTTGACAGCCTTCAGTAGTTCACTCTCATGAACATAATCAATTTTCTTGTTTATTTCAACTTCAGACATCTGAAATTAGATAGGAATCGGTAGGAATGATTATATATATTGAAGTGACTGGAAAGTAGGCAAGGATTTGGTGATATCAAGTATCTGTTTCTCAACCAAACTTCTTGAAGATTGTTGAACTTGTTTTCTGTTGAATTTGTATTGCCCTGTCTCCTCTCAAGTTGTTCTTTTAAGTCAAGATTTTCCAAAAGTATCTGGGTTTTCTTCACACTGTATTTTCTCAGAATTCTGCCTGGGTGCTTATCCTGCAGGTAAAATAGCACTCATCAGGTTACAAAGATATTTAATATCCTACCTTTTCTTCCACCCGAGAAGATGCTTTGGCAATGTTTGTATGTGCGCATGTGTCATTTGGAACTTTTAATCTCTCTGAGGGTATATCATGCCACAAGTGAAGGTTTGTTTCTTGATTAAGATAGGAACTAGCAGCACTAACAGTCAGTGCTGGCATAAGCTTATACTATTTACTTAGTGGAATTTTTTCCACTGTGTTGCTTCAGCATTTAAGGATTTTAGGAGTTTGATTTGGATTGGGACTGTTGCAGATCTCTCTTTGGTTATTTTAAGATCTCACAGAATTTTGTTCAGAAACGTGTTTGACAAAGGCCACGTTCTAGGATGAATAATGGCAGTCTGTCCCCAGTTTGATTAGATGGCTTGCCTTGATGCTTTTGTAGTTGGTGGCTTATTCTGGCTGCTTTGGGGTCCTAAAGAAACAATATAAGGATTCTTCTCATCCACATCACAGAGGTCTTTTTAAAAGAAACTGTGGGCGATTGAATCCTCCTGAACTCATGGAGACTCTCTCACTTGCTGGTAGCTGGGCCTCTGCTAGCAGGAGATTATGTGTTTGAGGTTAAATTCCAGTAAACCAAGTAAAATATGAGCTGTTTTTTTAAGTTTGGGAGATCTTGGGTGGTAGGGTAGAATTAAAAAAACAACTTTCAAAATTGGCAAATCCTACCATTTTGCAGGTGCCATAAGTGGTTTCTAGGAATTGAATTTCTTCCTTAACAAATACTGCAGGGTGAGTAGTAGTCTAAAGAAAGTTGAGTAGGTTAAAGAAAATTAACTGTGCAATACCTGCAAAAATATTTTTTTTTCTGGGAATTGTGTTAGATATTGGAACCTATTATATGAGGAAGTTTTAGCATAGATCATAACTAATCACTGCAGTGGATTGTGAGCTGTACAAGATCATGTTGGCCGTAATTCTTGGAAATGATGGCATAAGTTGGACAACTGTAAGTGTAGGACTAAATACCAGGTAGTGTGATTCTGCTAGAAATCTCCACTTAGATGACCTTGCAGGAGCACCTTGCTTTCCTGAGACTGAGCTCGCTGGAGCACCGAGTTGTATGACTGAAATCCTAATCTCAGTTCAGGGAGCTTGATGTTTGAATACCTCATATAAACCTAGAAGTCTGTATGGGGTTCTCTCCTTTTCACAGGGAACACTCACGGGACTACATTCAGTCACAGAGAGACGGTTAAACACAGCCATCCCCCAAGAGGCAGAGTAACAGAAAGATAATAAATTTTCTGCAAAGTGTCATTATGACATTTCATTGAGTCTAAAGGCATCTGTCTGTGCTTGCAGCACATGCAAGCAGTAAGAACAAAAAGGGCATCTTTATGTTGTGGTATAGGTATTATACAATTAATAACTTGTGTATATATGCATGTTTTGCATGGAAAAGATTCATTTGTCATGGTTGAGTGTATAGAGTACGGTAGTTCAGGTTACTAAATTGCAGAGTTTGGTTTGGCTTAACTTTAAAGGATTTTATCATTTAGAATAAGAAAAAAAATACTTAACTCCATCCTTTATTTGGTTGCAAAATAGTATTTCTTCATTTAAAAATATATGCACTGGTATTGACGTCTTACTACCTGTTCCATCAGCAGTAAATTTGATTTCCACAGTTCAAGTTGCTGTGATGTATAAACACAATATGCTGGTGGCTGGATGGGGGACTTTGTGGGGGCAGGTTGGAGTCCTGGGGGCATGTGGTGAACCGTGGCCTGTTAAGTTGCTCAAGGTGGTGAAAGAATAACTGGAAAGCAAAAAGGTGGAAAATTAATTGCAGCTAGAGGAAGGTGACAGCTACAGTCAGTATGGTAATAGGCTGTGAATTCAACTTAACCTGAACTGAAAACTGGTTTGAACTGTTGTCTGGCATTTTGCTTTCCTTTATGCTTTTCCCCCTTGTGTCACAGCCCTCCCCTCTGCCCCCTGTAAAGAATTAAAGTCCTGGCGAGATCTGATACAGGTCTGAAATGAAATGTTTCCTTATCCTCTGGTAATAATATCAGGAAGCCTTTTCAGATGCTTTGGTAAACATTTTTATTGCTCAGTTAACTATTTTTTTTTTGATCTACAGAGGAGAAATGGATATACTTAGAGCTTATCCATGTAGCTGTGTAGGGGTTAAGTGCTGTTTAAAAATTGTTTTAATGGGGGGAGAAAAAGGTTTCTAATTGTAGTAAAGTATTTTTGGAATTTGCCCTGTCAGTTAGTAATATTTCACTAATTAAAGCAACCCTTTGTTTAAAACAGGCTGACAACAGGTCGTCTGCAGAATTGGCTGGTGGACAAACTGAGGTATGTTCATTCCTCAGCAATTCAACCTATTTTATATGCTGATGTTTCTGAAGTAATGCTTTTAACTTGGAAGAAGGTAGTCACATCTGTGAATTCCTTGTGGTTTCTCTGCTGCTGAGGGTTGCAGCTTATAAAAAAGTTTTACTGCCTTAAAGCCTTGTGCGTAGTGAAAATTAACAAATACGAGGAGTGTACAGTCACTAGGCTCTCTTTGGCTGGAGATTTCAGATTTGTTTGGCAACATTAAGGGATTATAAATCTTTTCTGAAAGAACATTAGCAGGAGCCAGTTCTTTTCTCTCGTTTTCCCTTTCTCTTATATACACTCTTTCTTGGGAGAACAGTGTATAATCTGACTGTGGTCAGTAAGGTTTTATGTGTTTATAGAAAAGTGGGTTCTTGTCTGGAAATAGTACAGTTGCTGTAAAGGAAAGGGCAAGGGCTGCATTGGCATACAGTGACAGTTGAAAAATTTTACAGATTTTTCTGCCATAAACTGCATGCAAAGAAAGTCGTAAAATACTAATAAGAACATATGAATCTTGAGTAGCTAACTGTACACTGGCAGGTGGTGTTTTCCCAATGCTGCAGTATTGCTGCTTGCTTTCAGTTGCTTGGTTTTGTCAAATGTCTTGCTGCTTGTTAAGAATCCTGCTTTACTAGATTGAAGATGCTGAAAGAGTAAAACTTCTGGCCATCCTGGCATTTTGAGTGAAATCTGCTGAGTGATGAATACCTGCTGACTGATACTTTTAGTAGACTGAGACTTGGTTACTTTCTTTTGAAAGATTACCTCTTCATTAATAGGTGTTCACTGACACACCTCAAGTCTTGAAAAAACAGTATTTGTGCTTTTCTTCACAACATTTATAAAAATACCAGCCTGCAGATCTGCCTTGTCAACAGACCTGCAAATAAACACGTCCAGGCAATGAAAATACTTCAAAAGTTTTACTTAATTTAAACAACAATATTGATACACTACATGATGTACTCTAATAATGAAGAAGATGCTCGAACAATTGGATGACAGAACTAACAAAGGCTTTGAAATAAGCATTCTCCAGTTTCACATGTTTTTTGTTAAACATTTCCATGAAAGTATTTCAGCTTTTGGCAAGTGTATCTTGGGACTGTTGCTTCGGTAAATTGCTGTGATCTAGAAAATTAATTTATTTAAAGAATCTGTTCTAGGAATGTTTGGGGCTTTTTTCTGTAGGGCAGAAGGAGTCACTGCTGTGATAGTGAATGAAATCCTCTAAAATTTTAAGAAATGAAATTGTAAGCTATGATAAAGTAAAAATTATGAAGGCTTTAAAGGACACTTGTTTTGAGAGAAGGGTGAAAAAAGCAGAGTACTTTTCCAGTGTGATGGTATGAAAGTACCCTTGGTACAACAGATGTGAATGGAAACTGAAGAACCCTGATGAATAGAAACTAATAAGATTGGAGATCAGAAGAGTAAGAGTTTGTGGAGCTTTGTGGTTGTTAGAAGAATTTAATGTTTCAAGTGGATTCACTGGTCCTTTAAAAATGATAATGAAAATCAAGTTAAGCATATGTTTTAGTGAGTTTTATTTTACTTGCTGTGATAAGAGATTCTGATTTTAGTGCCAGGAAGACAACTGGCACAGTTATTTGGGAATTTAAAGTGCATAGTTTTTTTGAACCAACAGGAGGGAGCAGGTCAATTGAGTTAAAGAAAGTTGCATTTAATGTAATTGTTTTTCTCTATATAATAGTTTAACTATTTGTCCTTGGGTAAAGGACCAAGTTAATCAGCTACAGAGCAGGCACTGTATAATAACTTTATAAATGTTTGTTGTGTTCGATTTCCATTTCCACGAGAGCTTTAGGTCTTGGAGCTGAATGTGGTCCTTGTGCTTTTGCCATTTTACATTGTCCTGATTCATTCACGTGGCAGAGGAGAGGAATTAAAGTTCCAAGCCTCAGGCCTGTAGCAACAAATCTTTTCCTGGCTGGGTGGGAGCACTCAGTGCTCCCAGTTGGTTGCAGCCTGTGACCCAAATTTATGTAATTTGTCAAGATGGCTATTTTCTTGTATTCCTGCTAGAGTTTAATATTTGAATGGGAATAGCTAATCAAAAAGGTGGAGACCATGGGGACTGGCACGCAAGGGTGTTGCCCTCACTCCAGTCTGTGAATAAAGTGACTGTGAATATGGTTACAGTCCCAAGGTGGAATAAAGGTCAATTTTATTTGAATTTTTTTAGGTATAAAAATCAGGCTCTGCAGAAGTAGGTATTTTGATGATTAGATTGCTATTGATGCATTCTTTTACCATAACATGGTATGCTTTCCTGCTAAATTTTTCTCATTCTCAGAGTTCCAGGCCAAGTATCAGAATAACATCATATAACTTAATGCGTTTACTCTTTCAAATAAGGGTAGAGGCTGAATCAGACATGGCAATCTCTTTCCCTTTTTTATGCCAAAGTGTAACTGCATCTCATGCTTGGCATTTCTGCCAGAGCCTGAACAGCCTGCTTTCCACAGTACTGGTTTAGGTACCAGAGTGAAGGATAGAGCTAGAAGCAGTGTGAGAATCAGAAGAGGAGCCTATTTTGCTGTTTGCCCCAGTGAGCAGGGTGTCTGGTGCCATCAGGCTAACCTTGATTCCTTCTTAGCATTTTTTAAAACAGTCGTGCATTACAGAAGCATTGTAATATGAACGATAGTTTTAATCAGGAAGTTTTGATACCATTGCTTACTCCTTTTTATTTGTTTTTTTTTTTGTGTGGTTCGTGTTCTTCAGTAAAAATACAAACCTGCCTAGTATTAACTTTAACTCTGTTTCTTCTGATTTGTCTGTTAGGGCTTAGCTGAGCGTGGCTCTGTATAATATTACCTGTGGTTAGTAGCAATAAGAGAATACGATGGAGACTTTCTGGTTTGGTATACTGTTATAACATGAAACACTTTGCGAGATGTGTTCAGAGTGGTCGGTACCACTAATCTTTTAATATCAAAGGAAAATAAATAGAAGGTATGCAAAATCTACAGTTGCAAGTAGAGTGTTTTTCATCAGCTTGTGTTTTCAAAGACTCATCTGACAAGACCACACAGGAACATCAGGAAAAATACAAAATAAATGGCTAACCACAAGTTGTCTGCTCTCCGATGAAAGTAAGGAAATTACATTCTCAAGCAGGATTGTTGAGTAAACATTTCTGATTTTTGGAGTGGCACATATTATCCTATAACATTTTTTTTGTGGAAGTCTGTGTAATATTAGTTTGGTTCTGTTTTCTGAAAATGGTTGATTACTACTTGATGGAAAAAATTGTCGAAGCTTCAGTGAAATAGCAGCAAGAAGTAAAACCAGATATTACGAAAGAAATTAAGTTCTACCTAAAAGTGCACAGTGAAGGTTTTTATGTTCCACATGAGGTTCTCCTACTTTTTAATTTACTGAATACAAAATTTTGTAAGCCAATAATTTTGAATCCTCAGGTTTAATGAAATGCAAAAAATGTCCCTATTTTGAGTTGTTATATAAAATATGATGGTTTAGATTACTGTTTGGGACAGTCATAACTACATAAAGTAAGATCAATTTATAAAAAGAGGAAATAAAGACATAATTTCAGGCATAAACACAGAGTGTTGTTTTCTGTATGAGTTAATAGTATTAGTCAGATGGTAATCTGTATGGGATTGCTTGTTTGACTGGAGCTGTTTCCATACTGAAACAGAAGTGTTTGGAATATCATTGCTTCTGGCCTAGAGGAATAAATTGAAGTATTTGCTTTGGTGTGGAGAGCATAGGTGTTTAATGGAGATGTTCTGGCCACAGATGCAGGTCTGTGCTCTGTTCCTTGCTTAGTGTAGCTCATGCCTTTCTAAGTGCAGTGACCTGGTAAACTTCATGCAGTCATTAACGCTATTTTTGTCAGTAGGTCTGAAGAGCCACACGGATACTCTGGGTTAAAATAAAGTAGTTAAATAAGGATATGTGTGGGGCGAGGAGGAAACTGAACTGAAGATGCTGTTTTTCATCCTTCTGAATACCTTTAATGAGGTTTTCATGCATACTTGGAAAGCTTGTTATTTTCTACTTTTTGAAGATGTAATATCCTGACTGATGACTTTCCTGATAAATGCACTTTTAGTGTTCATGCTTCCTTAGTACAGTAGCTGCTAAATGCACACACAAACATATATATATATTCTGAGTGTATTCTAGCCTGGATGCTGACTTTCTCTGGAAGATAGCAGGGGAGAGATCTATCTGAAAGGTAGCACTTCTGTACTGCACACAGTACCTGCATGAACTGAAAGTGCCAAATTGAGTATGTATGAGTGTAGCATATCTGCCTCAAGCAGGATTGTGAGTGTAAGAGAGAAAACTCAAGCTGTGAGCCTATACGAAATGGGTAAAATTACTCACTGCATTAGCAATATTTCCTCTATTTCTTAGTGACTGAGTTAGTGACATGCGTCTTCATCCCTCTCAGCTCTTTTTTTCTGGCCAGTGTTCTGGCACACAGTTGCTGCTGGCTGTCCTTTTCCTAGCCCTGGTCTGACCTCTTCTTTTGCTTCTGCTACCCTTGCTCCTCTTTCTTTGCAGATTTTGGTAAATTTTCTGGTTATTCCTTGTTAAGAGTGTTCCTGGTTGTTTCCTTGGTAGATTTCCTGGTCAGTTTTTTTTGTGTATGTGATGTTGTGTTTGTTTGTTTGTTTGGTTGTTTTGGTGATTTTTTTTTTAATTTTGCTTGTTTTTAATATCCGGTTCTTCAGAAATTGCTACAAGACAAAACTCTTGGTATGTCTTTGGTATTTGGGCTTGTAACTATGTGCTTCGTGTCACAGGAGGGTTAGGTTGTACATTGCTGCAGTCCTTTTGTTGGTTTTGTCAACAGATTCATTAGGGACTGTTGAGGCAGAGGGTGGAAACATGAATAGAAGAGTATACTTTGCTCAGTGTGTTTGTGTACCTGCAAGATTCATTTGTGGTGGGAAGCAATTTGATTAGAGATTCTGAGCAGAAGATGGTTTTTGAAAAAAAAGCTTTAGCTGACAACATTTTAACGGTAGATCTGATGTCTCTGAATTTTAATTTTTTTGTTATGCTCTTCAACATTTTGTGTGAACAGAATAAACCAAGTATGTTCAGGCATAGCCTTTTACCCCCTGTTATGTAAGTACAGGAATTCTAGTCTTCAGCTGTCTAGCTCTGAATATGTGGGAGTTCCAATCTTTTTGTAATAAAAGCAGTGTTGTAGCCACAGAGAAGTCAAGGCCAGTTCATTTAACAAAGAAGAAAAATAGCCATTGACAAACACTGAACTTTCATGATGCACATAGCCCTTTGCTGCTTTCAGACATTTCCTTTGTATGGTATTTTCCCACACAGAACAAAGTGTTGGTTTGCCAATGAGATGAGGATGAAAAAGACATGTTTTCCAGTGTCTGGAGTAACGATGTTCTTAATGGACTGTCCATCTGTCTTCTAATTGCTTTCCCATTGATGCAGATGCATGTACAGTGGTGAAATGAAGGTGTTTAAACATAAAGGCAAAGAAGTGATGAAATGGAAAAATGTGAGATTTGTTGCTATTTTTTGAGTGAGGAGTGTCTACAGGCTCCCCTGTTTGTTCCTGTTGGGAGCAGAGGGAATGAACCATTGCTCTCAACACGTGGCTGATTCCTAATGATATTAGGATGAAGGAGAGCAGTGAAGATTTGGCTGGAGAAAAACAGCCTTGTGGCCTTTCTCCAGCTGATGTGCTGCTGTGCCTGCATTCTGCTGGAAGGAGTGCTGGGCTGCTCATGGGCACGCATTCAGACCCCCAGGGTGCTGTGTTTCTTCAGCAGGTGTCACCCACCTCTGTGCAGTTCTGGACCTGTTGTTTTCTGGACTGAAATCTCAGCCAGATCATAAGGGGATGAACTTTAAAATTTCTGGGAAAATTGCAAATGTGATGAAGTTTCTCTATATTGTTTAAAGTTGGAGGTGGCTGGCTTTAAACTTTAAAAAGGGAAGATAAATTTATCTAATTATCAGTTTTTTTCAAGTAACTTTACTTTGTTCTATTACCTCTGCATCATGTAGAAACTATTTCTCAAAGAATGCTGATAGAACTCTGTCTAAGCAATTTAAAACCTTGAGAAGAGCACATGCAATTGATAGTCTAGATGAAGGACATCTCCTCCAAGGTGAACTGTCTACAAAGGACAAATATAAATGTGTGTGGCATGAAAGAATAATACATGAGCTCCTCCCTCTTGTTAGAGAGCAGTGAAGTGCTGTTATGTTGAGTCATGGCTCCCTTGGGACAGGTCACTTGGTGGCATGACAGGCTGTAGACCCCCATTACAGAACCCCATGGCAAATTAAGTTTGTGCTGCTGCTTCTCTGTTAATGCAGACAGAGCCAATCACGCAGTCCCACAGGGCAGAAACCAGTAAGTGTCAGAAGTAGTGGGAATTTACTCTAAAATGAACAATTGAAGGTATTTGAAACAAGGGGAGTGCGACTTGTTAGAACTTTATGCTCTAGAAGGTTGTGGGGCAGACAGGACCAGCATGTTCAAAGCAGTTTTTGACAAAACTAGTGGCAAGCAGGGACACTGGGAGATGGACCAGTGATGGACCTTCCACAGGCCTGGTACAGCGGGAGTGGGACACAGAAGGGATGGTTTGCGCTGCTTGAATAGTGTTGTTCTTTGAAACAACAATGAAGTGCTTGAGGGAATGAGATGGATGTTGTGCTGACCCAGTAAAGCATAGCTTATGTTTTGAGCCACGTTTTTTGCAATTGGCTCTTGATACACTGAGTAAACCTTGAATGGAGGTGCTTTGCCCATCTCTGACCTCTTTCTTTACAACTATGTAAGTCCTGTAAGGTAATTTGGACAGAAACTTCCTTTTCAGTTTTTTATTTTAGAAGAGTGTATAGCTTTGAAACCCTGTTACCTACGCAGAGTTTTTTATTAAAGTCATGAGGACTGATCTCTTTATTTTGAGAAACTACAGAGACTTCTGCTGCTTAAAATTATAGCACCAAATATTTTAAACAATCATTTTATATTACTTTTTTGGCCCGTTTTTGCTTGTACAATTTTGTTACCATCAAATTGCATGTGTTTTTTTTTTTTTTGTTTTTTCTTCTTGACTGGAACTTTAGTCGCCTGGTTTGGTGAGACTTTTTTTCCTCACCAACATCTCCATGTGCTCTCATTTGAATCCTGAGTCAGGAGCAGACCCCACTTGGAAACAAACTGCCAGTTCAGGCTGCATGATCCTAAGTCACATCTCTCTTCTCTAGCTTGGTCTGCTTGTCTGCCTTTCTGTGAAATGCCTTGAAGGAGTGAGGAGGAAATGGAATGTTTGACAAATACTCTATTGTCTTTGCAATTCCTTTGAAGTTTGGCAGCAGTAAGTGTTAGTGTTATACTATAACCAGCTATTTGTGTACATTTTAGTATGTGTGTGTAAATATAAATACATATGTATATATGTGCTATGTCTGTCGCTATGGAAATAATCTTCGTGAGTGAAACAGCCAGAAATGCCTTATTTCAATCTGTGTAAAAGTTGTTTGGTGTTTTTAACTCTTTTGCCACCATCCTGTATTCTTGCCATGTGTAACGTGGGCTCTGCAAAATTTCTATTGTCTCTGGTGGTAGTTGTGGATGTACTTAAATGTGTGATATGTTCAGTTAATGTCATTTGGCTAAAGTACAGTGCAACTTTTGAAGTAATAGAATATAGTAATAGTAGTAGTTTTCCAAGAAATTCTCATATGCAAGAGCTGCAGCCAATCTCCTATGCTATGGTCTTTGCTATTTCTGGAAAGTTCTTCATTGTATATTCTTATTGTCCTTGTGAGAGACTTGTGACATAATCACTTTTTCAAGTTACCAAGAAGTGAGCAATCTTACAGAAACAGATATATAACTTAGTTTTGCGAAGGTGTTTTTTTTTCTTTTTTTAACTGGGATTCAGCCTTTTCATGAAGACTTTCTTTCAGTCATCCCTTATTTGAACTTTATTTTGGACATCACCTATGGGCATTTCCCTAGCCTATAAGAGGTAGTGAAATATCTAGTTCTGCTGATTACACTGCTGGCTCCTCCCTCCACGTGCTTAAAATAGTAGTTGTAAGCATTATATCATCCAGCGGATTTAAAGCTACCTTGGAGAATAGAATACACAAAGTGAATCCTAGGAAATTGCAGTATCGGTTAGTAAGTTAGAGAGAGGATAGAGAAAAGGGGTCTTATTTGTATGACCACAGGTGGGAAGTGAACAGAATATATTTTTGCTTTGTGTGATTCTGCTGCTGTGGTAAGAGGCCATGTAAAATTCAGCAGGAATAGAGCCTGACATAGGGAAAGTTAATGAGGCTGTGTATATATGTTTATAATTTTCTTTTAGCTGGAAGATGATGTGGATTGTTAGAAGTTCTGCAGATGGAGAAATAATGTATAAACAAGTTGTGGAGATAGAGAAATAATGTATAAACAGGTTTTAGTGTTTGGGTTTTTTTTTTCCTCCCCTAAATTAGGGTAACATCTGGAATTAATGGTTTAATTTTAAAAGTAATATTTTTTTTCAGATTTAGATTTCCTCAAAAATTTAACTTAATCATTGCCTGGGTGACTTTGTAGGGAACCAATTCTGTAGAAGTCATAAATAATCAGCTAAGTGCCTTTTTTGGGGGTGTTTATTTTTAATGGAGCATGTACGTGGGTGAATAGTGAGATACTTTTCTTGAAGATTAATTGAAAAGGTTTTATTTTAAAATATTTTCTTGATTCTTTGATAAAAGATCTAAGCCCTCTGACTACCTCTTTAAAGAATGAACTGTTATCGCAGTTGCAGTTCACATGTTAGAAACATGGAGTTAAAATAAACAAATGTTGCTGGGGTCTGTTATTCATTAAATAATTAACTGTTATGATGTGATACTGTATTTGGGAATAACATTGTGAATGCCTGTTCCATAGGTGTAATGAACCATTGGTAAGTCTCTGTCAAGGAGAAATTGCTGTATCTGTATTGCCAAAAACAAAGTTGTGCATGTTGAGTGCTTTAAGCTGTATTAGCTTAATTTAAATCTGGAGAATGTTTTTTGTGTAAACTGCTTTTCTCTTCTCCAAGTGTTATGTGTCTCAAAAGTCTTTGACAGAGTTGCTGTGAATTTTGCATGTTTGCCTGTTGCTACTTCATGAAAATGCTCAGTGATGAGTAGTAGTTGAAATTCATCATAGCCAAGAATGCCCATGTAAGTGTTTACGCAGTCTGCAGCGTTAGGTTGATGCAAGTCTGGGAGAAACTTCCAGCTTCATTAGATTTCTGCATCCCACAGAGAGCACAGCATGGCAAAATATTTCCTGTGTCATTTTCATAATGCTAGCAGTTGAGACCAGAAGCAATTATAGCCTTTTTCTTGGGCAAAACCTGAGTCTGTAGCCTGTGATTCTGCACTTTTTTCTTCCATTGTTTGCTCCTACCAGTTACGTGCACTTTAGATTTCAGTCTTGAGCTTCATGAAAGTAGCATTGCTTGCTGCCTACTATGGTGGCTTTTCTCTTTCCCTTCCCCTTCCCTTTTTCCCCTTTCCCATTCCCCCCCTTCTTTCTTTTTATATTTTTTTCATATGTGTGTGTAAGTGGACAGATTGACTAGTTGCTCAACTAATGTCAAGACCTACTTACACTAAACTCCAATAGTCTAAACAGTAAGTTCTTGTGACAGTTGTCTTTCTTTGGAACACTGCAAGCATTAAAGTTTGCAAAGAAGTGTTTGGGAGGTGGGAAATAAGGAGAATCAGGCCTAACTACAGTGCAAGCTCTGCAAAACTCGTTTTGGAAGAGAGTCGCAGGCATGTCCCTAAAGTAGAACTCTGCAGGGAAGAAGAGAGGATAAAATCTAAAACGAGAATTCTGTTTTTTTGTAATTCTGCAAGGCAGAGAATCTGCAGCAACCAGTGGAGATGATGGCATTGCTGATTTTTTTTTTTACATGGAAGAGGCTGTGGACATGAGAGACTCCCTGTGGGTATAATGCCTGAACCCAGTATGGCACAGAACCTCGCTGTGTTGGATTAGTGAAGTTACCTGGATGTAATGATACTTTTTCTTCCTTCTAGACCTCTGTCTCTTCAGAAGCTTCTCCTGTATTTTCAAAGGAAAAAAAACCAATCATGGCAGAGGTTTCTCAAAACAAATAGATTGGTTCTGTTTGCCATCAAGTATGTTCATACGTAATTCTGGAGTCCAGCTGTTCTCTATGGTTTGTTCTTGTTATGAATCATACTTCTGACAGCGTCTTTCAGTTTAATCTGAAGTAACATATTGCAAACGTCAGCAGTTGGGAATACAGGGAAATTTGTGACTTTGATTTCTACAGTGAGTGATTGAAGTGTCAGATGAAGCATTGTAATTACAATTCAATTTTATTTCTCATGTACTTTATCCACTGCTTCAGCCTTTCAAGGATGTGGACTATTAGATTATTTCTTTTACTAATTTCTGCTGATTAATGCACTTCACTAGTGAAAAGATCCTGAGAGTCCAGACTAAGGTTTATTCCTTCTGTCCCTGTAATTTCTGCCATATTGTTTATTGAAGCATAAAGTGAATTATCTTGGTTTTACGCTGTGGGTAAGACCAACACTATTTCCTGAAGCTGTTCTTAAGATCAGGCTGAGTGTGCATCCCCACTGGGGATGGATGGTCTCTGAACCCCCAACCTTCTCAGTGCAGCCAGGTTCTGCCATTTGTGTTCCTTGGGCCATCTTTGGAGTTTGGAGTAGACCCATGTGGAAGGTGATACTGATTTTTATGGCTGTTCTTGTGCCTGTCATGGAGCTGTGTTGTAGTTTCATTTGGAGACAGTAAGAATGCGTGATGAGTTGCTTAAAGCCCCAAAGAAATCCCACAATGCCTCACTGCTGTGTTACTACACGCTGGGAAACTTTCTCATGAGATGTGTTGATGGAAGTTGGGTGCTGTGGTGGTCTGGGCTGGCTCTATGTGGAGGGACAGCGTTCTGCTTCTTGATGCTTGTGCTGCCAAAGCTCGGCATGGGTATTAGTGTTGAATGCAGGCCTGTTTGCAGTATTGACTCTAAGGACAGTGAGGAGCAAATGTGACATGAAAATGAGGAATGTGAAAAGACATTTGGGGGTTTTCATGGTCTGGTGAAATATGGTTTTGTTTTTGAATAGGTAACTGATATTTTCAAGAAGTCTGTCAGTGAAAATGAATGTTGTAACACGGAGGAGATAATGGCTGTCTTCAGTTTTTGGTAGCCTCCTCTGTTTTGTTACCTAGATGTTTCCTAAGTTGTAGAAGCCTTTGCTTGTATGATACTGACTTTCTGAGTTCTGTCCCCAGTTAGAAATTTCATTATTGCATTATATTTTAACATATTTCAGCTGCTGTGACACTGTGGAACTGATGTTAGTTTAAGCTAGTGTATATTTCTTACACAGGAGAGAAACAAAAGGGATTTTAACATTAGTAACCTGTGCCGAAGTTAGCAATCTGAAATCATGATAAAAATGAGTTGCAATGTCTGTGCAGGAGGTTCCTCACATACTGTTGTTTCCTACACTTGAAAGTAAAAAGCTCTTGTTATTGAACAAGAGCAAGGATGAGAGATACAGCACGAGCCCCCTGATGTAGTACTAAATATACTGCTAAATATAACAGGACTGTTGTATGTACTATTATATATAGCACTGCTGTTATTTTAAAATTTATATTTCACTTAAAAGTATGATTGAAAAGCTGAGTGAAGGTCTGATGTTATTCTCCTTGCTTCCAGCCTCAAGAAACAGCTTCAGCGTCTCATACTTTCAAGAACAAGTCTTTCAAAAAATCCAAAATCTGTGGAATCTGCAAGCAAGTAATTGACAGCCAAGGAATATCCTGCAGAGGTCAGTAATGTATGATGTGGTGTTGCTGTCTTGCTGTGTAAAGGAAATTAGTTTTTAAAATTTATGGGAATCCATATTTCTGGAATTCCCCCTGGCCTAAGTATAAGTGTTATCTTGGTCTATTTCTGTCTTTTGTACAACAATGTTCCCTGCTTTTGTCAGGGAATAGGTTGCTGTAGTAGGTAATTTGACTTGTATAATCATGTGCTTTAAGCACTATGCTATTCAGACAGGGTCCAGAATACTGAGGCTCTGTGAGGAGCCTGTGAGTGATGTGTGCACAGTGGATGACAGATGCCTCTGGTATTCACTCTCCAAATGAGGAAGTGTGTTACCCTCTTTCCCTGAGGCATGAAGGTTTTATCTACAGTAACTTGCAAAAAATCACAAGAGCAGCTGTCTATTTATTTACTTCAGTTTTTTCAGTTGTGTTATGATCTGTCTAATCCTTAGTCCTTCAGTCTAATCAACTCACAAAAAGAATGAAGATCTGAATATGCAGACTAGAGACTCTCTGCCTCTGGCATTGCTGTCTGCTCCTTGCTGCTGTTTTCACTCACTCTTCTCCCTTGCTGTGTAGAATTAAGCATACTTCCCTCATCTCCATGGGATACTTGTGATGAAATTAAATCTTGGGGAAGCTCAGTAGGTACTTTCTGAAAGTTGTTCAGGGATGTTAGGGCTTTTGATCCCCTGCACTGGTTCTGCCTGGTTAATGTTCAACTCCAGTTATTCCATGCTAATGGAACAGTTTCTTTACTTGCTGTCTGCATGGTTTACTTCTTACAATGAGAATGCTATTGTCTCTTCATCTAAAATGTAGTGATTGTTTTCACTGAGAGGTGTTTGCACCAACTTCCTGTTCTAGTTGGATCTCCTCCCACCTCTTCCCTCCCATATTCTTCAGACACCTTGGGATCCCTCTGAGGATTTGAGAGGGAGGTGAGAATTTGGGATATGGAAGGAATGTGCCATTTCCTGAGCTATGGTGCACACTTTGCAGATGAACAGCTATATATTCAGCATTATAGCTATCATCAGAGGAGTGGTAGTCATGTGTTTCTTTAACATATTTCTTCTGTCTCTGCTGTGGGCTGTTGGTTCCAAAGTTCTTAGGATTTACTTGCTTTCAATTTAGCAGAAATAGTATTTTTGGAAAGAAGCTTGCTTAGTGAAGGAACTGCCTAAAGAACTTCTTGATTAAGTTCAGTGTAAAAAGCACTGTACCAGAAGAGAGTCAGTACTTTGAATCAGAGAATCATTTAGTTTGGAGAAGACCTCTGAGATCATTGGGTCCAATCACTGACCCATTACTTCCAAGTACACCACTAAACAGTGTCCCTAAGTGCCACATCTACATGTCTTTTAAATACCTCTGGGGATGGTGGCTCAACCACTTCCCTCCAACACACTCCCCATTCATATACATTTATATCTGTGATACATCAATGTCACTGTGATGATTCTAAGTGGTTTCAATTTAGTAAGAACCCATTTGTATTTTAACTTGCAGCATGAACTTCATAAAGCAGAGTTTTGGAAAAGCTAGAACTAAAAGTTGTCTTTTTCCTTGCTGGCATTTCAGTACTTGAAATGTATGCCAGTACTGTGAAATTCTGTTAATATGAAAAAAAATAAACTAGCTGTTTTGGAGTCAAATCCTGGTGCTGCTTCTTTTGGTAAATTCTCCCTGATGTTGCTGAATGAAAGTGTGCAATTTGGTATTGCAGGAAAGGGGGGCAGGAAGGGGAGAAGAGAAGCCTTTAGTTAAGAAGAAATAAAGTTTCTTTGTCTATTAATGAGAAAAATCTTGCTTTTTAACAATTTCTTCTCAGAAGATAACAAACAGCTCTTTGTACAGACTGCAGGTTCCTTTCAGGCAGTATCTTATCAGTTAAAGGAAAGTTACGTGTAAGAGAATTGAGGGGAGGGGAAAACTGCAGATTGGTCAGTATGTAGTATTTGCTGTTTATCTAACAATGAATCATTGACTTGTAAGGCAAAAAAAAAAAGCCATAACTGGGTGTTGTGTTGGTTAGATAAGGTTTCATTAGTATGTGACAGTCGTTTTGGGGTGTGTTGTTTAGCCCTGTCTTGCAAAATGTGTCCTTTGTTAGTAGCAAGGTCTAAATGCAGTGCCTAAAAGCTTACTGTGAACAGTGAAGGATTGAATGAAAGGTATCCTTGAATGATGATGTCCCTTTGTCCTTGCCCACTTCAGTCCACCTCAGTAAAGCGTACTCAGTTCCAGTTTTTCTACAAAAACAGTGGCAAAAAGGAATGATAGATGTGAAGAAGGGGAAGCTCCTGGCTGTTTACCTGCCTGGTAAGCATGTTTGCAGCTGGGCAATGTGTTTCATGCAGATCCTCGATAGGAAGTAAGGGCAAACAGCTGCTCATTGATTTCTACAGTACCTGCACATTTTGCAATAACGTGAGTGCCACATGACTCCCCGTATCTCTTCAGCACTACTCAAACTTGAATGCTTTTGAACTCTGGTTTGATCTTCCCTGAAGTATGGTTGAATTTAATTCAGGACTAAGCAGATAATACGTACTCATTGTGCATATTTACGTAGTGAAAGACCTGCAGTGTTACAGAGGTATTTTGATTTTATTTTTTAAATTTATTTTAAATATGTAAATATTCTATTTTACTTTATTTTCCTTTGCTTTTAAAAATTATGATTTGTCTTTGTTGTGTTGTGATCAAATGATTGTTAGTGTAGAACAGAGAGCTTTCTAGGTTCTCTGAATCTCTAGAAAGTACTTTTCTGGCAATTAAAAAAACTGGAGACCAGATTTGGGAAGATTGAGTGGTTTTAAATAATGCAGTATTATTTCATAGCCCTTAGAGCACTCATGTGATGGGTGAAATAAGTATGAAAAATTGGAACACTGTACAGATGTATTTTGATGAAACTCCTCTCACCTCCAGCTGATAATTTAGTCACTTAGTTTAGGTATTGCTAATGAGGCTTTATATACAATACAAAGTATTCCATAAACTAAATTTTGAACTTAAAGCGGTTAATGGTTGTTTGAGTGGACTGGGTATCTTTTTGTTAATCTAACCTAGGTGTGAATGTGTTGGTTGTGGAAATATATGTTGGAGCAATCCCAGTAGGTATTCTTACAGAGTTTTAGTTTCTAATTTCTTTTTTCGTTTGTTTTCCCCAAAACCTTTTTTTCCTTGATGGTTTGACTACCTATGAGTGTTGCTTTATTCCTGTGAAATTATGTATATGTATATGAAAGTTTCTTACTTTGAACCATATATAAATACTAGCCAAAGAGGTGTTAAATTATGTTGACCTGTGCTGTTGGCTATACTGTGAGCAGAGAAATGCTTACCACGCTATTATGTGCAAGCTGAGTGTAATAAAGAATGCAATTCACCGTCTTTACTTATAAATAAGTATTATAAGTTACTATACATCTGTATAATAATGTCCGAGTTGTAAGTTCTGTTAACATATGGTTTCATACAATTACTGGTTTACAGTAAATAACTCCTGGACTGTTTCACTGAGCATGCAGCATGAAGTGATAGTAGAAACTATATTTTCCTCATCAAATTAGAATATCTGTGTATAATAAAGAGTTCCCAGATGCCGGAAGATCATAGATCAGGATTTCAAGACACTTGGAGCCATTTTTCTTTAAGAGGTTTGATATTTTCCTTTGAAAATCACCTGCTTGTTTGTGACTGTGCTGGTGGTTGGCTTAAAAATCTCATTTTGGGTTAGAGTTACCCAATACAAAGGCTTCTCTATATTTCATCAAGTATTTATTGCTTCTGGAAAGTCAAAATGCATTTCTGTATTAAGACTGACAAATTGTTTGGACGTACTATGTGTGTAAGTATATGCATATTTAATCTTATATGATTAAATTGCAAGTGGTTTTATATACTGTGTTTTTCAGTAAGTGCTAATTTCAGTAATAAGATATGAGCATTTCAATAATGTGCAAGGCATGTCTGTTGTTACAGTTCTGGCAGACAAAGTAGAAAGTGAGAAATGCCAAAGGAATTTATGTTGTGCTTGGGCCAGTGGCATTACAGTTGGCTCTAAATGGCAAAGCATGTAGTGAGGTAGGGGTGTTTGTGTCACTCTGGTTTCCATGGAGTGATCCTTAGGATCCTGTATTACTGGGCACTTACATGGGTGTATTATGAGACCTATCCATCTGTTGATTTTATAATGCATTATATATATAAAACCCCGGTGATTTCAACAGAATGAAACCATCTTATAGTTAATTTTGGCAGTAGACATTGGCTAATTAACCATAAGATCATTAATTGTGATCACAATTTGGATACCTGTCCAATCATGTTAATGTTATAATGTGGGACATCTTTGAGAGGATGAAAAGATTGCCATGAAATTAGAAGGGCTTTTCATCATGTCACTCTTTGCTTTCTGCGTGGTGTTAGTATGTACGCTGTTGTGTTTTCTTGAGCAATGATCCAGCATATCATACTGCCTTCTGTGGGACTGTTCTCAGATGGCTTTAAAATAACTACTTCAGTTAATACTTTACAGTGATTAATCTCTTGTACGTATGGTTCAGACTCATCAAGGAACAGCAGAAAACAAACCAGAAAACCATACTATTTTTCTAAGTAACTAACTGCTAATTACGTCCAAATTTAAATCAGGATATGCAGGCTATAGAACCAAAGTGCATGGTCTATTTTGTTCCTAGAGCAGATTAATGACTCAGAGCTGCTGTGAACCCCAAGGAAGAGATAACAGGTTGTCCAAGCAAGGCTGAGTTAGGTCGGGACCCAGGCTCTTGCTATAAAATTTCATTTGACTGCCACCTTGTTTGTGGAAGTCATCTGGGAGGATGTCCAAGGGAGACTGCATGAATTGATGTAGTTAAGAATAGAGAAGTCTTTTTAGTAACCCCTCAGAAATGGGTGGATGTTGACCTCGATGTGAGTGATGCAGAGTGTACTGCTCTGGGAAGGAGGAGACTGAAAAGAAGTGTGGACTGCAGCCCATCTGTGGCACCAGGAGCTTGGGAAGATCAGCTCCTCTTCTCGAGATAAAAGGTGCACACAGTAAATAGCAAGTTCCACCGGATTAGTAAAATGTACTCTAATTAACACAACTGTACAACATATGAATTCGTATTTCAGGGCAGAGCTTAGATGTGAAACACGGAAGCTGTGTGCATCATGAAGTTATGTGCATAACAACAGCAAAGACATGAAAGGCAGGATGAATAAAGATTTACTGGAGCAGGGAGATACAAAAGAAGCCACTGTAATTAGTAAGCAGTACCCAAGTGGTACATAAGCATTGTGGCTGAAGGTAGCTCTCTGTGAAGCTAAGAGAGACAGTAAAATGGACAACCTCAGTGGGAACTGAGGAAGGAGTTTTGGCAGGAATCTCTGAGATAAGTTCCTACTAATTTAAAAATTACACAAGGCAAAGACTTTTAGTGGAATGTTTAATGTTCATAGCTGCTACACGAAATGTCAGAAAATTGTCTGTACGGAAAACCTGAGTTCCCTATTTGTTTAGCTCTGAAGGACCAACTGAATAATTTGATTTATAGTTATAAAATTTATTTTAAAGTTAATGTTTAAACCTCTAAGGTTTCTAAAAAGCTGTAAGTTCTGTCCATTATAGCTAATAAATTAAAAAAAATAAAAATAGATGTGATACTGAGTGCCTTCCACCCTGCAGTTTTTGACAGGGAAGCCAATGACTGCTATTTGATCTGATATCCTACGATTTTACAAGCTTAGCCCAGTTGAAGAGAACCTAAAATTCCTAAGGGTAAGTTAAAGTTAAAATTACCCGCTCTAATGCAAAAATCTGAAATGAAATAAATCTAATGAAATCATTAGGGTATATAATTTGAATGTGATGAACTTGATATACTGTGTGGGGAGAGTAACCTCAATATAAATCTTGATGCATTTGGCTAAAACTTCACCCTTCTAATTGGCTTCAAAATAAGGGGTGGTGCTGGAGGAACAACTACCATGGGAGACAGGAATAATGTATAGGAAGATAAAGTTTAAATGAAGAAAACTGTTGTAACACTGGAGAGTTTGTTGCAGTACATCAAGAAACTTCAAGAAACTAAGCCAGGCTACAAGCATAACTCCGTTCAGACACCTTCTGAATACGAACCCTGTAAATAGGTAAGAGGGAGAGTTGATTTTGTGCAGCATTCCCATCTGTTGTCATTAATAAGATTTAAAAAATACCCTTAGGAAATATGCCTGCAACTGTATATAAGTACTTAAGGATCATATTGATGATCTCCTTTGCATAGCCTATATTCACTTCTGGTGGTGGTCTTTGTCACATTTTCTGTATGAGGTTAGGAACATCTGCAGATCAAAACTTGAGGCCCATTAGGTCTTATGTGCACAAGAAGTTTCTGAGCACCATCATCTTACTTATTTTGGAGATCACCCATTTTAAGCTGATCTCCTGTTTTTCTTTGATCCTTGCTTTTAGCATAATTTATGCAGGTTATCTTTTTAAGATCCATCACAGATGTGCAAGCTCTTGAGATCTTACAGTTCTTGCACTGTCTGCAGCTGAAGACAGGAGAAAAACCTGGAGACAGTCCAGCCATTTTTTTGTTTTCATGTGGGTTGCTGGCTACAGTAAATTGTAGTCTGGTTGAAATGGTTTTGTGGATTAAACGTTGCAACATGGGGTTATCTGTTTAGCTGGAGGGAGGAGGTCTAAAAATAACCTTTGGTTCCAAACTGGATTAAGGTTTAATAATTTCCTACCTAACTGGCAGGTGTAGCTTGAAAAGATGGGAGAAATTTGCTGTATGAGTACTTTATTTTTAAAAATGTGAAAACGTTTCCATTGTTGGTAATGCTCTGCCTTTGTAGCAGCATCAATGGGAAATTAAAACCCCAAACCAAAACCAAACAACATACACAAACAAAAAAAAGAAAACACCCAAGACTTTTCAGGATGCAGTTAAAATGATGAAGTTAGACTGGAAAAAAAAAAAAGAGAGAAAAACTCAAACAAAAAACCCACCCAAAACACCATTCTTTGATGGTCAAGATTTTTTTACAAGACAGGAAGAAAGTGGGAGTAAAGGAAAAGAGGAGACATGCTATTGCAGCAGTAGTGCCAAAATATTTTTCTCTTAATAAAGATTTTCCACTGCTGTTGTCAGCAACAGCAAGTGGAATATTTCATCTCTGGGAAGGCTCATCCACAACACACTTCTCACTGTATGGCCCCTCCAAGTAAAAAAATGCTGAAGCTTTGCATGAATTCCCCATAACTGTCTGTTAACCTTCATCTTCAAAAACAATGTTTGCAGTCACTGTCACGAAGTACTGGGAGCAATATTCAGATGAAGAGACAATGGTTGGCTGAATATAAAAAATGAACAAGAGAATCTGGGAAAATGTGTGAGACGTAGGAAATGCACTAGCAGATGTTGCTGGAGTGTGTCTGCTAGACTTGTGACATCTTTGGCATGTGACTCTATGATAACTTCTTAAAAATAGAAGTGTTTGCTTTTGCATCTAAAGCCCACTATTTCCAGCCAGGGTACTCTTCCCTCATCCCCTACACAAAGGGGCTTCACACACAATTGCCAACTTATTTTTAATGGTGTAGTTAATTTCTGTGTGTCTGGTTTTCATACTGTTTTCCTTTTGACTTTTTTCTGAAGTTGAATTGTTGCAAAGCTGGTAGGAACATGTCAGCAGAAAAGTGTGTGTTGGTGCAAATTTTTTTAATAACAATCTCATCACAGTATTGTTAAGCACTTGTCAAAATAGAACTAGGCAGCAATCTGCAAATGTAGCAACATTTCATCCATGTTGTGGTGGACTTACCATGCATTTTCAGAAACCAAATTAAGATGTTTTAACAAAAAAACCCCACAACATTTTTTCTTCAGAGCCAGTGACAGACCTGATGCAAAATTTTGTGCAAAATGTTTCCTGCAGGTGTGAGATGTTGCTCTGTAGTGGTAGCACTAGCCTAGGTACTAAAATTGCTGGACTCTACCACTCCTGCAACGTTCTGACACCCATCTTTCCTGGTATTAAGATAGAAGACGGGAATTGGGAGCTATAAAAACTAAGTCTTGATTACACAAGTCTTTTTATATATCTGGTTTAGATTACATTTTGATGTGGATCTGCAAGGACTCTTCTATTAGTGTCAAAAAATAGCTGTAATAGCATGTGTCTGTTTTAGGGGAAGCTGTGTTGGAGATGCTGAAGGAAAGAAAGCGTCTTTCAAAAATCTAAGCCTGTGATTTGTTATCCCAACTTATTTTGTCACCAGGAATTAAAAAATTCCTGTAGAGTATATGTTTTTGGGGCAAGTGAATTTTCTTAGGCATTAGAAAGGTACTAAACTGGGTTGCATCTCTTAGAGTCTCTATTTATATGCAAGTTTCAGCCCCAAGAAGATTCCTGAATTATCTTGTTTCTATCTTTGCCATAACAGTTCAAAAACAAACACACAAGAAACCCACCATGGAGAATCACTTGATTAAAGCTGTTGTTAAATGCAAGGTTGTCCTTATAAACCAGCCATGTGTTCATACTTACTGCATGTGAATTGGAACAGAATTTTTTTTATGGAATATATGAAATGTACTGCCATACCACATGTCCATTAAATGCTATGATTTGTCAAGGTGCATAGCCCTTACCACACAGAGGAAAAATTAAGGTCCTTGTTCTAAACCATTGTTAGACACCAGGTTAATAATTAGTGGGTCAAAAGCACCTTGTGGGGTGTGTGTGTGTTTGCAGGGGGAAGGAATGGGTCCAACCTCACAGAGGTGGGGTGGCCCCATGTCCCTCCTGGCAGGCCCTGGAGCCCACACAGGGAAGCCCCAGAGTGGCTGCCAGTCACAAAGACCCCTGGAAAACTGTAGCACACCACAGCTTTGCTCCTTTCTTGGTGCTTTGGGTGTATTGGAGCTGGAGGGATTGGATTTGACTTAATTGTTGTGAATTGATTGAATATTGACTGGGGTGTTGTGGATTAATATGTGCTGTATTAATACTGTGGTGGAACATTTTGTCTAGCTTGTGTAGCCCTTTTAGAACCTTTGCCAAGTTCCCTTAATTTCTCTCCTAAATTTATAAAGAACTTCCTTGGGAACAAGTCCATGGCTTATTCTCTGGATGTTCTCTTAAGGTATTAAAGAACCCTATACATACAAATATTAAAGCAAAACTCTTAGGAGAGCCTGTGAGCCTGCAGCTCCAGGGCTGGAGTGATACAACCATAAATCATTCTGTGGTTAGTGAAGCAGTTTCTTACTTTGTAAATATATTGCTATGGTTTTTCAAAGAGCATCTTACATGCAAGAATAACTTTTATTTCACAAAAATGTTGGACCTTAAGTCTGAAAAATGCAATTCACTCTGTTTGTCCTCTCTTTACCCTGGCAGCAATATTGGTAACTTGCAGGAGTTAGCACATACTCATTTTGATGCAAAGAAATATCTTCCCCCTCACCCCCCCAATCCTCCTCCTTTCTCCTCTTAAGAAAATGCGTTCTTGGATCTATTGTTTAGGAACTGTTTTGAAGTGTAGTAAATTGACTAAATATGGCTCGGTCTCCATTTTATTACCAGCCAGCTTGGGACAGTTGTTCTTGGAACTGATGCCAGAATCCTTGAACACAAATTTGGAAAGTCTGGTATTTGACAAGAGCTGATGTGTGGGATGCAGACATTCAGCTGTTCAGATGAAGAACTCAAGTAGCCTTGTGGAGTGTGACTTTTAAGTCCTCTGAACTGTTTCAGACACATTTTGGAATTTGAATACACTTTGTAGTTCTGGGAAGAGCTGAGTGCAATTTCACTTGTAAGCTTTGCCTGAAGAATGCCTACTTTCAGTAGAAGCTGTTTGTTGAGATCTTTTAAATGTAAGTTGTATGTATTTTCCTTAGCATGCTAACAGCACTTCAGTTGTTCAGTTATTCATATGCTTTTGCATTGCATGTTTGTTGCACTGAAGGGGCATGGGTTGCATGATTATGGTATAATACTGTTTTCTTCGCCTTAAAAATTTTCTAAAAGTGTATCACTACTATTTGAAGCTTTTCATTGTAAAAAAAATCTGACATTGAAGCATGATTCAGTCTCTCTGGCAATCTAATAATGATTGAAGTAATCTATCTCTTTGCAAGTACTGTAAATACCTGGGCTGAGACAAAACCAGCCATGGGCTGAAGGTTTGCCATCGTCCAGGCCAGGTAGTTCTGTGATTTAGTAGAATTCATCATAGTTGTGGCACAATGAATTCTAAATAATGAAATATCAAGCAAATTGATTTCTCTCTGTGAGTAAGTGTTGAATTTGCTGGTGTTGCTGGAGGGATCTCTCACTTTTCTTGATAGTAGCAGCTGTAGCAGGAAACCCATATGAATTGCATTGTGAAAGGATGTACCTGGCAAGGCAATGGTGCTTCTCTCCACTTCTCATCTATACTCAGATATTGGGGCTGCTGCATTGACCTGTATCCATTCACACTTTCTTAGTGTGCCTGTATGCTTCCTCATAGCCAATTCATATTATTTTCCTAATACCTCCTTCTCTTTCAAATGCTGCAGATGCTTCTCCCCACATTCACCCTCCCCACCCCCTGCCCTGTGATCTTATTTTGGAGTGCTTATTTCTATCCAGTTTTATTATCATAATCAGCTTTATTAGATAGTGAAGGAGAAAAAGTAATGGTGTAGTCCTAATCCATGCAAGTGCTGGATTTAGGTATGAATAGGATATTTCTGTATGCTGAGGAGGAGTAAAGAGGTCTTTGTGAATTAATCAGATCTCTATGCTTAGAATGTTCTAGATTTAAACACCTGAAAAAATACGCTGGTTTTTTCAGTCAGAGAGCTTTGCCTGATGTTATTTAACCAATTACCTCTGGAGGCTTTAGGCTTTGTTTCCTTTGAATCTTACAAATATAGCAATATAGCTTTGTTTGTGACGTATTCTCCCTCTAATTATGCATGGAGTTTGTGTGCCGTATTTCTGTGTTGCTTATGAGTTTCAATGAGGTGCCTCTGCAAAATTCAGTCTTGGTGTTGCTGCCCAGGCTAAGCTCACATCTGACTTGAGCAATTTCTTTCCAGAAAAGACAGTAAGTCTTTTTGTGTTTTACAAGAGCAGAAAACACTGAGTTTTCTTTTACATGGAAACTGAAAAAACTCAGTGCTTGCATTTACTGTTATCTCTGTCTTTAATAGAGATTTTGTGTTAGTGACATTTATGATTTGGTTTTGCATGAACCAGTAGCAATATCATGGAAGTTGTCATGGAATGAAATCTATTTTTCTTTTGTATTTCATCTTGCCCTGCAGAAGTCTAGGTTTAAGCATCAGTAAAGTAGATGAAAACCTTGTCTGTAATATTAGAGTTTTCTGACAGATGTACTGTTTTTTTCTTTATTCTTTTGTGATTGTCTCTGCTTTTGCAGGAGATCTCAAAGTAGCTTATAGAATAAACAGATAATATACGTATTTTTAGAGCATCTGTTAGCCTCTTGCAAAGCTAAAGCTAATCATGCTGGTTTAAAATATGGATTCTAGTAAACAGACGGCTTTGGTATGTTGAATCAGTGAATTAATTTAGTGATTTATTCCCTATGCTGTCACACAAGAAAATTAAGTTTTGCATTGTGGATTCAAAGCCATCTTCCATTTGCTTTAAGGTGATAGCATTTGTGAGTGGTATGGCACTGATCATTATCAGTGCTAATCGTGCATTTGTGTAAATGCTAATAAATTTTTAGAATAAAGAAACTTGATCCTATGAAGCATTCTGACCAGAGATTTCATTCCTAACTTATACATGGAGAGAATAAGTGAATATAGCATGTACAAGATCGAATAGAAGATGGGTCAGTAAGCCTGATTTTTCTTTTCCCATGAGAAGTGACTGCAGCATGAGGGGTTTTCATTCAGCGGATGATGCAATTGAATCTGAAATGAGTTTTTGCTGACCTCACACCTTGGTAGTTGTATCTTTCCTGTTGGGTCCGGATGCATAATGTCTTTCATTTGGTAGAAGCATCAAGAAGCAAGCATGGCTTTCAGCTTCAGGGGTCTAACATTAGGCCTCAGTTAATCTTCTGGTTAAACCTCTGTGGGATTCTGTAGCTCGCTGATTGTGGAGCTTGAATAAGTAAATTTTTCCTGAGTTTAAAATTTAATAAGTTTAGGTCATGGTAACCCAAAGGAAAGACACTGCACGGAAATAAAGCAAATTTCCGAGTAAAGAAGGAAGTGTATATAAATGGAAAATCAATTAAAACCAGCCCGTGTCAGGTTCTAGCTATTGTACTGCTGCCTCAGGTAACATTGCTGCTCTTCTGGTTACTCTTTAAGTTAAGTGCTGTTTTCTGAACCTATATTTGCTGCTTACAATTCATCCCTTCCTGCTCTTAGGGAGCACGAGCTTTAAAAAAAACCTGAAAAATCAAGTGCTTACCTCTTGGAAGTAATGTTTGCAACACTGTATAACCTGAATTTCACAACCTGAAATTTCAGTCTGGCTGCCACGGTTGCGTGTGAGTTTGAAGTCAACCTGCTTTTCTTAGGTGTCTGGAACTGCTGATATGAGTAAGATTTACAAGTTGCTCTGGGAACAATTTGATCTCGCTGTCTGTGTTATTTAAGTGGTAGCACTTCTGCCACATGTGAAGCTGTAACAGCAAGTGTCAAGATAATCAACCCGTGATGTTTAACCAGACACACGTTATCATAAACTGATAGAATGCACAAATCTGATAACATTGCTGGAATTAACTCTTCTTTGGGAATGGATGAAAACTAAATAGATTTCTTTTTTTTAGTTTAGTTTTGTTTTGAAGTATGCAAATACTTTTATATATACAGTTTTGAGTTTGGCTTGATTTCTTGTGAAAAGCTGATCTAAAGAAAAGGAGGGGACAATCCATCTACTCTAACTCATATATTCTATTTATTTTTGTTTTAGTGTGCAAGTATGCCTGCCACAGGAAATGTGAAGAAAAGGTAAGTGTATTTACTGGCCTCCCTTCTTGCTGTTGATCCCTCTGTATTCAAAGTTGAGACTACAAAAGCTGTATCAGCTCATTAAGAATAAGATGATTATTAAATATATGGCTAGCTGGGATATTGTTCTTGCCTTATTAAAAAAAGGTCCCTGTGTAGTCAAAACTTTTGCACCAGTGGTTGAATTTCTCACTCCTACCGCAGGAGAACATGTTTGCAGTTAAACACAAAGTTAAGTGGGTGAAATACAAACCACACAGTCCTGCCAGAAAAGAATAATATTTATTTGAGTGAATAGGGTGTATATAAATATATACACACCTATATATTTACACAGCGTCCCTCACCCCCCACCAGGTGTCTCAGAGTGTGTGAGTATACACACACACCTATATATGTACATACAAGATTTGTACAGTAGCAGGGACTTAAAGGCAAATTTTTTGCATTGGATTATAAAAGGCATGTTATCAGTTTTCAGTAATTGCTGTTGATTCCCCCCATATCAGTTTCATTACTAGACTTTTGTTACTTTCAAAGATTTCCAAGTTCCTCTCACACAAGTTGAGATCAGGACTTCCATGGTCTCAGGTGACTTAAAATTTCCCCATTGCTAGATTTGGGTAAATCAGAGGCATTTACAGAGTGTTGCTAGCAGGCTTGGAGGGCTTTATTTTACCAGAGGCACTTTTAGAGGGTAATATTCCCTTCTTTCAACTTACACTTTTGATTGGTGATTGCTGTCCATAAAGACAGCATTTTTTAAAGAGCACTGAGGTTCTGGACACCACAGATCTAGTCTTGTTACCTGTGTTGACTTGATGTTTGGCCTTATGCAAGGATTTGTTTGGTTCAATGCTTGCAAGAAATGTAACTAAATTCAAGAGAAGGACCTCTGCTTGGTGAAGGGCTTGGAGATTTTTTCAGGCCATTTGGGAAAACTCTAGCAAATACAAGTGTCAGCTGGCTGGACATCTCCCGTTTTGAGTAAAAATGGTACATACGTATTTGAAAATCACTGTGTTATGTGGTATGCTGAGTAAATGCAGAATTCTGTTTTTTTAATGAAATAAGATGATAAAATAGAGTGGTAAATAAGTTTGCAAGTAAGGTATTATACCTTTTAAGAGTTTTGTCACCTATATGCATTCAATAATGCTTAGTAATAATGCTGTAGTAATAATAGTGGTCTAGAAGTAGAAGCAGAACAATTTAGAAGAAAGGAGTATTTCTTGTTAGACCAGATGATGTAATTGATCCCTCTTTGCACCGTTGCTTTGTTCTCCAAATAGCACTTTCAGTATGGAATTCACTGGTTCCCTGACAAAGACTGATTTGTTGATAACATTGGTAACTTGTAGATTTGCTTGGGTAGGTGCTACATAGAACTAGAGTTTCCTGAAATGATCCTACTTAAATGATGCTGGAGACTGTTGTAAGTAACAATTTAAACTTGTTTTGGAGACAGATAATTTCCGATGGCTGCCATATGTTAAAAACAGGAAACTGTCTTTCAACTGGAATTTATGCTCTCAGGCATTTGGGTGTTGAGTGTTGAAGAGACTTAATGTCAGGAGTGCCAAAAGCATATGACAGCCTAACTATCATCAAGATATTGGCCTGCTTTATAATTTTGGAATAGTTGAAATGAAATTACTAGCATGTGTTACAGAATATAAAATACCAAATTCTGGAAACAAGACCAAATTGAATAATCGATTATTTCTTTCAAGAGACTTATTTTCTGATTTTCAGAGAAGTAGTAAGCTTAAATTCAGAATCTCTCTGAGAGTCTTTTCTGCCTACTTGTATCAGGCTCACGAGTTCTGTGTGACGTGCATTGGCAGTGCTGGGCAAGGACAGCCCTGTTGCTCTGGCCTCAGAAACTGTATGTTAACAGGACACATGGTTGTATCTGTAATGTGACTTTTCCAGTATTTTGGCTGTACATACTCCTAGTGAGGTGTTGTCCTACTGCCTTGTGTGTGTACTCGTCAAGGAGGCCTGATGAACCATACTTTTCTGCATGTTGAGGGAAAAGAGTGCCTCAAAATGTTGTTAACTTGCTGGACCATAGTGGTGCCTCTTCTGGCCATGGGAAGCTCTCATAAACTTGTCTTTGACCTTGCATAGATTAAACTATTGTAATGTATTTGGTTTTGCAGCAGGCTTATTTAGAACTAAGGCCAACTTTTCAAATTTCATACCAACACATAATACTATCTCAATTTACTATTAAAAATATTTTGTGTTTAGTCATCTGTGCTACTTTCAAGTGATGGAGGCAGAAAACCACTCTAGAGGAAAACAGTTTATATTCACATATGTACTGTACTTTAGAATGCTCTTTAAAAGGCAGTGTTTTTTATTTCATGCTGAATAACATTGTAAGAATGAATTCTGAAAGAATTTTGTTTTGCTGTACAAAACCCAGTTAATTTTTTAAACTATGTTATATGGCCTCAATCCATGCATGTTTAACTTGGAAATGTTACTGTATTGCTGTTTGTTCAGATATATTTACCTAGTTAGTGTTCCCTGATGATTCTGAAGCTGCAGCATGTCTAATGCCCCAGGGCTTTGCTCTAGATTTTTTTCTGGGAGCTTGAGTCCTCTTTGTTTTGTAGCTTTTTCTTGGGACACATCTCTCTGTGTCTGATGTAGGAATATTTCATTGTCTCACCACAAGGCATTCACTTAGGTCTCTGTGCTGGGATACTGTTTTTTCCCCATCTTTTGCTTTTACTCTGTCTGTTAGGTATGTGGTGTAGAGCTGAGTCATTGAAAGTTGTCATCTCTTGACTGTAGCCAGACTTTGTCCTTTGAAGTCTGGGAACTTGAAAATCAGTTTGTATCTTTTGTCTTGTGGGAAGACTGAAGGCTGGAGTGGGAACCTCTTCAGCATGGTTTTTTTTGACTTGTTTCGTGTATGTTATTTCTCTCTCTTGAGAAGTGACTGATTTTATTAAGTTTATGAAATTTATTGAGTTTGTAAGCAAATGCTCAAATTCTCTTAGAATCAGTCAAGTATTTACTGGAGTCTTTGGTTGAATCAGATGTGATGCAGCTTTATGTCTTTGCATAAATTCTTTAATTTATGCAAATTAATTATTAATTACCTTAATTCCTTAAATTATCCTTAATTCAAACTGGAAGATATTTTTTGCTATGCTTAAGGCAAAAGATTCTTTACATAGAACACATTGATTCTTTGCAATTATGAAATGATGTTTCAAAGAAATTAATATCCTGGGCAGATGGCTCTATGGTTTTGTTCTAGTTCCAGTAAGATTAATTTATTTATATATAGGTTTAATTCAGCATACTTCCTCCTTCAGCTTACAGTAAGCTGTCTTAGACATCTCAGTTGAGTGCAAATTTAATCAAAGCTTAAGAATTTTACATTACTAGTCTAAAGTACTTGTTTGGACTAGTTTCCTGTGTGCCACTTGAATGCTGGTAAAGCTAGACCAAACAATTTATGACTTTCAAATTCAGTAGGGTTTTTCTTGTTGATTTGTTTTTTTTTTGTTTGTCTTTTTTAACAGAGAAATGACAGATCTATAATTTGATTTTAGCATTTTTTCATTTATAAACCCACCAAAATTATTTTAATCATGAAAGATATAAACTTTGACTTGGCACTTTGTCTTGTTGTTTTTCTCAAAGGCTGTGTTTTTTCTAATTCTTTCTTTTCTAGGCATTTGTGTCTGAGAAAATATAATTCTTCCCTTGACACTGTTCTTCCTTTTTCCTTGAACTGATTAAGCTGTTGATGATGGAGAGGATTGAAAGAAAGCTTCCCACTACTCCCAAAGTTCCTTGTGATACCCTAACTTTTTCTTAGTCTCTTTAATAGTCTAGGAAATATGAACATGATTAAAGTGCATAGAAATAAACCAAAACTTACCTTGAGTTAATGTAAAAAACATGGCTAGCAGCAGTATAGAAGGGAGAGTGACAGTAATCACAACCATAAAATCGGCAAGAGTGATAGCTGGGTTGCTCAACTTGTACTTTGAAAATGAAGAACTTGTGTCTACCTATCTATATATATCTGCATATATAGACACACTAATATTGGTCTTGTATTTTTAGTCTGGAGATTTAAAGCACAAGCTGGTTTGGCTCTCAGACATGTTGGCTTTTGTCACTTCTTGGGCAGGTTTGTGAATAAACCTTGTGCTTTCTTGGGGCAGGCTTGCTAAGGTTGTACAGCTGGGTTGTGGCTCTTGCGGTGGATGGGCACGAAGGCAGATAATTTCACCCTGTAAAGAGTGGCCCTTGCCACTCCTCCAGGACACATAATTAATACAGTCATGGTGCAGTGCCATATGACAATTTCTCTTGTGTGTTTGTGGAGCAAGAAGGAAAGAAAGATCCATCTGTCTTCTGTATCAAGTTTAGGAAAAGAGATGGCATGTTTTTTGTCCTCCTTGCCAAGAGTTCCAAGGCACATCATGTGGATGATTGCTTCATTTATCTTCCTGAAATGTAGGTTATACTTGAAATGTTGTCTAGTGTAATAGGTCCCACCAAGTGGCTGGCAGAAATACATGAACACATTCCCTCTCTCATATGTACTTGTCTTTGGAACACAGGCAAACAAGGCAACCATGTGAGATACTCGTTTAAAATATTTTTTTCTAGTTGGGCCTCTCTGCAAACAAAGGCCTGATGTAGTGCACTGTAATTAATTCTAACTGGAACATCCCCCAGGCTTCATCAGAAATTCATCTTATCTCAATTTTACATTAATGCACCCTGGTCCATCTTTTAAACAGCTCAATTAATTTGGAATTGCGTTATGAAAAATGCATTCTTACTAGTCATACAATGTCCAAAACTGTATTTCATTTATGTCTATGCATGTTTCACAATTTCCTACTGCTTGTTTAAACAATGTCCAAATTAATAATCCATAACACCCCCTCCCCCTTCCTGGGCCAAATATTTTACCTTTACTTCTCTTTAACCTCGGAAATACTGAATCTAATATTGGTTTTGCACATTTTCCCTTCTGCTTCTGTTTTTGCTTTTATGCCTCCTGTATGAGGACTTTAGTTTAAATCCTAATCTCGAAGTGTGTGTGCTTGGCTTTCTTTGATTTTTTTTTTTTTGAGAAAGATTTGAAACAAGACTTTCTGTTCAAAAGTTCTTCATTTCTAGCTCCTCTGTACTGCCTCAAGTGATATGAGCAGAAGGGTGGTGACTTCTCACTCTCTGTGCAGTGCACTGTATGCCCTGATTGCGGGACACTACTTACTGTTCATTGCTGAAGAGTGTAAAGGGACACTTCTCTAGACTCCATTAGCATTGTGAGAAAGAATTTCGGCTTGTAGTCTCAGGCTAAGGGACTGAAAAAATTGAACTGAATTTAATGTGAGTGCACTCTGGTCCATCTTGTTATAATAGTAGTTCCATTAAGAAGGTGGAAGCAGGGAAGAGACTGATAGTAGAAGTGAGTATGCAGCGGACTGGACTCTTTGGAGTGGTGGTGTGGCACTCAAATGAAAAACAGAAGTCACTGAGGTTTCCACGGTTACTGCATTCCTGCTGATGTCTGAGCTCTATTGCTTCTTTGATTACTACAAGGAAATTGTTGGAAGTTTGGTCTAGTATGTTCATGGTGATACTTGATCAGTTTGGGAAGGGTAGCAACTGTATCTTGTATGCTGCTATTTCTGAAACTATTGCTAATGTCTCTCTTTTTGAAGGTAATCTTTCTTTTTCTGTCTGATTTGCATGCTGCATCAGGTTGCCACTGAGGGAGTTCAGTATGTGTATTCAAAAGTGTGGAAAGAATTCCTCTTTGAATTTTTAAAACAGGGCAATATTAGAGCACAATTAAGATTTGCAAGATGCCAAATAGTATATTACTATTTAAAGAGATGGCTGCTACTTTGGTAGTGACAGTTAAACACAGTGTTTCTCCTGAACATTCTAAACTTCTTTCGTACTTCTTTAGACTCAGCTGCATTTCAAGCACTGCAGATAATGTGTCAAACTTTCTCAGAAAAATAAAGGCAGTTTTGACAGAAAAGAAACAAACAGAATACCACAAACTGTTCACATGAATGGCTTGGGTTTGTCAACAAATAGATTGTTATTTTAAAGTGATTTTGAAGTAAAGCTCTTCACTTTTTAAAAATAATTGGTTCTATTTGCTGAGATCAGCAAAATACTCTCAACTTTTACACCTTAGTTGATTTGGCATCATTGAAAGTGGAAATTAAAACTGTCATGACCAGTGATTGACTGAATTGGTTCACTTCATGATGTTTCTTCTGTAATAGGTTCATACAAACTTGGTTTTGTTTATTTCGTTGGGTTTTATTTCAGTATGGGTTGTCCTTACCCTTCTCAGATTTTGGGCAAAGGGAATCAGGGACTTAAATGAAAACTTTTGTTGTTTTCAGGAGAGAACTATGTGATTGACATGTTTCTCTGGGAATCCATAAATCAGAATATATTCAATAAGGCTGAAGACTTTAGAGATTTTTTTGTTTAGAGGCACTGTTTCTCATTTATATTACCATGCATGCAACCCTATTAGTGCTGCCTGGCATTGGGCTGAAATGAAAACGTTTGCAGTTAAATCTGAGGGATTGCTGTATGAGTTTTGTAATTGACATTTGTAGCAAAAGGAAGGTCTTCAGATTGTTCCTGATTGTACCCAGAAGCAGTATTTTGCAGAATTTCCTGTCTGCAAAATATTTTGCCCTGTGTTAGATATGCTGTCACTGTAATGAACTGTGTAACGGAACAAATCTTCGGATTGAAGCAGAACTGTAAGCCATTGAGGGACCTGAGAACTTGAAATTGCTTTTTTTGGGCATAAACCTTGTAAGCAGCAGAAGTGCTGTCCTGGAGTATTTGGTAGTTAATTTGCTGGGGCTTTCCAAAAATAAAAAAAGTATTTAAAAGCATGTAATGTTTTTAGATAAGAACTCTTATTTAGACTTAGTGTTTCAGAGAGCTGGTTGTGTTGTGCAAGACCTAGCTGGTACATTCATTCTTCGAGGTCAGTTTGTTTCCTTGCTGATTTTCATTAAAAATAAATAAATCTGTTGGCAAGGGGAAAAGAGAGTAAGATAATATTAGTGAGAGAAAGAAACAACAACAAAAAAATTCTTCTTTTTCCTCCCATCCCCTATCCTATTCTGGCTGATTTTGTGAAAGACCTCTTTACTGGTCTAGTTATTTGCTGACTGGATCATTTTTTTGTAGATAAAGGGCACGTCATGCAGACTTGCCATGTAATTTTATTTATTTATTTATTTATTAAGATAGGTAGAAAGGCATTTTTAAGGCTTTGAAAGTAGGATCAAAGAACCTGGGACTGATGCATTTTTACATTGCTGCTGCTGGAAATGCTCCCTTAGATCATGTTATATGTCTCATGCCATGTTTGTCTCTGGGAAATGGGAATCAGGTAACTTACAAGAATATACCATTCCTTTCTTCTTGAGTTTCTGTTATAAAAGTTTTTTACCCTTACTGTACGTTAGACTTTTAGCTTCTGCTCAAGAGGCACTGCCTTTGCGTCCACTATTCCAGCTAAAGGTGATAGCAACATCTTGAAGGGCACTGTGAACATCAGCAGTGGCTGTAGGTGTGTAGAAGGCAAAATGCACAGGGCCCCAGTTATATGTATAGCATTCTGCACTATTGCTGTGCCATACTGTGTTGCTGTGTGGTACTATATTACCTTTGCTGGCTATTTTGATGAAGTATGCATACTTAGAGAAAATAGTTGAATTCCCTCTTGCAATATTGCATCTCAAAAAGTGAAAGCCACCTCAGCCTTATGTTGTTATGAGTTGCCTTGCTGTCGTGATAAAAGGTTGGAAACTGAGGTACAGACATCATTATGAATAAACACAATTTTGTGGAAACAAAATGAGAGTATTACCTGCTTTGAACATTAGGAGCTCCACCCCAGAAATACTGACAGTTTTGTGTGAGTAAGCTGAAGAGTCTAAACTTTGTTAGCATTTTCTTTTACTAGTTCATTGTGATAACACAGTGTTTCATGGTATTTTACTAGAAATTATTTCCAAAAGGCTGCTTCCCTTGTCTTGTTCTGTCTTGCTGAAGGAAGCGTTTAAAGCACCTCCCACAGTTATAGCACAATAAAGCAAATTCAGTCTTAGTGAAAGCCACCTGGGAGAGCTAGTTTTGATGATAAAAAAATAGGTATTTAAATGTGTCATTCTGTACCCTATTCCTGCATTATCTCTTTTCTGAATAGCTGGAAAATTGAAGATGTATTTGGAACATAAATGTTTGAGGCTTTGTTTTCATGTATTTTGAGAGGAGGAAAATTTGTTAAAATTACTAGAGAGCTATTAAAGTCAGGATTGTGATATAAGAAAGAAATAATGCTATAAAATTCAGACACTTCTGTGTTTTCATGTTGGCCTCCAACAAAGGGCTCTCAATCTCAAAAATGAGCAAACTGGGGCCTTGTAGAGGGGACCCCTTCTTTACAAGAGGAGAATACCTTTTGGTGGGGAAGTCAAAGGTTCCTGTTTGGTTCACAGCCCTTTGGGCTACTTTATTCTCTTTGGGCTTGCTGAGCAGTGTAGTCCCAGCAGTTTTTGCAAAGGGTTTCCATAAACTTCTTAGTGGAGAGGTTACTGCTTCTTTGGCATTACTCTGGCAGACCTTTTGTCACATACTGAAATCAGGCCCGTGCTAAATGGCTGTATGGATCTTAGTACTGCCTGATGCAATTCTTTTTGGTGATTTAATACATTTAAGCATTAAACTGGCATTAGGGAGGTGCAGAGTGTCATCCTGCAGATGGATGGTTTTCAACTGGAGGGAAATAAAGCAAAAAACCGAAACCACCCCCAAAACTCATTACTTTAAAAACAAATTTGATGTGTGACTTCTACTTTCATATCTTTCTGTGATGTTGAGTAGAGAGAGCCAACATTGCTGCCTTCTGGTGTACTTCTCTGCCACATTCACTTCTTCTCTGTAATATATATGAAGGCAAAAAATTACACACCCTTCCCCATTTTAACCTATGTTTATAATTTAAATATCGTTTTAATATCTTTAATATCTTTTAATTAGTTCACTTCATGGGCATCTATCTGTCCCACATCTTAGGTGTAGACTGGGTGCAGTGGAACGTGTGGGCTGAGCAGTGACCTCTGCAGTTTATCATGACAAAGCTCCTGTCTCCTTCTAAAACTCCTGGTTCTGTTAACTCTCTGGTGCTGTTTTTGACCATAGGACCTTAATGCCTGTAGCTCTTATCACTGTTGCTCAGATGCTGGAAGCAGAACGAAATCCTGAGAAATCAGACCAGTAAATATGTTACAGGTCCAAAATTCTGAGATACCGGGTCTAGTGCACAGTTTGTTTCCATTCCAGAAAATCCAATCCATGCTGGCAGCTTGTGCCTTTGGGAGAGGAAAATGTTGGCAGAACTGTATCCCCTTTGCTTCCTGGAACCCTCCCTGTCTGGTAATGTTGCAAGTGTTGTGTGACTCTGCAAATGAAGAATGTTTTCTCATGGGGATTATACCGAAATAAATAGTCCTGGTCTCCTAAAGGGGTAGCATAGTTCCCCGAGGAATGTCTACTTCATTGAGCTTGGAGAGGTCCCATCTGGTACAAAGAAAGCAGAAGTCACGTATCTCAGGGATGTATAAGAAGAAATAGCAATACAAGACATTTTGAGCAAAGATACTATGTTTTTGTGCTCATTTCTGTCAAATAATTTCAACCTGCTTTATAAACCTCTTTAATCTGTTACACAGATTAACTCAGAAGGGACAGTAGCTAGCATTGACAGTTCAAATTGGCGAACTAAACCACAGTGCAGAGGGCTAGTGGAGAGTCCACTAAAATCTGGTTTTAGGATCCTGGCTCCTGCTGGCTGGTTTAACCCCTGTTGGCTACACCCAAGTTCTGATGGAGTTTCTTTTCCTTTGCATCTGAGCTCTTCTGGAGCAAATCTAGTGAGCTGATGAAGGAAGAGACTTCATCTCTGTTTGCCAGTTTATAGTTATCAGGAGGAACTTATGCATTTTTGCTTCTAGGAACCTTCTGTTTCTTTGGAGTTTGGTTTTTGTGGTATTTTTGGTTCCCCCACCTTTTTTTCTTTTTTTTTTTTTTTTTTATTCCTTTTCCCAATTAATTTCTCTAACAAGTATTTTTACCCTGTATGTGTTATTTGAAGAGTTAAACAACTTTCATGGTGTTGGTCAGGACTGTGACATTGCAAGATCAAATATCACAGCATGGAAGAAAGCCAGACTTTTAGGTGGCAAAGATATGTGAACAATACAGAAATGTAAGATACAGAAATGTATCTTCTGTATCTTTTGTATCTTGGGATAACTGCCTTGCTAGTTACTTGTGAAAGATTCCTTTTCTTGCAATGCATTAGTTTGAAACAACTTTGTCGCTTTGTCTAGGGAAATGTTAATTTTTATGTATATAATTATGCTAAATTTTGAAAACCCTCCTGAAGTTACATAACTTTTAATTTCAGGTGCTGATTTCAGACATTATTTCATAAGGCATAATCCCAAGTTTATAACTGCATTGAATCTCAGCTGATTTTACTGTATCTGTTATCTTCTTTTCTTTTGGAGAAATAATTGTATCCGGTTTATTAAAATATTATAGTGACTGCAGAGTGCTTGTTCTGTTTCTGCTATGTTTGCCAAGTCTTCCTTTAAGGCTGCTGTTTTCCATGTGTCCAAAAAGTGCTTAACTTGAAGAAACAAACTGCGGGTTTTAGGCATGCTTTAGAGTTATTCTGTCTGGTATGAAGTGCTGAGACTACTTCATATCTCCAGGACAAAGGTCAGAGTAAGATAGTAATATCACACAACTGGAGATGGTCTATTTAAAAAAACAAAGCCAAACAAACCAAAGAACTATTGTAATTTTTTATCTCAAGTTAATATCCCCATTGTCTCCCTTTTTATCCTAGAATTTGAATTTACATTTTTCATTTTGTCATGCTGCAAGTTGTATCTTTACAAGCACAGGGTTATTCGAAGATATACTGCACTCAATATCCTTTGGTTTGTTTTCTAGGTGAGTAGGGGAATTTATGGCTTGGGTGTTTAGGGGAGTGGATTGGAGAAGGGAAACAACTGACAGGCACGCTGGAAGAAGAAAACTAAACAGAAAAATTGAAATAAATAGTTAAGTGTTCATGTTTAAAAAAAAAGAGTATGCGTGTGTATATATATATATATATATAAAGATTCATATTAAATATGTCCATGAGCTTACCATTTGGGCTTCTGACAGTCGTCTGTGGAACATTCAGAAGGCCTCCTAACATGACTGTAACTTTATTTGCAGGCTGTCAGTGGCTTCATTTTCACCCTTTGGCTCTTTTCACCCTTTCTCATCAGTTTTGGAACACGATTAGCAGTGAATTCAAGTGAACAGACTTTTTAGTAGGTCACTTTATATATTTTGTGAAGGTTCCTTAACCTGCACATCCTTTGCGTTACATGTAACCTGTGGCAGGCTTGCCAGCATTTCTTACTTGATAAAACTGTAGCTTGGAAGAAAGTGATGCTTTATAACCAAGTGGTTAAATTGCTTTGCAAAAGCAATATAATAGTGTTTGAGATCTGGACTTTGAAATGCGCCTTTGGTATTAACTGGCTCAGTCTTTGAAGATGGTTCTTCCTTTGAAAAATCACCTACTTCTTGCAAAAAGAAAATAAAAAGGAAGGAAGATAAAAAATAAATATGCATCTAGAAGTGAAAAAAAGCACTGAAATGTCATTGCTGGATATCCCAGCAAATGACCTGTTGCAATTGGGGGCACTATTGTGTGTCTGCTGTAGCAAGTGGGGACAGATTTTATTTCCTTAGCGCCAGATATCCTGCCATTTGTTGACTTTTTTTTTCATTTGAGTTAACATTTATCTCCTGTTAGTCAGTTAATGAATAACTGATGTGACTGGTGTTACGGTCATATGAAGAAAAATTACCTGCAGATTCACTGGAGTCAGAATTCTTCATCAGAGAAATTTTTCTAATCTTTTAAACTAAGGCTTGATTCCGGAAGTATCACACCAGGAAAATGTTTTTATATTAACTGGGTATGCCAGAACAGTTTGTCTTTCAAATATGTGCTTGATTATTTGTGAATAGACTAATAATGTGCCTATATATGTGTGTGTGCTGGGCACTGAAGAGGTAACTGTTTTTGAAAATAAGCAAGGTATTCCTGTGTTCTGATACTTCTTATTAAGATGTGAATATACAGAATTACGGAAGCTATGCACCTTGGTTGTGTGTAACTATGAAATACTGCACTAATGCATGTTCAGTATATTTTTTTACAAGAATAAAGAAGCTATTGAAAGATGAAAACCAGGCTATTGTAAATGTTTTTTAGAGTAGCTGTAGCTTCCGTTGGGGGATCAGAAAAGTCTTTCTGAAGTTTGTTGGTTTATGCAGTTAGTACATAGTGTGCAACTTTTTAAACCAATGAATGAGACACTTGCATTTCTGTCTCTGCATTGTTACTGGATTGAAATCTTACAGTCTTGCTTTTCAGCTCTATACTTTTTCTCTAAATGCTAATTCTTTTGCACGTCTCAGGTCTTTGAAAACCAAGAAAAGAGCTGGAGCCACTCATATGTCCTCAGCCTAGGTTGTCTGGACCTCATAATAGCCTCTCTGTCATCTTTTAATGGGTTAAAAACTCTTTTGCTTTTAACCTGCATCTGGATTAACGGTGGAAGAATTTGCTGCAACTGCTTATGAGAACTGAAGTTGGGATTCAACAAGATGTTGACTATTTTGCTTCATACAGGAAGAAATATGCTATTTGTATATATGGAGTTCGGAAAAAAAAATCAGTGCATCTTGGGGTGCTCAGTGTGTCTTGCATTGAATTTTGTAGCTCAGAAACAGTAGCAGAGGATCAGTCTTTGGCTGAATGATGCATTTTGAGTGCTTTGCAGTTTAGTGGCAATTCAACATAGTGATAAGTGTCAGTGTGTGAGTGCAAAGGGATTGTTGTATATACAAGAAAGGGTACTTTGTGACTCTCACAGTCCTAGAACAGTGCCATCTAACATAGGGAAGTGCAGAAGACAGAACCAGAAGCAGATGGAATTTTTCTGTAAAGCCAGGTTGCTATATATAGCTGTTTCAGGCATAGAGAAGCTCAGGGAAGTGAAATATCAAGTGTTATCCATAATGTTAGCTCTCATCGTGTGTATCTGAGATGAGCTCAGCTGGTTAGAGCATGGTGGTAATAATGCCAAGGTTTTGTATGTTGACTCCCCATATGGGCCATTTACTCAAAAGTTGAACTTGATGATCCTTGTGGGTCCCTTCCAACTTGGAGTCTTCTGTGATTCTGTGATCTTCTTACAGCCCAGAGTTGCCTGGCTAAGATGCCACAAATCTGCAGAGATCTGCACTTCTCTTCTGAAGTTCTGTACTGGATGTCCCCAGTGTTCCTGTTTCAGAATAAAGGGGATTTTTCTTAGGCAATAAGTCAGCTGTAATTATCAAGCAGATTACAGCAGAGTTGTGTTTTAGTCAGCCGAAGGATAAAAATATGCTTGGCTCCTCAAGGGTTTTGATCAGTGGAGGGAAGGGAGAGAGCAGAGATGATATTTATGTGTGCCAGTGATGACAGTTTTATTCCGCAGTGCTTCCAGTTATTAATTTCATGAGCATGTAATGTCAGGTCATCTCTGCTTGTCCAGTGCACTACCCAGCCAGCCTGCAGTCTCCTTTGGGATATTCATTAATTCCCTCTTCTTAGTATAGGCAGTGAAAGTAATTGAAATGTCAAGTGTTTATCTACTTTAACCTTAGGTGTTGCTAATGAGAACAGTAGCAAAGCCTGTTTATAAGCACTTAGGTGATCACATGGTCAGGGCTGGGACAGTCTGTCCTCTGTAGATACAGATGTTTGCTCTTGTGGCGGTGGTGCAGGGTGCATGTGGCTTTGATTCTTTAGCTGTGGATTGCTCTGCCTGGTGGTTTGTCACTTGGGCTTGAAAGGAGAATTGGCAGTTGTAATTGAAGGTGGCATGTGAAGTTTTACATGCTGTGTCAGCCAAGAGGTCACAGAGGCAGACGATGTCTTTGCTTTCAGCAGCAGGAATGCTATCATGACAGCTTAGTTAACGTCTTCCATGTGTTTAGTATGGGTGTTTGGCGATTGACTAGTAAATCATTAGTCATAAAAAGAGCTGCAGAGATGCAGCTTATTAAGACCTTGGACTTGCAAGCCCACTGAGGAGTCAGAGGGTACAGCAGGCAAACTTCAAGGCTTCAGTCTGTCCTATTTTCTCTAGGGGTAATGTGGAGATCATGAGCAAACTGGGTGCTGAAAAATCAATATGCTACTTTTTTAATTTTTATAAGTACTTTGTGATTTAAGAAGCATTGAGAATCAGGAATAGATCTTTTTCATGACCACTTAGAGAGGGAAATGCTGTCCCTTCCGTGCTAGTGGTTAAAAGCTGTTACTGAATGTTAAAGCTGGAGTGGGCTGTCCTTGTGTAGTCAGGTCTCTCTCTTTTTGTCTGTGCTGTGTACAGGAATGATGTTTCTTTTTGTTCTTGCAGTTTGCTCTGTTATGTGGGCTGCATCCTCTTTTTATTATTCTAAGGATTATAAATGATATGAGGCCACTTCTGGTTAGTAAACCTGTATTACAATGCCTTGAGATCTGGCAGGACAGCTCACCAACTGTCCCTGAAAGAAAACTCCGCCTTTGTTATCCAGGTGTTACCACAGAATTTCTGGCTCCACTCTACTGGTTGAGAGGCCAGTCTGTCCTGGAGAGCCATAATTTTGAAGGTGAACATGGTAAATGAAACAGCTTTCACTGGGGTTAGCCTCAAGGTGCTGGTTAAAGTGAGCAGGCATGATGACTATTACTGAAGCTCAGCTGAGTGGCATAAATGGATGAACTTGGAGTTTTCTGACTGTATGTGTGAAATTTGAGGGTACCTGTGTATAGGATTGTGGAAATAATCTAACACTTGCTTTTCCATAGGTCATCATGTAATCCCTCTTAGTCATTTTTTGCCTGGATTGATTTGTGGTTTGGTTTCTGAATATTCGAACAGGGAGGTTTGGTGTTTTTTTTTTCTCTTTCCTTTTTTTTTCCCCCCCAAGTGATGTATACAGAATATGTTCTCCATAGGAACTGTTTTAACTTGGAGCCAAACTTCTGAAATTATGCGAGTCCACAGAGTATCTGTTCTGCTTGCTTTGCTTGGCCCATGCACCGTAAAAGTTCCAGAACAAGGGTGAGGTATTGAGGACTGCTGAAGTCCTGGATTTCTTGGAAAGCAGGAAAGTTATTTATTAACTAAAACTGAGATGATGGTAGAAGAACGCTGCAAAGGATGGAGGAAGGGAGAAAGCCATCCATGTTTCCCTGTGTATGTGACCTGAGGAAAGGCATTACTCTTCAACCTGTTTCAGTGTTTAGAGTATGTGAGCAGGGCACTGAGTCTGTATTGAGCTCATGCTGACTTCTCAGGGACCTGAATGTGAGTAATGCAGCTGAGAGCAGCAGCTGCTGCACCTGGTCTGGCTGGTGTCCCTTTGACTCTCCCTGGAGGGAGCTCAATCAATGCAATTGAGATGTATCCAAAGGAAGTATCTTTTTTTTTCTTATTTTATTATCATTTTTTATTCTAGGTGGTGACACCCTGCTTTTTTCCAGGCAACTACGAGCTGGTAAGTATTTTTGGCACTACTGATATCCATCAAGTTTCGTTAGGTTATAGGTTAGGTTATTGTTGCAGTCTCCTACAATCCTTTGTTATTTCAGTACTGTGCCATCACCTTTCCTCTCTGAAGGCTTGGCAAATTAAGATTCTGTTCCTGAAGCTCATTATCGTGTCTTATCCCATGCAGGAACCAGATGTTTTATGCTTTTATTTGTGTGTTTTAAGTAATAAAAAGAGTAATTTGTTTCAACATACTGATGTCTGTTTGAAAGTACAAGTAGTGTAAGATTTGTTTGGGGCCTGTTATTTTTTGTTGAAGGTGGAAGACAGGAAGTTAACGCACACTTGGTTCAGTAAGCAAAATTATAAGCCTCTTCTGGCTTGCATGACTGAATTTGGTTATTTCGGCTCTAAGGGTGATGTGAGTGATGCCTGGAGGATGGGGTATAAGAGTTAGTCACTGGTGCAGCACTGGCACCTGTTGGTGTCATTACTAGGACTAATCAGCCAACAGCTGATGCCCAAGTGTCAGCCAAGAACTGTGTGTATTGTAGGTATGTGAAGCAACCCCTGGCAATTAGGAATCCTACATTTCGCTTCTGCCTTGCTTTGTGCATTGTCTAAGTCGCTTTGCATATTTTTATGCCTTGATTTCCCTGCTGAAAAAATACAGGTAGTGGTACTTACCGATTATGAACAACACAAGTCAAAATGTGCTTTTTAAAATTATTATCCTATAAAGGAATGCCTGGAAACCTCAATCAATAATTTCTGGTGAGAAATGTGTATTATGAGAAATGTGAATGTCAGATCATTGGAGGTCTCTCCTAAATTTTACCCAGCAATTTTAAGAATTAACTCACATCAGAGTCTGAGAATCTTGTATGGCATTACTGCTAAAATTATAAATAGAAAAGAAACTCTTATGTCTGCAACACACAGTATTAGGTGCATACTGGCAACTGCAGTTACTGTTTCTTTTGTGTTGTGCACACAACCTGAGTATTGATTCTGACGTGGAAAATTTGTCATTGTGATTCAGGAACAATTTAAAATGTACAGCAACCTTGGCAAATGTTACTAGTCATTAAAAGTCCTGGTCGAATTTGGTTTATGTGAACTGTGTACATGGGGCAGTGCTGATAATCTGGACCCAAGTGTGACCTGCTGACAGGTGAAGAGCACAGATGGCAAAAGTGGCCTAACCTGTTCTAGTTCACAAGCAGGGATGTAGATAGAGGTATATTCAGTCCCCAAATAAAACGTTTACTAGTTTTAGGCAGAAGGAGAAGTAGAATTCTGTTTCTTGCAGGGAAATCTGTAGGTGAAATATTTTCGCTGCATAGTGTGCAATGTGTTCTTATTATTGGGAGTGAGGTTGAACAGTGTTTTGCTTTTGATGTGAAATGTGGTGACGTTTTTAGATTAGGAGTCTTTGTTGTGCACAAGTAAGTTTGATGTGTTTCCTGTAGAGTTCTGTTGGTCTGAAGGAGGATAATCTGTGATGGCATTAGCTGCAAGCAGTTTCTTTCACAACTGCTTTGAGTATAAAATTTTGAAGATCGAGAATAAGTACTTGAGATCTTTAGATAACAGGGAGGGCAACATCTATTCAAATTAACCAAAATGTGGCATCGCAACTTGCTGTGGAGCCATGGATTTATCCCCACTTATTCCAGCAAGGAATTACAACCTTTTAGTTTTCACATGAATAAACAGTATGTATGTGTGCTTTAAATCAGTGTTGCATGTATTTAGCCAATGTAAAGGTTCCCTGTATTGCTTTTCTTCAGGTGGCTTATAGCAAGAACTGTAGTTAAACTCTCCGTGACATGTTTGCTGAAGCCCGATGAAAATCACAGATGTTCTTTTTCTTCAGAATGTGGGGTTTATTGATTATTTTTGGCTTGGATGCCAGTTTCCAAAGAGGCCCTTTCTTCCCATTTCTCAGGAGCCGGGTATCTTGAAGCTTTGTAATGACATCAGGAGCCTCGTACATCAACTCACTGCAGCTGTCAGGAGTTTCAGGTGCTAAAATATAAACAGCTGCTGTTAAGTGTTCTAATGCTACTTTATGTTGTCATGCACATTGCTCAGATTGGAGAAAAGGGGATAATGTTAGTCCAGCTCTGTTAATTCAAGTCAAATGTTTAGCAAAGATGACCTATTCTGCAGCACTTAATTTTATTCCATGAAGAGGCAATTTGTGGAAATGGTCTTTCATTGAAGAGATGTATAGCTTGAACCAAAGATTTTTTTGAAAAAAGGTAAATTTGTTTAAATAGCCTTTATTAGAATTATTGGATCTCATTTTAAAAGACTGATAATTGCTCAGTTGAGTAATTTTTTTAATCAATATTTTTAATTAAAAAAGAAATTGGTAACAACTACACACTTTTTTCTTAAGTATTTTTCTCTAGTGTTGCCAAAATGAGAAGGTTTAGACCCTAACCTTAAAGCTCTAAATACTTTTTGTTTAATCTATTACTTAAAAAAAGATAAAAATTAAAGGAAAGCTAATGGAAGGATATTATTTTGAGGTATTTCTTAGATTTTAGGAAAAATTCTAGGATAGTTTAAGATGCTTCAAGGGGGCAGTAAGCTTGTCTTCTTCACTGAATTATTTTTTCCATCCTTCTTGATAGTGTGTCTTTGAAAAGAGTAAAGGAAACTAAATCTTAATTCCTCAGAGGCCCATCACCTATCCTGGCAAATGTCTTGCAGTAATGAAATGTGGTGTGAAGGCCCCAAACTCTTACATACATGGATCCTTATCCTAAAATAACTTCATTGATGAATGGTCCTTATCACTGGATGACTTGTCAGTTCTAAGACATGGTTAAATGGTGATCTTTAACAGAGAAATTTGTGATTTAATCTTTATAACCTTTCCTTAACCTTTCTTCCTTTCCCCCTCTGCTTTTTTTTTTTTCTTCTCCCTGCCCCTCCCCAAATGGTTACCAAGGAATTCTGCATACTTCTGGTCTCCCATTTAAACATCACTTTTCATAACCAGCTGTTGTAAAGTGGAAGTAGTGAGCGAACACTTACCTACAACATATATTTTATTTTAACAATCACTTCAAACTGAAGTTTGTTTAGCTGTTTGGCTAAGACTCGACTGGAAGTTTGATCATTTTGACAGAAATTGGGGAAGGGTGTCAGTAATTCTGCTTTGTCTCCCCATCTCTTCCTTAATTATGCAAGTCTCTTTTCTGAAGAGAAAAATACTTGAACATTCAGGCCCCTCCCAACTAACTAAAAACCTGATTTTAAACACTGAGGCTCTGACCTGTTTCAAAGTAGGAGTAGAATAGAATAAAAATAATTGTGGGAGAAATATTTTTTGTTTGTTTGTGTTTGGATTTTTTTTTTGGTCTTTCATTTGCTTTTTTAAAAGGAGCAGGAGAATACCTTGAAAAAATTGCTGAAGAAGTGAGTGGTGAAGTCACAAAGGCCTCATGCTAATTGCATATCAAATTTTTTGCTTGAGCTCTATGGCAGTTAACATATACCTACAAATATTCAACCTAGTGCCAGCATTTTCTCAAAAAAAATTAAAAACTTAAAACTCAAAATACATGTTGGTACAAAGAAAAATAAAATGAACTCCCCCCAACTATGTATGGGGAAAGTGAGGAAGACAACAGAAAACCTCAAGAAAATTAACAATGTTTGAAAGAATGTTTGTTCCCTGTGGTAAAAACCCCTCCCATTCCTACTTTTCATGTTGTCTGTTGAATGCAATCCTCCCCAGATGCTTTGTATGAGAAAGATCAGTGGATGTGACAACGTGAATTTTTATCCTTCCTGCATTCATTTTTAAACACATCTTTTCAGAAGAACAACATGAGGTCATCTGATGTTCCCATGGAATTCTGTCCATCTGTTTTTAATGTGAACCTGCAAGAGATTTTCTGAGCAATCTGAGGCTGAATAACTGTGCTATTGGGAGGGGCTGTGCATGGACATGAAGGATTGCATTCTCCAATTTCGCTTTAAGTGGGGCCTCAGTATTAGCAGACATAAGATGTTAACTTGGGTCAATCAGGCGTGACCTCCAAATACCCTGGGGTATGATGGCAGTGAATAATCCCAGTTAGAACCTGACATATGCAACAGTTTTGCTCTGCTGGCTGTAATTTTGATTTCCATCTTAAATCAGTGAAACATTTTTTGGCAAATGTGTCAAGTGGGTCTGCATTGTAATAAATGTCTGTGACTAATGGCTAATTAGTTTCCGGGTTTTCTTGTCTTTCTCCTTTCAAGCCAATATCATGGAAATTTTATGGAAAACTAGGAAAATGCCCAGGTGTGTTATTTAGAGGGACTTACTTTCTTTTCCTATTTGCTACATTCAAACCTTAGCTCACAGGGCCTGTGAGGTACATACAAAGCAAGCATTATATGCACAGAGCAAGCATGAATTGCTGAAGGACACACTGAGTCTGCCAGAGCTCCCCAGTTCCTGCTCTTTCCTGGCTCCTTTCCTGGCTCTGGCCAGGAGGTGCTGCAGGTTGGAGCTGCCTGCAGTGTGCACATGCCTGCACATCATGGGAAGGGAAACGCAACAGGCCTGGTCTGTTCTCTGGTTTGTTTGCAAAGGGTGGGAATGTCCAGGGGACGTTTGTATTTGCCTGTTCAGTTCCTGCTCGGTCACCATCCAGAACCATAATGCTCGTGTCTCCATGAAGAAAACTGGAGGCTTTGCAGAAACATTTATGGAAGTGATGTTTCTTCTCTTCTGGTTCATACAGCTTTCCTGAACTCGTGAGGGAGCAAAGGTGCCTTGAAACTTTTTTCTTTTAAAGCTTACTCTGTCTTGTTCAGTTTTGCTTTATTAAATTTTGACCTGAGCTTTTTTTCTTCTTTCCCCTTTTTTTTTTTCAGCTCCATAAAAAAGCCAATCTACTTTTCTTGATTTGTTAGTGTCATAGATAGGCAGAAGCACAGACTGATGAGACACCTGTGAGCTGATGCCTGATTTGAAACTCTTGATGTGAATACTTTTCAGAATTTTTTGGGGGTTTGCAGATCCCCAGAAGGGGGCTGGTGTGAGCCTTTCTAATGCATTTCTATGGGGTTTGGGTTTTGGTTTCACGTTTCAGGTGCTTACCAGACTCCTCAGTATGATTAGTTTTCAGTTGGAATAGAATCTTTTCATATATGTTTGACTTCACTAAACACCAAGTGGACTTGCAGAGGTTCTGCTTGACAACGCACACTGGAAAAGGGAAGTACACACTCCACATTTTCTGCTTATCTACATAATATTCTGTTCTTTCATAGCTTATCCCGAGTGACAGATCTTATGTCCCTTGTGAATATGCTTTTAGTTAGTCTTCAAAAATGCTTTCTCAGTGATGGAATGTATGAAAGGAAAGGACAATACTAATCCCATCACTATAAAGTGAATGCCAGCCAAACATTACAATAATAAATGACTGTAGCATTAGTTATTCCAGTGTCATGAAGGACTGCCACCTGTCTTTTGAAAGGAAAAGACAAATCTTTTCATGCGAATTTAAAAATCAGCATTTCTTACAGTCAGAATTCATTGTAATAAACACAATGACTCATGTATCCATGTGGACACCTCTCTTCAGACAGAACTGTGAAGCAAATGTGATTGCTTAGATTAAATTGTGATGTTTGGTCTGACTGGTATATAATGGTGGATTCTTTTTGCTCATTGCTTAACTAAACTTCAGTCTCTAGCATCCTATTCAAGTTTAGTTCACTGTCATGTCAGAAATCATGCTGGCTTAATTTGCTTTGGGTTTTTCACATTGTCTCAAAAATTTAGTACTTGCATATACATAACAAAGTGTGTGTGGCAGAAGTGTTATATATGGACTTGCTTTTGATTCTTCTCATGTAATGTCATTAGATACTGGAGTCAAAGCTCAAGGCTGTTTCTTGGAGAAATGTCACAGCACCACCCAGTAGATTTTGGGGGGAAAGGGCGAGTTAACTGAGTTTTGGGTGTCTTCAAAGTGGAATCCAAATGAAAAGCTTTCAGGGCAAGATAATCCTACTGACTAGCAAAACACAGTTAACAAAGGTGAAGAAACTGTCTTCAGTGAGGGAGGGGGTAGAGCATCTCCTGTGGCATTCGTTTAAGGGCCATGTATGTTCCTTTTTTTTTTTGAATTACTGAAAGGAGTAGAATTTTATTTTGAAGTAACGGTGTCATTTTTTCTTTTGCTTTAAGGGCTTTATTTTTCCTTCAGAGAGGCTGCTTTTAGGGAGCCATTGGCAGGAATCTGTGATAGTTTTCTTCTGTGGTCCTAGGAGGGGGAGGTGGGATAATTTGTTTTGAAATAATTTTTCCTCCTTCCACAGAAAAGTAGTTTTTATTTTCTAACTATGTCAATCTAATTTCTTTTGAACTGTCTTTATTGGAGTGTGAGGACAAGAATGTTTTGTTGTGTTTGATATTAAAATGGTGAGGTGCACAAGTAGAACCATAGAATCAAGGAATGGTTTGGATTGGAAGGGACCTTAAAGATCTTCTAGTTCCAACTCCCCCACTATGGGCAGGGACACCTTCCACTTAATCAGGTTGATTAAAGCCCCATCCAACCTGGACTTGAACACTTCTAGGGATGGAGCAGCCACAGCTTCTCTGGGCAACCTGTCCAGTGCCTCATTACCCTCCCAGTAAAGAATTTCCTCCTAATATCCAATCTAAATCTACCCTTCTTCAATTTGAAGTCATGCCCCCTTGTCCTATCATTGCATACTCTTGTCAAAAGTCCCTCTGCAGACTTCTTGTAGGCTCCCTTTTAGGTACTGGAAGGCTGCTGTGAGGTCTCCCTGGAGCCTTCTCTTCTTAAGGATGAACAACCCTAGCTGTCTCAGCCTGTCTTCATTGCAGAAGTGCCCCAGCCTGCTGATCATCTTCACAGCCCTCCTCTGGAGTTGCTCCAGCAGGTCTTTCTTGTGTTGGGGCCTCCAGAGCTGGATGCAGCACTTCAGGTGGGGTCTAACCAGAGAAGAGGGGGAGAATCACCTGCCTTGACCTGCTGGCCACCCTTCTTTTGATGCAGCCCACAATATGGTTGGCTCTCTGGGCTGCAAGCACATGTTATTGAGATGTGTCGAGCTTCTTGTACACCAGCACCCCATGTCTCTCTCCCCAGGGCTGCTGTTGATCCATTCTCTGCCCAGCCTGTAGTTGTGCTTGGGATTGCCCCAACCCAGGTGCATGACCTTGGATTTGGCCTTGTTGAACTGCATGAGTTTTGCAATGTCCCACCTCTCAAGCCTGTCAAGGTCCCCTTGGATGGCACTCCTTCCGCTCGAGCCAGTCCATCACACCACACAGCTTGGTGTTGTTGACAAACATGCTGAGGCCACGCTCAATCCCATTGAAGTTAAGTGCAGTCTTAGCTAACCTACAGCACTTAGTTCTAGTGTTACTTTATGTTCTCATTTTGAGTGTTTATCAAGGTGAAATACTTCTGTTATTCTCCCATTCTAAATCCAAATTATAAAATCCTTAATCTAGGATCTCTGCTCTTGTTAAAAGCCAAATCTTGGCTTTGTTGAAGTCTTAAGCGAACATTTTGACTTTTTTTTTTCTTGCACAGTTTTACTGCTGTAGTTCCCTGTTACATTGCTTTGATTTCATGCTGATTGTAGTCATCAATAAAAACAAATGTAATGCTGGAATGCTGTACTTCTGGTGATTCATGCTAGATTTTTGTAGTAAGGGCTTGGCTCATTTCTTTTAAAAGGTTTGTTGATGCAATTTATTGTGTTTTAAAGCCTTGAACAGGTTTTTTTTTTTTGCACAGTACCTACAGAAAATTTTTGGCAGTTCATTCATACCCATGAAATGGGTACCCATATGTTTTCATGAAAAAGCATTAAATGAGAGATTGGGAAAAAATGCGAAAGGGCATATGTGGTTAAGTGTGCATCTCTATGTGTATTGTAGTTTGCATTATGCACTTTCAGTTGCTGAGTGCCATCTTACAAGACCTGAATATGCAGAATGATAATGCAAAATCAATTAGTTTTTCACATCTGTTGGAAAGGTAGTTTGCTTGCTAGTACTGTAGAATGAATATGTACTTCTGAATGATTTTGTTGTTGTTAATTGTTGTATGAATATGTTAGGAGGGGATTTCTTATAATGTAGTTAAACTATCTGGAAAATTAAAGTCAGTTTTGTTAACTTTTCTTCTTTTGCAGGCTAATAACTCCGATGTGGTTAAAAATCATGTAACCAGAAGTGTAAGTAATTCCATTTCATTTATTCCTTTTTCTTTTACTTAACCTGATTTATTTTTCTGTTTGTGGCTGCTTATTTTTATTACATCTTCACAAAGCATCCACTGTTAACCATTTTCAAAGTACGTACTTTGATTTCTGTACTGTGTGAAATTAGCCTCTGATTAGGATAATTAATGTTTTTTTTTCGCCCTTGCGTTTATCCAGGAACAATGAAATGACCTCTGCATTTCTTATTTTTAAATTAAGCAGGCAAGAAGTAAAGAGAAATATTAAAGTATTCATAGACTGAATTGTATTCAGAAGAGTACAGAAAGTGAAGAGATTTTTTTTTTCAGCAAGAAGAATAGTAGTTCTTGTATTGTGGCATTTATAAGTACACTTTTAACATGATCTCTGTGAAATAAGTAAGACAAAGAAGACAACTTTTTGAAGTCCTTCAGAGCTACCTCTTAAGAGAGATGTCAAGTTTTGTGGATTTCTAAATAAATCATGGGAGAATGCCTATAGTTAACTATCTGTTAGTAGGCAACTGTGATGCAGATATTTGATTCACTACTGTGAAAATGAGTTTAGAATTTAAAAAGGGGCAGAGGAAAAGACTTGCAGGATGCCCATGGTCTTCACCGATCCCTTTTTTGGTTCCAGCACAGCTCGCTATTGCAATTAATGAGCGTCTGTTGCCCAGTGTTAGTCCTGTGTGCATTCCATTTCTTTTGTGATCCCACCCAAGGTTCAGTGCTGCAGGCTTTGCTGGTACCACTCTGTGCAGGCTGTGAAGAGTTCTGATCCTGGGCTACCCATGGACATGGGAGACATTCACATTAACAGTATAGTTTGTTTGCTTGGGCTGGCAGTAAATGTTTTTCTTCAATGGTACCTCTGTGCCTGGATCTGTGCTATCATTCACACTGTTCTAGTAAAATTAGAGTTGTTTCTAATTGCTGGAATATATTTGAGTATGAAACCAGCTAAAATGACTAGGGACATGATTGTTTCACCTTTCAGTTCACTGTTCACTTTCTTATCCAGAAAAATTAACTATAAAATGTCAGAAAATAGCAAAGTTCTTAGTTTTCTGTATGTGAATAATTGTTTTTGACAGCTGCTTCTAGTGTAACAAACATGAAGCAATATGAGTTACGTTGTGAGGAAAATAATTGCAGATTATTTTCAGTTGCTAGTTGAAAAATTTAGCATCGTTGTGTTATATCTGAATATTTTGGTGGGTTTTCTGTTTGCACTGGTTACTTACGGCGCAAGCCAAGATCATGTGTTTCTTGGTTTGTTTTTTTTCTATACATGCAATATCTTGTGCACAGCCTTAATGGCAAGCAATGTTTTTTCAGCTGTGCCTTTTGTCTTATTGCATTTTTCATTGATTATTATTTGACCACTAGCAAGTTTCCTGAAATTGTTTGTAGTTACTTTCTGTGGACCAGTATACCCCAGGAGTGAAGGATGACATGGATGAGGTGCAGAAGAAAGGTCCAGTCCAAAACACAGTGATAGGAACACCTATTCCTATTTGGAAAAAAGAGGAGGTGTAAAGCTGCAAGGCTGGGGGATTCATAAAATGCTGTGTCCAGACAGTGGGGCTAGATGCAGCCATTGCCTGGGCTAGGCTTTTGCAGCTCTGGTTCTGTCCGTGTGGTGCTAATGGGAGGGGCATGCCTTGTCTTCCTGCTTTCTTTTTCTTCTGAATTTGTGCCATGTTTGTTCTTTTTGTTTATTAACTAAATTGGAAGAGAGTGCTTTAACCTGCCTGACCGTGTTGTGTCTCTGAGATTTCTTCTCTCTTCCTCTCTATCCATTGCATCTTATTTCATGGCATCTGAATCAGGAAAGACCCTCTCTCTTGCTTTTTCTTGGCAATGTGACTGCTAATGGAATATTTCTAGCACCAACCCTTACTGCTTTATAGGAAAGCTGTGTAAACATCAGCCAAGAGAGTTTGGCTTGGTTCTGACACTACCTAGAATTCAAAATTTTGTTTGCTTAGTTCTAGTGTTTGGGATAGCTCTGAGGCATGAATAGTACATTCTTACTTAGGAAGCCAGAAGTACATTTTCTTGCATTTAGAGGGCTTCCTCATGCCCATATGGACTGGAATATTATTTTATTCTTAATATTAACATATTGAAAACAAATAAATTAAGCTTCTAGTTTCAACTAAAGGCTGGCAGAAGTGTTTCTGTCACTTTTTATCCAAGAATTGTGCACACATAATTTTCTGTTAGTTAACAGGGTGCTAAATTTTTGGTGAAAGTTCACTTCAGTTTTCATCTCATGCATCTTAACTCGGAGAGAGAAATGCAGATTTACTCTGATGTCTTTCCCTCCATCACCACATTTACTTCATTCCACTGTGCACTATTTATGGAGTTATGAAGTAAAGTGCACACACAGGAGCTTTGTGTTAGGTGCCATGGGTCATGGCATGTAGTACTGGTACAGAGCCTCACCATGTGGTAGGTGTGAATTATCTGTTGTGCTTAATTACATTGCCTGTGGATAGTATTCATTCAGGTAGCTGTTTCAGAGCTCTAGTGCAATTATAAAACTATGCTACAACCAGAACTGGAGCACATGTGTTTAGTCAGCTGAAGTAAACTCCTTACCTAACACTTAATGTAGTAATAGTTAAATATGGATATAGGAAGTTTCTCCATGGATTTGTGGTGGAACACAGTCATTTCAGTGTTGACACAACTAACTCACCTGGGTAGGTACGCTCTTGCTCTGTGTCTGCAACAGACAATAGCACTGGTTAGCTCTAGATGCCTCACAAAGCTTTGTGTAAACGCCTTGTCTTGAGACATCCTAGAGCTAAGGCTTCAAAAGCATGGTTTTCCAAGTGTGAGTAGGTATACCTTAATTTTACATTTAAGTAAGAGACCAATTATGCCCCATTCTCACTTGAGTAATGACTTTTTATGCATTATTTTCTTCTAAAGGGTCCTTAGTAGCGAAAATGTACCATGTGCCTTCTCCTTGTTACGAATTTCAATTTTTTAAGAAAAGAGCAAAGGTTGGATAGACAACCCAGCGGTATCAGAAGCTTTCAAGCTGTGAGCAGGGCTGCTTTCTTCAATCTAAGTGAGTTGGAAGGTGATCTTTCTGCCTTGATTGGTTCTTTGTTGCTGTGGCAGATTGGTAGATAGAACACCATATCCAAGTGCCCCACAAACTTGATAAAAATGAGCTGGATTACAAAACCCTGCAGTGAACTTGTTTAAAGAAGCCTGGCCTGTTTTGGCTGAAACGTGATAGGAAAGAATCATGGGAGCAGCTTTGCCAGGAGCTAAGAGTCAGGGTAGGTTTTGGCAGAGAGAAGGTAAGCTGGGATTTATCACTTCTGCAGACGCTGCAAAGGGCACATCTGTCTGAACTCTTGCTGTTACAAAAACAGGGGGAACAGATAATGATTTTTTTGGAACAGAGCATACACAACTAAAATCTGCACTCAAACAAATAGCTGTTTGCAGTACAAATGATTGATCTCTTCTGCAGAGTGAACTTCAAAAAATATTTTTCATTAATTTTTAATATTTACTAAGCAATGGATACACAGTAGCATAGAGACATTTGTATTTACAAGGCATTAATCTTTTCTGCACTAGGAATCATTCTAAAGCCAGAGACCAAATTCTGGTTCTGGTGTACAAATTCTGGTTCTCATCCAAAACATCCAAACTTACCTCACTGTGTCAGTAGGAATTATCATGTGGAGTAGTCCAACTATCATTGCAGTTCACTGCCCTGCCTTTTTCTGCAGTGTAGGGCTGTGTAGAACTGTTACAGTGTGCCTTAGAATAGGTTCCAGAATTTCTTCTGATTCCTGTCCGTGGCTTGGGGAATGAAAATACATTACAAATTTGATTCAAATGTATTAATGTCTCCTGCTGATCAGTCTCTCGTGTACTTATTTATGGTGCTTGAATGATAAGCAATTGTGTGGAAAAGAGTTTCATCAGCTAATTAAAAGCTGTGTAAAATGAGGATTAGCTAATGAAATTTTCTGATGCTTATAGCAATGTAAAAATAAAAAATAAAATAAAATACTTACATTCCAAATAGATCAATGTCATTCTTTCAAAATATGTCCAGATACCTTTAAGTCACAGATTAGTCACTGATTTACGTTTCAGGTAGTTGTAGTTTCTACTCATTGATCCTTGTACCTGTTAATACTCTCATTCAGGAAGGACTCGAGGAGAGAAACAGATGAGCTGCATGAATGCATGTCAGATCCTGGAGCCCTGAGTTTTCAGCAGGGCTGTTCTTGTAGGAACATATGTATAGTTCATGTACAACTGTTTCAGCTCGTTAAGACAACCCAGTCCTTGAAACCAGTATTTCTTATATTCTGCTGAGATAGCTTTTAAGCAGGTATGGTATTATTATAGTATAGTTCAATGCCAGGAGTAAGGCCTTGGGAAAGGCAATGGAATGATTTTTCATTTGACTTCCTTAGCCTGTCTTTGAGTCTAGTCTCAGAAGGGGCAAGTCATTATCCCACCTGGTATTTCTAAGCCCATGTGTAGCCCCCATGTCTAGTTTTACTTTAGTATTGGAAACTAATAGTTTACCTACTAGGTTTTTGATTTATTTATTTTTCTAGAGCTGTTATATATAACGTAGTAATTCAGTACACTGCTGAAATGCAAATGAATTTATCGGGGGAAAAACTGATCTCCCTTTACCCTTTGTCCTTTTCATAATCTTTCTGCTTTCTGACACTCTACCACAGAGGACTTTAGCCTGTGAAGTGTGTAAGCCTACTGGTTGTAACCCAAGTTTCCTTTTTCAGTTCTTGTAAAAGTTGTGGATGATCATCTTGCTATAAGATACATGATTTTTTTTTTTACAGATAGGATTTTTTTTTTTTGCAGGCATTATTTTTTACTTGATAGTCCCCATTTCTTTCCTTGACAGTCAGCCTTTCATCATATGAGATTTAGCAGAAAGGTTATTTCTTATTCCTTCTATTTCTGAACTTGTGGAGAAGTTGTCTCAATGGCCACCTCTGTGCCACACAGTGGGAGATGGCCTGTACTGTCCCCTTGTCACGGTTTTGCTCTGCAGCTGTGGAGTGACTCGAAGGAAGATTGTAAAGGTATGAAATGCTGTGTGCTGCATGGGACAAGCACAAACTTGCCATTTGAGGCAGGCCAGGTAATCCATGAGCAAGTTTGCCATCTTTGGTGTCAGAAGGTGAATAAATGGAGCTGGTCTCAAAAGTCTGTTTTGTTCAAGCTGTGCTTTAGTTTAATTGGGCTGTTTAGCCCACTGTCTGTGCTTCCATTGACAGCAGGCTGTGCCGGGTAACTTAGGTCTAGTGACTGTTTTGACGTGGTGATAATTATGTAGAATTAAGTATCGGACTGTTCTTTAGCTTCTGTATCATGCCTGAGGACTGAATTTTTGAGAAGGTTGGAATAACAAGCTCTGTGATGAATCCAGGACATAGATGCAGGAGCCAACAGTGGTAAAAGAAGCAGTAAGGAGGATGTCAAAGGAAAGAGTTGCATGGCTTGACTTTTTACTGGAAAAAGGTAATGACACAGTACCATGGATACAAGGAATTTGCTTGTTAGTGCAATTCTGTGACTGGTGAGAAGATGGTTGTCTTTTGAGAAGCAATTGCTTCCCCCTGCTGGCTTCCATACAGCTACAGCTAAATTTGACAAAAAGGCTCCTTGCAGTTGCCTCTTAGGGATAACTTCTATGTGTTATTGTTCAGGATTGATCTGTTTGATTGGAATATGAAAATTCCTTAGAACTGAATGGATAGGTGAATAGAAGGTGTTTTCTGTTTTGAAAACTGTTTCTCATATGACAGGCAGTCCCAGGGAAGCAGGGGAACAGGAATCACGGGGAGAAACTCGTAGAAGAATAATCGCAGGTCTGTCCTACTGGCAGCATATGAAGCACCAGTTTCACTGAACCTATCCTAGTTACAACTCTAAATTTTAGCCAGATGTGTTTAAACACCCCATTCTGAGCCACTGTTTTGCATTCCCCTTCATCTTCTTTACTGCTGTTGGCTGGCAAGAAATGAAAATAGTACCTAGTTTGGTAAGATTTTCTGGGAAATTGTCCATCCTGGGAGATGCCAGATGGTATTTGCTGTCTTGGAAGATTAGCCAAATGTTTTGCTATTGTTCCTCCAGTGTGCAGCAAGGCAGAAAACAGTGTTGTGTTTTGTTTTTTTTTCTTCTTTACTTGGATGGAGATGATTTACCTTTGTGGATGGTCTGCCCTGTGCTATTGAATCCTCTGCTCGGTTAAACTTATGCTCTGATGGTAGGTGTGTATGACTTGGTCCAGAATGAAAAAGAATCCTTTCTTAGCAGTGAAATGACCTTGAAACCACACAGAAATATTAGGATAAAAGCCCAGAGAGGCAGTCACAGAAGTCTGAAATAGGTTTAATAGTCAATCAAAACCAGAATTCAGTCAGAAGCATGGTAGGATATAGCTCATGTTTTGGGGTTGCCTGTTGTGAGAAATGCTGGAACACTTATTAGTAATAAGAGCATGTTGTAGGAGTGTGTGTATATATGTCATCAAATCTTTAAAAAGCTTTTTCAGTAACCATTTTGCCTCTGTAGTAACTCATGTGTCATATGTTTGTTGAATTTTGCTAAATGTTTTAGCTGTGAGGGGGAAAATTAATGGTGTAGTCACTGAGAATTAGTAAAAAGAAAAAATAAAAAAGAATGCATTGCCAGCTGGAAGAGAATCAAGCTGTGGAAAAGAGGAGGAAGGGGCTATAACCTAGAGGGCATGCAGGAAAAGGGATGTGTGCCCTTGACTGTCCATTTGCTAGTCAGTCATTGGCTGTAGCCAACATGTAAATACAAGGTGATTGAGACCTTGTGAAGGTTTAAGTAAAATTTGTTACGTAAGTTTTGTGCACCATAGATAGGCAATGGGAAGTTTCATGGTCCGAATCAAAGTATCTTTTGAAGATGGCAGAGTTCTGTTGATTTTGGGAACTGCCCAGTTTCTGTATAAAAGTGTACCCATAATGATAGACAGAAGAATATTGTAGCTATTTGAGACAATACAACGCAACCTGATAGAGAGATGAGATATTGAAAGAAGAGTTCTTTCAGATTACCAGTGTTGTTTGAAAAGAAGTTTCTGTTTCCTTCAAGTGTCTATAATACAGCCTAAAACACTGATTGCTTACAAGTATAAAAATATAAATATATCAGTTAAAATTTTAAGTTGTACCAGTTGTTGAATTGTGGAAGTTGTCAGGACTATTCATTTTTGTATGGAGAGCAGGAAAGAGTATACAGTACTGTGTATTTCAAGAAGTGACATGGCATGCATGCGAGTAAATACATATCTCACTAGCAGGGTTTCTTTTTGCTAGTGGTGTCAATTATGTTATTGTTCGTATGCCTATGAATGCTGCTAGGTTTAGTCATCCTAGTTTATATGGCACAACAGTGTGCAACAGGGAATGGTTTTATCACTCCTTTTCTTACCAGAGGAAGCTTTTAAATGATTAATTATTCAGATTGCATGGAGGCTCAGTCATATAATTTTTATTAAATGGTGGAAGTACTTCTTAAGCAATGCATCTGTGCAACCAACAGCGACCAAGGAAGTGGAGGGAGGGTCATGATGCTAGTTGCTTTCTGGTTACAAAAACAAAACATGCCAAAAGCTATGTCTTGAATTTCAGTTATAGTAATTTACTTGTTTTGGCACCCGTGGTGTATTACCTACAGCCTGTAAAATTCTAAGAAAGGATTGTGTAAAAAGAGGCTGAAAATCCCATGAAGTTTCCTCATTTTCTGTTGTCTAAGATAAGAACTAGTGAAACTGGGACTTACCTGAGGTGCATCTTATCCATCAGCTGTGCTTTAAAATTTGCCAGAATGGTTCACTTTCAGAAATTCTGAAAGGAAATGTGCCACTTGCATTCTTGTATGTCTTAACTATTCCCAGATTTTGATATACAGCATCACTTCTTGGAAGGTTGTAAGGCCTCTTCCTTTCAAACACAGTTTATTTGGTTTGGGAATACTTGCCAGGTGTGTGCCAAAATAGATAGGGTTTATCACCTTTTCAAATCTTCTCCTTAATCTAAATAAGCTTTAATATGTGTTTTTCTGTATATTAAGTATAAATTCAGGATAGGGATAGGAGTAAATACTCTTTCACCTGTGGAGTTCCTGATGCATGATATTAAATTGAACATCTTATTTTCTGTATAAAAATGCATGATACATATCTAACTGCCAAAGTAAATATATACTATATAAATTTAAAAAATATATAAAGTAATATATATACAAAGCTGAAAAATATATATATAGACATAGCTAAATGTAAAGTTGTAAAGTGAATTATTTTTATTGAATGTTAGTATAGCTGTCTTTTTTTTTCCTTTTACTAAGGTTGGTGAAGGAGAATATTTTTATGCTTTTTCATGAATAGTTGCTATTACTGAACAAGTGGAACTACAAAAATAAACTACTACACAGTAAATTCTCAGGAATATGATACAGGAATATATTGAGTATATATTTTGATATTGCCATAAGGAAATCAGTTGAGAGGAACTTGCTTTTGCAGGTTTACACAAAAATTCAACTTTCATCTTCTCAAAGACCATTATGTTTTCTCTAATCTTAATGCAGTTACCAAGAAGAGCACAAAAGACTTCTCTGGCAATAATGAGTTGGAAGAGGTCATAGAGAGTTAGACATAACCTGGCCATAAACCAGTGTTTGCACTCAAAACACAGGGCAATGATCCCCTGGTATCCTCTTGTTATAGATTTAGTTAGCATAATAAACGAGGAAAAAAGGCAGAAACGTTGACATTAGTGACAGCAAGTAAGCTTCAGGATTGAGTGCTCTGCTTTCTTTGTTGCAGAATTCCAGCAGTGCTTCGAAGAACTCTGCTCTCAGTTGTGACAAAGTATCACGGCAAGTATTTCTTTCATATATTATGTAGAGTGTCACATCCAGCTGTGGTGTGTTTGTTGTTTGTGCTTGTGATTTCTGTGAGTTCAGTCTTCTGCAAGAAAGGACCTACTATGCAAGTACCATTTTTATAATCTGAGGAAACCACTGGGCATATTTGCTGAGCTTACTTTTAATTTAACAACTATAGTATTCTGATTATTTCATTGAGAAGGACAAGGTAAGGTGCCTGGTTGTGCCCTTAAGCTGGAAAAGAAGGAAAAGTTAGAGTAAACAGCATCTGTAGACTAACCTGTGAAATTAATTGGTTTATATTCGTATCTATTGCAGTTCAGGGACTGGTTTTAGATTCACTTCAGTGTTACTCAGAGCGGATTTCAAGATCTGCAGTGTTTTACAGAGCACTGGTGAATCTACCAGCTTGTAAAGCATTTTCAGAGATGTGTGCAGACATAAGTACCTACAAGTTTTCTGTTTAACTCCCGATTTCTTGTGCTAGTATTTGCCAAAAGTGCTCATATTCATTTTATTACTTTTCCACATTACTGGTTGCTGGATTTTTTTGCTATGGTTTTGATGTGAAGAACTCTGGTGTTTGGCTGACTCCATTTTGTCCAGAACTGAATAATTTGAGCTCCATAGGCATTTAATGAGTTGTAATTGTAATGAAATTATTGGAAACATCCGATGCTTGACTGTTGGAGTTCCAGGTTGCAGTTTCTTCCCATTAATATGCTACATTTGTTCTTGGCTGCTTTGCTGTGAACTGCCATATCTAATTTCTTCACAGAAGTGCAGACTTTGATCACATTATGGAGGAAGGCTATGAACTTGACCTCACTTACATCACAGAGCGGATTATTGCTGTATCTTTCCCTGCAAGCTGTTCTGAGGAAACTTACCTCCACAACCTGCAAGATGTAACCCGGATGCTCAAATCCAAACATGGCGATAATTACTTGGTATGTGTAACATGGATCTTCTGTGGTACATCTTTTGTCCTACAGGAAGACTGCTAGTAGGTCCAGATATACCATTATGAACTAAAAGTCATTCTTTGGTCTACTTTTACAGCCTTGCAAGCCAAGTGCAAGATTTTCAATAGTGTTTTAAGCTGCTGGGCAAGGACAGATTCTGAAAGCACTTTTTTGCTGGGACACTGCTGTCTCTGTTGTAATAACACATAGTCAAACGCTGTAGAATAATTGCACTCACTGTTTTCATTATCCAAAGCATGCTTTTAAAAGATACACACCCTGCAATGTGGAGTGTGTTCTTTTTTTTCTAACAGCCAGTTTGCTCTGGTTTTTCAGGTGGGTATCTGATAGTTGCCCACCATTGTCTTCACTGTGTGTCTCTACTATATATTGTGAAACAACATATACAAGTAGGGTTGCTGTTGGTGTGTTCTGTCCAGATGTTTCTCATTAACTTGTTTTAGATGCATTTTTTTTCCCTGCTGTTTAAGTTGTAAGCAAATCTATAATGATCTCCATATGCAGATTATTTTTTTAATGATGATACAAGCTGTTAACCTCCTATCCTGTTTTCTGACTAGTGCCATGGCATATATTGTCTCAGCTTGTTTTGTGAAGGCGAATTTGAGACAAGGCCAATATTTTATTTACTTTTTTCTTCTACTGTATTTTTAGTTAGTGTATATAAACAATTAGAGGCAAATCTATGACTTCAGTAGCATGGACTTTACTGACAGTAGAAATTAGTTTCCCCTGCTCAGAAACCATGAAGACATCCCCATGTTATCAACGTAATTTTCAACATAAACCGAAAACACTATGAGCCACTGTGAAGAAAATTAAGTGCAACACACAATGGCATCTGTTTATAGAATATGCTTCTTTTCAAAGACTTTTGTGATGTCTTGTTTTGTTGTTAAATGTGAAATGTTGGTTCTTGTATCTTCTGGTCTTTATTCTATGTTGAGAGGATTCCTGGAGTATCTCTGTTTGATCACTGTAGCTTGGCAGGGACTTGGGTACAATGGTGTCTTTGAGTTTGGCATCTGATCCAACAGTGACAAATATCCATCATGAACAGGGCTGCATTCTGACACACAGGAATTTTAAATTGATCTTAAGTAACCAGAAAGAGGAATAAAAAAGCTATTATCACACGGCCCTTTTTTTCTCCGTGGAAAATTTCAGTTAATTGATTTCTTAACATCGCTTTATCACTGATATTAAGAAATCTGTATTGAGATGTGTACTGAGAACTGCAATTCTTAATTTGTTTTGCAAATATTAAAACTAATAGAAAATTAGAAAAAAATTTGTCTCATTCGTAGAAAACACTTTTGGTTTCATTCCTGTTAAGTTACTATTGGTATTTCTGGAAGGATAAGTTCAGCCTTATTTGTAATTGTTGATGCATCTTCTGATTCCCAAAAATTTGAAGAATGCACATACAAATTTTTGATTGTCATTTGGCTCTTCAGGAGTAATCTGTTTAAAATGAAAATAGTGTATTGGAATAAAGACCATGTTTCTCATAATATAAAGATGTGCTATTCTTTCTTTTGGAGTTTGAGATCAATGAAAGTGGTGTATAACCTTTATGGTCAATATCACGTGTAGTTCCAGAACGTTGTGCAGCTTAAAATAGAAGCTGTTTTCTGGGGGTGCCTTGTTCATTTGGAAGGTTTTTTCTGGATTAATTTCTTGCCTAAAAAGCACAGTTTTTCCTATAGATGCTATAATGTCATACTGTTTCCACTGTGTCTATGCTGGGGTTGCACATCAGTGAGCAGCAGGCACCAGTTTTTAGAAGGGAAATGATGTAGTTCTTTAACCTGTTTGGCATGGCTTCTTTGCTGACCCAGCTGAGGTTAATGCTAAAAGGTAACATTTTAGAAAGGTGTTACACTTTAGAAAAAGGTTCTTAAATTGTCCTGGGGTAATAGTAAACTGTATAATGGACCTATCTCATATTTGCTCTTTCTCAAATTTACGATCTGTTTATCCCACTCTAGCCATGTAATGAGACTTTTTCCAATGATTATGTCATCTGTACTTAATTTGTGACGTGAAATAGCCACATTATGAAAGAAAATCTGCCTCAGTAGCATTGTTTCAGTTCTTCAGTATTGGTATTTCAGCTTTTTGTTATTGACTGATACTGATTTAAAGTAATTTCTTATGAAAGAGTCAGTTATACTTGTATATACTGCTTTCTTTTTGTTCATTTTACTGTCTGTCTCTTTAACTGTTCCTTATTTAGCACTAATTGTATGGTAACTTGCTATCTAATGAGTTAACTGAAGAGTTGGAAGATCTCATAGGTTAAGGTGTAGTTAAATAGCTATGTCATATCTTCCCTGCAAAGTTTTGACAGACCAGTACTTTCTTGTCAGGCCTGCAAATTCAAATATTTAATGCTGTACCACCCTCACAGACTTTTCATTTTCATTGTTAATTCTTACGCTGTGCAGTTATTTTGCATGAAGGCCAGGTCTCTCAGTATACCTCTGACTCAAATAAAGCCTTGCAAGATCAAGATGATGTAGTAGAATTTGAATTGTCCTTTTTCAAAATGTGCATTTAGTTTCAGCTTCATCATATAATAACTGAATACCTAAAATACTTTTGTAGTGCTACCTCACTTCAAATATTAACTTGGTTTAATAACACAGTGAGCAAACCTGAAGCCATATCACTGTAGTTTCTTGTCATTTTCATGTTTCAAATAAAGCTATTTACTACATAAATTATGAGGTCTTGATGGATGATGTTTTTTCTTTTATTTTTCTCAATAGGTATTAAATCTTTCTGAAAAGAGATATGACCTCGCCAAGCTTAACCCAAAGGTATTGACTGACTTCCATAACATCTCTTTCTAATGTTAAGTACAACTTAAATGGCCTAATAAGCCCTGAAGCTATGCAAGTGTTGATATACAGAGTAAGAGAACAAGTTTGGAAGATGAAAAAAAGTCCTCGACACATCCCTTTTTGTTTTTCCCCAAGTCCTGTTTTGTGTCTGTTAGGTCTGTGTTTTAGGTAGCTGTTCCTGTTGTTCTCTTAGACTTTACCCACAGGACCCGAAGCCTGTTGTGACTTCTGAAAAATTCTTATAGACTGCTATAAATTTTCCTTCAAGTATCCTTTCTTCGTGAAGTTGCAGGATACTGGGATTGTGTAGTGTAATATACAGTCAGATAGCTGAAGGTAGTGAATTCTGTTCAGAAAGGACTTCCCTTTTGTACTGTCTTTTCACAGTCCTCTGCACAGCAGAGACACAAGGAATGTCAGAATGATATCTGTCTCTTGTTCCTGCTCACCAATTTTATTTGTTTGTTGTAAAAAATGGTGTGCAGGTACTCTTTAGCATCTCTTACAAGGCCAGAGTCACACAGATGTGTATTTATAACAGTAGATTTACATGGATATATGCTACCTTAATTTTAACCTTTTGAGAGCTTTATTGGTCATGAAGGGTTTAAATTATTCATGGTTACTGGTTTTGTTAGTGTTAAACATGCATATCATAGTAGGTTGAATAAACAACACTATATAGTGACTAAGGCTGAATAGAAAATATGAACGAAATTTTTAGATGCTTATCTGTTGCACATGAAGGAAATAAATTTCAAATCATATGTAACCAAACAAAAATACTTTTTTTTTTGTTCTAATTCTGACCTTCTTTACTGCTATAAAAGACCTGGATTTCTAACTGAAAAATCTTTAAGAACTTGAGATCCTCAGAAATGTCACTTCTAAGTGGTTGGTGAGATTGGGGTGGGGGGGGTGGTGGTGGAGTGGGGAATTTTTGTTTATTTATTTCTATAAAAGTACCAGAATCCTAAAAACAAACCAAATCCGCTTCTTCCCCTTAAGAGACTTGTAAACATCTTGACATTTGAATGGCATGGTTATCTGGCATTAGAAAAACTGTGGAGGCTTTGGACTACTGCAATTATTTGAATCTGGATTATAATATGTGATACTAAGGTCACAGTGTCTCTTGTAAATGTTGTTTAATTGCAGATTATGGATGTGGGGTGGCCTGATCTCCATGCTCCACTTCTTGATAAGGTGTGCACCATCTGCAAGGCTATGGAGTCCTGGCTGAACAGTGATCCTCAGCATGTGGTGGTGATACATTGCAGAGTAAGTGAGCTTTGTGTATACACATTACCCGTCAGTTTGTATTCATTTGCAAAAACATTATCCTTTATTCTTACTCATTTTAAAAAATTAAAATTATGATCTGTCTTCTGTTTCCAACACTGATCTTCAGTTGATATAAGTAAGCTTAAATCCACTGATCTTGCATGTTACAGATTGCTTTTTATGATGCCTGTGGTCTTAGCCCCTGCTGCAGGTATAGCATGCAGTGATGTTAGCTCACATCCTGCAAAGGTCACTGTTAGTTTGATGCACATATTTAGAAGCTTGAGGTTTTCCCATCTCGATAGGAAACTCTTTGCAAGCTCTTCATATTGTGTGACATTCATGAATTTTGTTGCTGGACAACGTTTTACGTGCCAGCATCACTGCAGTGCCTCATAACAAAGCTGACAGTGTGCAGTGTTAGTTCCCCTTGCTTGCTCACAGTGAAGAGAAATAAAGAAAAACCTTAGTCAAATATGGATAAAATGAATTCAGAACTGAGTTGCTAGTTATGCTGGTGACACTTGAGGCAAACCTCTTTCTGTATCACTGGCAGATGTTACTCTAAACAAAAGGAGGGTTATAATGGGACCAAAACTTCTCTTCAAGTCGGGTTGTATAATCCTGAGTCCTGAATTTCTGAGACAGAATGCCATTATTGTATGAAATGCTTGAAGTCTTACTGGTTTCGGGACTGCAGCCAGGAGAACAGCCCATCCATGGAGCAAAAGAAAAGGAAGTAAAGTGTTTCTAGATGTACAGTTATATACAAATTGATAATGCGTGTTGTTGATTAGCACCTTTTGGTAATTTTGGTTTCCAACTTCAGAGCTATGTGTATCAGCTGAGAGTGTGAAAATGCTTTGAAATCCATGAGAGTTACCTCTTGGTAAATTGTAGTGAATTTGTCTTGTAAATGTATTTAAAAATACTTTGGAACATTTTTTTAAATTATCCGTAGAATATCAGTTGTAAATATTAGGTGTTGGGAAGGAAAAAATGCCACATCCTGTCAGAAACTCATATTCTTTTCAAAATAGGTATTTTATAGCATTTCATGCTGGAAAGTGCAACATTGTCTAAACTTGTTGTGAATGATTTCTTGAAAAAATAGTAAAAAATTAGAATAGTTGATACAATTTTTCTTTCTTTTTTTTTCCCCCTCAGATAATTCCTTTAAATCGGTAAGACTTGACAGGCATGCACATAGAAATCCTATTTAGTGGTTTTTTTGTCATTTTTCAGCCAGCTTGCATTGATAGATAAGCTGCTGCCCATTATTTCCACCCTTCCATCAACACAGGGGATGCATGAGCAAAAGGACTGTCTTGAGTCTCTTATTTTAAAATTGTGTTTACTATGGGTCTTATTTAAGATAACTTATTTATTACATTATTGGGCATTATCATTCCCTTTTTCCCTGTACAGGGGGGAAAAGGAAGGATAGGCGTAGTCATATCATCGTATATGCACTTCATCAATGTTTCTGCAAGGTAAGTGGAAATAATGCATGTTGTGTGTTTTTTTACAATAAACATCAGGAAAAATGCCTTTTAGTCAAGTACTGTGTCAGTTTGCTGTTTGTCAGGTTTTCTTCTCAGAGTCTTGGAGCCTCTCTTAACAGAGCCTCCCTTCATGGCAGACTGCTTGTAGTCCTGTTTTCTGCAGGAGGTTGGACTAGATGACACTGTGAGGTCTCTTTGAAACAGTTTTTTTTAATGGTTTGCAGAAAACTTTTCTAAAGAGTGCTTCAGGATGAATGGTGAAATGTGCAGGAAGCAATTTTATATAATTGATAACATCTTTATTAAATCTATTTGTTTGCCACATCCATCAAGTGGCTTCTTCGGAATCAATGAGAAATTATTCTGAAAGTATTTAAGGAAAAAGAACTGGAAGCAGAATGCAGTTTAAGAAATAATCTAGACTTTATTTTGTAGTCAATTAAAACAGTAGGTGTCTGATTACTTGGTTTTAATGAGTTATTTTGGAATGCTCAAATTATGTAATGACAGTTGATAATTTATGTCAGTGAAGATAAAATTTAACAAATGGTCTCAAAGATGAAATGTGTTTTGGTGGGTTTTTAATCACATTGTTTTCCCTCGGTTTCTTTTATATATACATACATAAATGTATTAAAAATCAAAGTGCCCTCTAAATTTCATGGTTAAATCAAATTTGGTTCTGGATTCACACCAGCCTACCAGTAATACATTTGATCCACTACTGCAGTGGATGGAGTCTTAAATCACTAGAGATTGATGGTAAATTACTAATGGATTTCAGTAAAATGAGTATCTCAGAAAGTAATCTGTGTTCACTGGGGTAAACCCAGTTGAGATGTCATTGTAGACCAAGAAACTGGGTGCATTGTATACACCAATATATGCTGAAAAAAAATACTTGAATTACTGCTTGAGTATTTTCAAGTAGTAATTGCAACAGTGATTGCCTCAATTTCATAATATTTTGTTGAGAAGTATTGTGAACAACAAATCTGTCAAATGAGGGTAGTACAGTACTGTGGTGTGATCTCAGTGTTGCAATATTATGTCATCCTTAAAGGTGGTACCTGACTATAAATACACTTTAATAATACCTCTGCAATCACATCCAGGCGTTGCTCTGTTAAGCCGAGCAATGAAAAGTATCATCTTTTAACCCAAACAAATTCCAGATTTCTCCAGTAAAGTTGCAGGGCAGGAGTGAGCTTGGAAGCCATCTTTTAGATTTCTGGGTATCTGGCAACTGGTACCCAAAACTTAACTTTGCTGTGTAAGAATGAGGCTGGGGAAGTTTCCCAGCTAGGATTTGTACCAAGACCCTTGAAAATGGTACACAGCAAACTTGCAGAAGCAGAAATTACCACAGTTGCAGCTGCTGCGTCAGAAATGGTACTCAGAAGACTTGGAAGATGTTCATGCCAAATCAAATTCCTGATTTGTCAGCATTCACATATGTCCTGGTTCTGGCCAGGAGGGGGTGAGTTTTTGCAGTAGCCGGGAGGGGGCATGACTGGGACCCAGAGGTTATTCTGTACCACTTCACACCACTGCTGGGGGCAGGGGAAGGGAATCTCTTCGGTGGAGAAGGGGCTCCTTCTTGTCAAAACGTAGTGGAGGGAGTGATGTGATGGCACCAGTTCTGAGTTGGAGGGAATGGTTGGGTGGTGCTGATTCCATACTGGAGGGAGTGGCTGGGTAGTGACAGTTCTGAGCCAGAGGGAGCAGAGGAGGTAACCTGATGGAGGGAGTGGCTGGCTATTGTCTCTTGTCGTAGGTTTCCGCAATGAGCAATAACATTTAGTTTCTTGTACCCTCTGTCATTAGTATTGTTGCTGTTGTTAATTTTCTTTTCACGTTGTTGTTTCCAGTGAATTGTTCTTATTCAAAAATCAAACCCTGTGGTCTTTGTTTTTTGTGCCTCCAGTTCTTCTCTCCATCCTGCTGGTGGGGAGGGGAGGTGGAGGAGCGAGTGAGCGAGCAGCAGTGTGTTTTAGAGTCACCGTGGGAGCTCTAAATTGGGGGTTACCATTCCTAAACCATTGGCAATGTGACAAAAAATCTAGGCTTAGTGAAATATAGTGAATTTAGGCTTAGCACCTCTCCTCTGAAGACAGGCTGAGAGGGTTAGGGTTGGGGTTCAGCCTGAGGAAGAGGAGGCTCCGGGGAGATCTTCTGTCAGCTTTCCAGTACCTAAAGGGAGCCCGCAAGGATGGAGTTGGAACTTTTTCAAATTAATGCAATGATAGGACAAGGGGGAATGGCTATAGACTGAAGGAGGGTAGATTTAGGTTAGATATTGGATATAAAGAAGGATTCTTTACTGTGAGTGTGATGAGGCGCTGAACAGGCTGTCCAGAGAAGTTGTGTGGGCCCTATCCGTGGAAGTGTTCAAGACTATGCTGAATGAGGCTTTGAGGAACCTGCTCTAGTGAAAGGAGGGTTGGAACAAAGTGATTTTTACGATCCCTTTGACGCCAAACCATTCTGTGATTCTGTAAAAAAGCCTTAATGATCTGAATCCACTTTGGTTATGTGTTATACTATCTGATTTTTCTCATTTAGGAAGAAATAATGTGCCATCAAATCTGCTGAGGTCAAACAGAGTTCTTTGTAAATGTTGGTATACTCTGCTTTAACAAGCAAAGTACTAGCAGTCTTTGACCAGTTAGTAATGGGTTGCCTAAGTTCTAGTTGGTAGTGTGGGTGATGGTGTATGAAGATATATGGTGGATTGAATGGAAAAAAAGATGTTAGGTCAAGAATATTCTAAATACACACTTATGTAATCTTTAACATCCACAAAAGAAGGCTTGACTTTGCAGCCTCATGCAGCATCCTATCAAGACAATTGGCAACTTATAAATAATTTTTGGAAAAGGCGTAAATTCTGTTTTTATCCTGATATGTGAATATATACTTTGCCCAGGTGGTTTTTTTTTTCTTTTCTGAACTCATGAGGTTGAAGTAGATGTGGAATTCAAAAGTTAAGATTTTTGTGTGTACTCGTATTTTGAAGCTACCAGATTTTTTTATGTCCTGGTGTAAATTAATACTGTCAATTACATCTGAGACACAGTATTTTTATCTGAAGTAGATACAAAAAAATAAGCATAGCACATTACTCAGCATATGTGAGTAACAGTATTATTACACATTTTTGGCACTTCTATTTCTTTTTCTATACCCTCTTGCCTTCCTTCACAAAGATGCAAAAGACCTACATCAGAGCCATTCTGGACAGAGAATGGCTGAATATAAAAAATTGTTTTGGTTTTGTTTTTTGGAATATGTTGCTCCTTAATTGTGCATATGAAGAGTTTGTGGTTATCTAATATAAAACAGTTCCTTTTCAAAGACTGGCACTTTTGTTTTAATTAGTCTCTTCCTTGGTGACTCCGGGCACAGGAAACAAAGACTGAATGAATTGTTGACTGCTTAAATGATCCTTTAGCCTGGTAGTACAGTTCTTTTTGAAAAAGGAATTAATTTGTATTTTGTAGAGAGAACTCCCCAGTGGCACTCTCAGGAAATTATGGCAAGTATCCTCCTCTGGGAGCCTAACCTGCTTCGCTTTGCCAAAGTTTGTTGCATTATGACTTTAACATATTCAAGTATGCAATCCAGTTAATTGAATAAGGGTGTAAATGCTTTGCCTCAGGAAGGAAACTGCCTTAAGGTGCTGAATGAGGATGTCTCAGTGGAAAAAACATTGCTGTTCCCAATATCCAAAGTGCCAAAGTTGGTAGTTAGGTGTTCTTTCTGGTTTTCTTTATTTTTCCATGCTCCCCTCCTTTTTTTTTTCCTTTTAAAATATTTTTGCGTATTTCAAGCAGTAACCTGATGAATTTCCAAGAAAAGGCAGAATAACATGGTATCTGTGTCTCTCTTTTGACAGTGCTGATCAGGCTCTAGACAGATTTGCTATGAAGAAGTTCTTTGATGATAAAGTTTCAGCTTTAATGCAGCCATCCCAAAGAAGGTATTCAATTTGTTTCTAATTAATACCAATAAGAAAAGTCATCATTATCTTCTGCTTCCATCCCTCACTCCCTCTCCTGCTATGTGAACACTATTTCCACAAGATCCTCCAATGCTTCCTGAGCTCTCAGCACTCATATTAATATTCTTTGATTGATAAGATCTCTCCTTCAGTTCCTACATGTAGCCCAAGATAGAGATCTTTTGTATCACACTGTTATCTAAATGGGTTCTTACTGCATTGTTTGTTACTGAAGAGATGTCACAATCTATTTCTTGATTCTTCCAAGGCAATAATAAAGTCATTGTGGCATAAATGATGTGTATGGAATGTGTGCTGATTAGTGTGCAATAAAGATCTTAGTGCTACTTGTTTCAAGGATCTGCAGATGATGCATTTGCCCCATCTCCATACTAGTAAATGTTTGTCAAAGCATGCATTATTCATTATGTCTGTCTGGACGTGTTACCTTTTCAGTCTGTCTGCATGAATAAAGTAGAGTTAGGACTCAAAGTAATAAGCATTTTGGAAAGTGAATAATTTTGGGATTTGCTATTTACCTTGTTTTGATGAGAGGTAATGAAGGATTCAGTACCAGAGGAGACTGATATCCATCACAGTAATTGTGATATAGGTGAATCTTCTTCTAGAAATATAAAGAATCAATGGATTTGATTTGGCAATTGCTGTTCATTTCTTTTTGTCTTAATCCACACGTATGCAATATGTTTTTTAGAAGTTGTTTAAAGTAGAAGACTTTGCTAACAATTAAAGCAGAAAAATCAGTAGTAACAACTAGCATAAGGCATTTGATTCTGTTAATCTCTAAATAAGAAAAACGTTTCTGTTACTTTTTTAACCCATTTGGTGGCATGCACAACTCTTTTTAACTTGAAAAATAGTAATGCAGCATTCCATTAGACTTGAAATAAACTCTTCATTAGTAGAAGTTGACTGGCCTTTTTTTTGTTTGTTTCATTTTTATATTTACATATATGTGTGTTACATTTTAATAATAAGGATTTGAGAATGCTGTCTGCCACACAGAGAAGTGTGAGCCATAGCAGCAAAGGGGAATAGATGTTGTTAATCTTCCTATCAAGAAGCCTTATCCAGCAGGCATATTTCAGTGAGAGCCAGGAACCCTGACAGCAGCCTGTGAATTGTGCATCAGGGCAGTTTTTACAACCATGTTGAAAGGAAGCTTCCATAGCCACTAACTTAGGTGATCTGTATGTGAGCCCTAACACTAGAGATGAAATGGTTGTATCTATTTTTTCCTACCTTCTTCAAGGACACTTCCTTAATTCTTCTGGGGGGGCCTGGTGGAAGGATCTCAGAAATACTCAGTTCACCACCTGGCTGATGTGATTAACATATTTGCCCACAGTCCTGAACTTGAGCTGCCCTTACCGTCTTCCAGACACACACTTACAGGTCCTTTAGAGTGTTATTTCCCATGAGAACAGAGGAGGTTCTCCAAACCATTTGTCAGAGCCATTTTCCTCTCCTGCCTTTGGTGTCCTGCCAGTGGCTACTAATCCAATTGCAGAGAAAACCAATGTTTGTGGATAATTTTGTGATCCTTTTTTGTTCCCATTCTGATCACTGAGTGGCCTGAACCACGTTTTTAATGTGCTTTTTCTCTGAAACCACTCTAGGGTAATTGATTAGTGATGTTGTTGTTGAAATCCGGTTGATGTATAAATGTTGCTTAAGTGTAGCTTAGGTGGATCTGCAGATGATAAAATATGAAAATACATCCATTAATTGTATTTTGAAACCTTTTCTCCTCTAAGTTTTGTCCAGATAAAGATAAATTGTGACCATTAAGTGCATCAGTCTGAAGAATAGCACTTAGCTTTTCCCCGCTGCTAGTTGGGGACTGTAACAGGGGCAAGAAAAGTAACTACAGATCACATCTCCTATTCTGAATCCATTCTGACGTTGTTTAAAATGGACACTTATTCTCAGATAAGCAGTTGAAGATTTGCCTGGATGAAGAATATAGACTCTTCATATGAAAAAAATTTCTCATAAACCTTCAGGATAAATCTTTGAACACTCTGCCAACTGCCTGTAGGCCTCTTAACTGCACTGCCTTGAGGCTTTCAGAAATTCAGTCAAATCTTTTGAATAATTAAAAGCAGGTAGCGGTAGAGAGGCAATGTTCTGATAGAGGTCACTGCTAAAACGTTTTACCACATTATTTTTTGTTTAAGTCTGAGAATTTGTAAATTTGTGCATTTGATGTACCAAATACTTTCAGAATAGCAGGAAACCAAAAAACAAAGTTGCCTTTTCTTAACATTTCAAAATAAATTGAGCTTTGCTTGCTCTCTGTAAAATGAAACCTATTTTAAACAACCACAACCCCCATTCTGGGGTAATAAAGATGTTGTTATTGGCAGAATATCTTTACTTGTGCAGTAGGAGTTCAGTTAAAGAGATCTGTGCATAAATGGGGAAAAAGGTGATTTTTCTTTCTTCTATACATTCCTGAGAATAAAGTTAAATGACGATCATCTCATAGGCATGGAATAAAAAGGGACTTAAATCCAGTAGAAAAATTAAAGGAGATTGATTTGCCTTGGTTATTTAAGGAATAAGAGGAATTCGTTTAACATATGCTTCAGTGATGTTCACTTGCATGTATTTGCTTGTGAGCTTTTGACTCAACTGGGTATTAAATAGCAGAGATAGAATGATTTTCGCGTTGCTATGGGAATTTTCCTCTGTTTTGTGCTGAAGGAGATCACTTCTCATTATGAAGATGTTCCTTGACTGCATTGCTGTTACTTCTAAGATTCCTGACAGGACACTTCTTGCTCTTGTTTTAATGAAGTGAATTTCATTAAATGGAGTGAGACCCATGTCATACTGCTGTGAAAGCCATTTAAGAGCTACAGTTGCAACTAGGAGTGTGTACCAAAACAATTGACTTTCCTGTGCCTTTGAGTTCTTTTCTTATTTAGAGGAGTGAGGTAAATAACTAAAATGAAGATATCAACAGCAGCAATGCAACAGCCATGTATTTCCTAAGGTAGTAAATTAAAGTGTCTTTTAATACTGTTTTGTAAAAGTTATTATTTTGGAGTTACGTGCAGTGTCAGAATGCTATTTGTTACCCATGATCTAGAAATACCAATGTGTAAATAATGTATTTCCCTGATATTACTGGTTTTATTTAATTCAGATAAATTTTGTATTTTTAGATACGTGCAATTCTTAAGTGGCCTTCTATCTGGATCTGTGAAAATGAATGCAACCCCTCTTTTCCTGCACTATGTTATCCTTCATGGCATCCCAAGCTTAGATGCTGGGGGAGGTAAATTACCTAACTTTTCCTATTCAAGTATAGGATCAAAGTCTTGTTTCATTTTGGAGCTTTCTAGAAAGCCTGTATGAATGTCAAAGTAGAGTTAACATCTACTTGATACCCATCCAAATATTCCCAATAAAGAAACCATAAGAGAAACATCCTAAGAGTAAAAATTGGAGGAGGTTGAATGAATTTGTTGTTCACTTTTAAATGAAGAGTTGATGCTATTCATATTTGCCTAGTTTTGAACAGTTGTGAGCCGTGTTACTGGAAAAGATCCGAGAATCCGGTCAGGTTTCACAGTAATTTCCTCTTTGTTTAGGAAATAATTTTAAATATAATCTCTTTCCTGTTTTGAGATTGGATTTTCTGTAGAAAAGTTGTTTGGATATGGTGTACTTAGAGAATTACAGAGTCATTCAAGTTGGAAAAGGCCTCTAAGATCATTGAGTTCAACCTTTATCTGATCATCACTTTGTCAACTAGACCATGGCACCAAGTGCCATGTGCAGTTTCTTGAACACCTCCAGGGACGTTGACTCTACCACCTCCTTGGACAGTCTGTTCTAATGCTTAACAACCCTTTCCATGAAGAGTTTCTCCCCTGACGTCCAACCCGAACCTCCCTTGGTGTAGCTCAAAGCTGTGTGCTCTTGCCCCATCACTGGTTGCCTGGGAGAAGAGGCTGATCCCCACCTGGCTACAACCTCCTTTCAGGTAGTTGTAGAGAGCGAGAAGGTCTGCCCTCCTCTTCTCCAGGTTAAACACCCCCATCTCCCTCAGCCTCTCCTCATAAGACTTACTCTCTAGACCCTTCACCAGCTCCATTGCCCATCTCTGGACACACTCCAGCACCTCAGTATCTTTCTTGAAGTGAAGGGCCCAGAACTGGACACAGCACCTGAGGTGCAGCCTCACCAGCACTTCTAAGGTGGCTTGTCATACTAAGTGGTTTTAAAATTAAAATGATAATGTGCTAGAGCACAATAAAGGAGTCCAGCTCTAGCTGTTGGACTTGATGAACTTAAAGGTTTTTTCCAACCTTAACGATTTATGATTCTATAACAATTCTGTGAAGCTGTATATTTATTATCTGAGAGTTAAATAGCACTGCTCTTTTGAAATACAATAAGTATGAATTTGCAATGATCCATTGTCAGTGTTGTTCAGTCTGGTTTTATTTCTAAAATAACTATTTCAGTAAAGTCAGGGTGTTGTTTGCTCTAGGAAGAAATTTAAGGGTCTTAATAGTTTTGAAACAAAACTGTAGATCAAATATTTTGTTTAATTTTGAAAATGCTTTTTATTTTTTGGGAGGATTTGCATTTGATTTGGCCATTCTCTTTGTTCCCTTAATAATTTTATTTTCTTGCAGAATTTGTTTCCGCCCTTAGCAGAATCCTTTAAAATCCCCTCATACTGAATTCAGAACTAGTCTGGAGATCAGGAAAAACTGCATTTTCCATAAAAAGAGATATTTTTTAGAGGAAAATTAATCTGTCAAAGCCACTTTTGCTTTGAAGGATATTTTGACAGTCAGCATTGCACCACTTGTGTGCCGCTTTGCTCAGTGTGGATGTGCATGAGGCTTCCTAGTTGCAAATGTTTTCCTTTATCTAAATATTACAAAACAGTCTTTTTGTTGACTTCTTTTCAGCTTGTCGGCCTTTTCTGAAGTTATACCAGGCTATGCAACCAGTTTATACATCTGGAATATAGTAAGTTGTAAGCATTTACCATTATATTTGAATTAAGGTTTTCATTTTCATAATTGCAGAATTACAGAGTCTTTTTTGCTGCTGTCATTGCTTATGTTTTTGCCTCTTTAAACCATGTATTTTCTTTTTCTTTTCTCTCCTGTTGAGTAGCATAGGGTCAGAAAATCAAAACCGAATCTGCATTGCTATAGACCCTGCCCAGCTTTTGAAGGGGGATATTATGGTAAGTTAATTGTATGGAATGAAAATCTATTAATGTGCCATTTAGTTTATAGTCTCTGACTTGTTTTGTGTTCTTTTAAAAAAAGTGGAGGAAATGCTTGGAGATACTACAGAAATACATTATTAAGTTAATTCAGTCATCATCTCTGAGTTTCATGGGAATCAGAATTCTTGTAAAACTCAGACTGGAAGGTTTTTAGGAGCAGAAACCATTGCTCTCAGCATTCCTGTTTCATGGCATCACCAAGTCCAGTAAGACCTGTATTGCTATTTCCTTCATAAAGATTACTTAGGGGAGTATTTGTAGCTTGGCACTAAAATGCCTTGGTCCTATAATTTGGCAGACAGTGTGCACAATTGTAAAGCTATATGCTGTAAAGAAAATACCCAAGTAGTTCTAAATTGTTCTGGGACTCACAAAGATGTGATACCAAACAAAAGCTTTCTGATTCTACAGGCACATGCAGTATTTGGGAGGCAATTTATATATGCTAATATAAGTGCATTGCAGCATTATAATTTTAAATTTCTCTGCTTTCTTTTTTGATTGTCATATACAGTTAAGCCCAGAGAAGGCAAAGTGAGATATTTGCTGTGTCTTTCAAGTTGTTAAACTAAAACAACAGAATAACACGTAGAATGAATGGTGAGGGGAAGCATTGTTAGAAAGTATTCCTGGTCTCTTGCTAGTAGGTTTCAGGATGTTTTTTTTATGTTATGTGCTACTTTTGAGAAATGCTGGACCTCAGTATAAGTGGTCTGTCCTGGTTCCAGCCAGGACAGGGTTAATTTTTGCAGTAGCCAGGGTGGCATGGCCAGGACCTGGAGTTCTATACCACTTCACCTCGTGTTTTGGGGAGGGGGGAAGGGTTTCTTGGGGGTTTAGGGGGGTGAGCAATCATGTAAATAATTTGGGTTTTTTTTCTTGTCATTAGTATTGTTGCTGATACTGTTTGTGTTTTTATCTCATTGCTGTTTACAGTAAATTGTTCATATCTCAGCCTGGGATCTTTGCCTTTTTTGCCTTCAGTTCTCTCCAGCCTGTCACAGGGGGATGGGGAAGGATTGAGCCACCTGTGGTTTGGAGTGTTGCACTGGGAACACTAAAGTGGGGAATACCATTCCTAAACCACCACAGGGTCCTCAGTATCAGATTCTTTTTTTCATCTTCCCTCCCCCATTCAATTTGGAATATTGTTCGTTCATGCTTTCACTGAAAAATGGAGAAACAATTTTTAGATACGTTTTTATAAATTGGCATACTTTGGAGGTTTCAGACAGTTTCAAATTCAAACTCATTAGTGGACTGTGTATATCACAACAAAAATCAGTCTGAGATTAATTCAGTGTCACTCAAATGATTTTTTAGAATGAGAAAAGAGCACATACCTTTTCAGTAATGCTTGCATCATATTCATTAATCACATGCTATTATTTGAGATAATTCTGAGCCAAGTTACTGTCTTCTTCAGCATAGTAGTATTTCCTAAACAAAGGCTTCACTTCAGTTTTGAATATTTTTTCAAGTCTAAGAAAAAGCATCAGTGGTATCAGACAAAAATAGTAATCTCCAGGATGCTTCACATCCAATTCCAAAAGGCTTAACTACCTGAAGTGCATCGTTTAAAAAGAATAAAATCTTTGCTTTAGAGAATTTAACAAAATGTAAATAGCATGTGGTGATACAGCACAGACACAGCTGTTGAAAAGCTGCACTGACATCTGTAAATGCATATAGGTATTTTCCAGCATTTTATAGTGGCTTGCATTAATTCTGGATTATGGCATCAGAAGGGAGTGGAGTCAGAATTTAGTGTTATGCTTAGACTTTATTGAAAGCTTACTGTATGTACTGGTCACTAAAAGATATTGTCAGTATCTGGGTGTAGATGTACAATATTACTGATTGTAAGGGAGGCCAGATTTTCATAAGCAATTAAGTTAATTTTAAACTAAACTAAGTTAATTGTAATTTTTAATCGTTTGATTTTAAGTTAATCTAACTTAAAATTATCCAAGGCTGGTACTTTGAATTAGTAACTAGAAAGAAAGAGGAACTCCTTCTCTGAGTCAGCATTTTTACAAACATGATAATGCAAAAAACTACATTCTGAGTAAATCTAGCAGCTGTGCAAAGCCAAAACTCTTGATGACCTGGAGCATAAAATGTATTGTTCAGGTATTTAGTCTTCTGTATTTTCAGCAACTCTCATATGTGATCCACATGTAAAATAATATGATTGAACAGCTAAAGAAGTTAATGTCTTAATTTAAAAACTAAATTGTGGAGGAAAGTATGTAACCTTAAAGAAGCTTGTTCAAGCTTCTTTTTGTTCACATCATATAATTTCACACCACTTCTACAGTTTGGAGCAGGTTAGTTCTAACGCCTCTCATCAGAGCTCTCTTAATTCCATTTCTGTTCACTTTGAGCAGACTCTCAGTTTTCATCCTTTGTGATTTCATCTCTTTTACATAGAGTTGCTTGGTGTAGTGGAGAACAAGCATTTATTCTTGAACAAGCAGTCAAACTTACTTTGGCCTTACATTTTGGTAATTCAAGTAGTGAAGTGATGATGGGAGTTGTGTTGGACTAAAAGGAATAGATCCCTTCAATAGGCGGGGATCACAATGTTCACAGTGCACACAATGTTTCTTTTGGTGCATGTAAAACACTGTCTAAAATAAGAAGAAAATACTGTTCTACCTGGTATCACCAATATGCTGTAGGGGATTATCTTTTTTAAAACAAACAAACAAACCAAAAAGCAAACAACCTCCTCACTTCCAGCTAACATAATGATTGCTTGCACGGAGAATCCCCTGGCCCTTACAAAGGATTAGGAATATGTAATTTTCTTAGAGTATACCATAAACCCTCTGTGGTATATGGGCTGAAATATTTCAGAAGCTGTCCTATGTGCCATGTACATGCTCAGTCCTTACGAATTTCTGGAATTTAAGACATCATGAGGTTACTATATGAAGGTCAGAGAACAACAGCTTGTGTTAGATTTTTCAAACCCTGTAGTGAGAACTTTCATAACTATATTTTATTCCCAACTTCCAGAAGCATCTCTTTTAAACTCCTGCATCTTTCTTCAGTTACTTCAGTTTGAATAACTGCTCTTCAGTTGTTTGATATTTTCTATCTAGGACACTTTTATTAGTCTGCCTTTAATAAAAGTGATTTTTATTCTCCTTTTAATGCATTTCATTAATATCTACCTTATCATAAAGTCCTGATATCATCAGGATAATAAAATTTTAAGTTCTGTGACTGAGTTTACCAAAATTTTTATGTATTGCTCTAAGAATGCTGAGCATTATGGTTGACTCAGGATTAGTAGGTAAAATATCCATAAATTTAGTCTTAGGGAAGGTGGTGTTAGAGATTAGGTATATTGTCTTCACTTTTAGCTGCTGACATTCATGCTAGATATTTTCATAGAGTTCTGTGTTCTAGCCAAGATGTCAAAACTACTACCAACTTGCTGCAGTAACAGAAAACGAGATCCTGTCATCACTAGAGTAGGTTTTTTAAAAGTCCTAAAATAGATGGCAGGCTTGCTTCTGAAAGCTCCTTGTATTCTTCAGTTATTTTGAAATGGCTGTGCTGAAATTCATTAATTTGGTACCGTGACAAAGTCTGGATACAGACCATTTCAGTATTGTACTGCCAAGTACTGTGATTCTGAATCATAACCTACTGATCAGTGACTGACAGTGATGAAAACAGTGATTATTATTTCTTACACATCTAGAAGTATCCTGCCTTGGGCCTGTATAATTTTAAAGGATTGAATAATGCATACCTTGCTCATTTCAACAGCAGAGGTGTCTGTAGTAAATTGCATTGTGGCTGCTTTAATTAGCAACTAATGCATACACACTTGTTTGTTCAGATTTGTAAGAAAATACTTCCTGATGTGTTTCTTTTTCTTTCTAGGTGAAGTGTTACCACAAAAAGTACCGGTCAGCTACTCGGGATGTGATTTTTCGCCTCCAGTTTCACACTGGAGCTATTCAAGGACATGGGCTGGTGTTTGGCAAAGAAGATTTGGACAATGCCAACAAAGGTACTTGCCTTCTGTGGCTGGTTGGATGTGTGTCTGTGCAGGGGTGCAAGGGTGTGCCTTGCATGTGATGATCATCTTCAGTTACCCATTTTCAGAAGGATTCTTGTTTTATTTTTTTCCCCTTCCATATTTTTAGGGAATGGAAGACTGGTTTGTGTTAGTTAACTTATAGCATGTAACACAGGTGAACACCTAAAGACAAAGCTCTTTGAGTGAGTTAACTTGTCAAAATAATTCAGATACTTCTACATAGGCCTTATTGCCTTCTCTTACATTTATAAAAACAGTAGCCATTTACTTAAATGGTGACTCTGTTAGTCACCGTTGAAGGAAATGAGATGAGCTAAGCCAATGATAACTTTTCTGGCTGACAAAAAAAAGTCTCTTGTTTGTGACAATAGTCTGTTTCAGTATGGAGATCTTTTAATATGCTTCAGAATATCCAGAAACGGAGTCAAAGTTTTCAGACATGCTTGAAAATGTGTTATGCTAGTCCTCTTATTTTCCAAAATTATAACTCCAGTTTTATTTTTATGTTTATATGCAGGATTATAACACTCTCATATGTTGCTAGCATGCTGTTTTCCCACAACATTCAATATGTGGCTACACAGAAGTTTTGTGGTCAAGTATTGCAGTTTAACCAATATTGGGAACAATTTCATTTTCATGAGTGTGTTTTCTTTAAAAGCAAAACCCAGCCATGTCTGTCTATAGAGAAGGTTAGGAACTGTACATCTTTTCTGCTTTTGACTGCTCTTGAAAGTAAGCAAGACTCCAGCTGGCACTTATATGGTCGTTTCTGGAGAATGTGTGGCACAAAGAACGTGGTTTTTAAAAGCAAATCACTAAACTGCAGGTGAGAAGGGAAGAGTGATGAGGGCATATGTATAGATGGCTATAGAGAATCTTGATTTCTGAGTGCTCCGGAACTGCTCTGATGAAATCCTGTCCTTTGTTTTCAGATGACCGTTTCCCTGATTACAGCAAAGTGGAATTAGTGTTTTCAGGGTCTCCAGAAAAAATTCAAGGTGAGTATACAGAACCTAAACTATGCTTTGTTTGAAAATAAATCATACTGAAATATGTACTTAAAAAAACCCACCAAACTCCAATTCTCTTGTAGAAAATCTGAAATATGACTTTATTGTTAAAATATGCAAAATAGTTACTGGTTTAAATTTGAAAAAATTCTTGAAGACTCTGCATTTACATCAGCCTAGGAATGATCAGATTTTGTTTTGAAGCTATACTAGAACAGTTGCTGACAGCTAGGAGAAAACATGAGTGTATCTGTGTAAAACATGAATAGTATAGGTAGCATGGCCCAACAAAAGTGACAGCAGTGGCCTACCCCACTTTTTTGGATGTTGTCATAACTGATTATGTTTGCAATATTGGAGTTTAGTCTAAAGAGATACAGCTGTAGTTTTCGTGGAAAGGCTTCTCCTTTGAAGTTAGCTTGTAGGATATATTCTGTGTGCTTCCAGAAGTCTGTTATAATATGTCTGAGATTATTTGATAGTTATGACCTGCAGTAAGAACTTAAGATCATGCTTTATATTGCAGTTTAATTCTGTTAATGAATGTGTTCTTAGTCATTTTATGGTGTCCCAAAAAGTATGGATTATGCCTGAGACTGAATGAAAACTAAATACTCTTAGCTGTCTGTCTCATACATATTCCCATTCAGTGCCCTCAGTATCCTGTGAATTGCATGTTTTCCTTTGTTTTTTGCCCCGCATGAATTTGATACTTTAGAAACTTACAGGAGCAGCCAGTAAGAGGTTGGATTTTGTCCAACTGAACACAAAGATCTCAGCCTGTTGAAAAGCCATGTAAGAAAAACAGTTCTATAAATAAATTTGTCCAGTGTATTCTAAAGGTTTCTACATAGCAAATGCCTGAAGAGTGGCCAGCTGACATGTCTAAAAAAGGACCAAAAATTTTTGCAGGTTTCGCTTCCTTAGATGGCAGATGAGAGGTGTGGTCTCTTTAGTAGGCTTCAAGTTGTTGAAAAGTAAGGTGTAAGTAATTGGATATTTGTATTCAATTGCTATCTAAGGGATTAACTGGTTAGGAAGAAGAGCTCACCTTGAAATATTTATTTAGAATTTCTGCAAAATGACTTTTTCACATCTGGAAATACTACAGAATTACATAATAACTACAGGGGATTTCTAGTCCATCCACCTGCTGAAAGCAGGCTTATTTGTGAAGTTGGGCCAGGTTGCCCAGAGCTTTGTCCAGTCATTTCATGAAAACCTTCAAGGATGGAAACATCACAGCCTCGATGGATTATTCCAGTGTCCAACTCTCCTAACAGTGGATTTAATTTTCCTCATATGGACTCTAAACTTACCTAGATTCAAATTTTGCCTGTTCTTTATTGTCCTTATACCTTAAGCACTGAAGAAACCCTGATCCCTCAGCCTTTCCTCACAGGGAAAGTCTTTCAGTCCTGACCATCCTGGTCATGCTCCCCTGGACTTCCTTCACTTTATTCAAATATTTCTTGTATTCTGTAGCATTAAACTGGACATGGTAGTCTAGAACATAACTGTGATATAGTTTTAAAGAAAGAATGTGGTTGCCAAGAATGTAAGGCCTCTAAATATTTAATAATAAAGTTCATAAATCTGCCCTGTGGCAAATGTCATCACAGAAATCTACAGATGGGATTTGGCAGCCTATGTGTTAAAGTACATTCTTGTCCTAATTTTAACTATCTTTGTTTTAAAAGTCACAGCATATGCATAACACTTCCTTTAGAACAATTTACTGGTTGATCTGCTTCTGCAGACACAGCTGAGGAGTTGATAACTGAGGATTTCTTAGTTCCCTAATCTAGACAGAGGAGAAAAGACAGAAAGCCTGTTTGATTTGTATCCGTATCAAAGCCGAGTTCAAGGTCATGAGTTCTTGATGCCTGTGTTTTGCTTTTGAATCATTGGACCACACCTAAATTCCTCACTGTATCCATTAAAAACCTGAATATTATTTTATGCCTTGTTAAGGGTATAAAAACATGGGTTACTGCTGAAAATTCCAGGTGCATTTGGCAGACCACACTTCAGTGCAGCAAAATACATTGAAGGCAAGCTGCCCAGTTTCAGGTTCTGCAGAACTGCACCTTGGGGGAACTGAAAGGGACACAGAGTCACAGTTTTCAGCTCCGTCTATTCATATTTAATGATAAGTTAATAATCTGTTACAAAGTCTAATTTTGCCATTCCTTTAGCGCCATCTCTTTATAGATACTTTTGGTTTCCTTCTCAAAAGCTGTTCAGTCATGTACAGTTGGGTGGATCGTTTGTGTTAGGTGTGTTTAGGGGTTGATCCAGGTTATCAGACTATATCATAATGAAGAAGCTCAAGATCAAGTTCTCTGTTTGAACCATAAATTAAGCTTTCTTTTAAAACTTTTTTATTTAGCCTTTCTTCCCCTGTTGCTGCTTCTTATATTTCAGAATATGATATTGCCATTTGGGGATCAAATTTATGTCAAAAGACCACATGCATACATCTGTGTGAATATGTCATTACAAATGTGACTTTGAGAATTTTTGGTCTCAAACATGTTTATTTTTCAGGATGTGAACACCTTCAGAATGACCATGGAGTAATGGTTGATTACAATACCTCAGACCCACTAATACGCTGGGATTCCTATGAAAATATGAGCCCTGATGGGGAAGGTGAGTGAGTAATTTGGTCACATGAGACTAAGGCAAAAGCTTTTGCAACTTTTCAGTGTTTGGAAGGAGAAGGGAGATCTCATTTGCTTGAAGCTAATGCCACTTTACTGATGTGTTAAGTAGCTGTCTAACCTCACCTGTATAGTATTAGTGGTTCTAATTTAGGAAAGAAAGCAGTAGTAGTAAAGAGAGACTCTTGTCAATGCACTGAATTGGACTGAGAAACAACTCATTGATGCAAGTTACTTTATTACTTGTAAATTTGCCTAAAGACATTTTCTTTTCTTTTTTTCCTGAAGCTTGTAGTTGGAATCCTAGCACAGAATTTTAAGAACAACAAAATGATGTGGTGAATTTGCAACTTTTGCTAACTGTGTTATCTGGAGTATTGCAGAAGGTGCACCAGACTGTTATGGGTAAACAAACAGCAAAGGATGTGCCTGTTTGCATATCTCCCCTTGTAAATTTACCTGTTTCCAAATTGCCTTTTTATTCATTACAGTCTTTTTTTTCCCCTGTAACCTGCTGGCCCATGCAGCAGATGAAAGCCTCCAGTAGCTGCCTTCAGATTCTGACTCCAGTGTGAATGCGTTTTGGGTGTTCCCTTGAATGAATGCTGTGCTTTTAATGGATATAGTGTTCGTGGAAGGACTCAGAATGTCACACCTGTGTCTGCATACCTGCAAGCCTGACACTGTTGCAAGTAAAAATATGAGACAAAGTATTGAATGGATGCCAGAGTTCTTGTTTTTACAACACTCCTGTTATGAAATGAGAGACAGACTAAGCTAAGGTACTTAATTAGCTGTTCTCTAGGCTCAGTTTCAGTTGGTTGTTATAATCTGAATTCAGCATTGACCATCTAATGACAGTGAGGGTTTTAGGGGCAGAGTCATACTGGAAGCTTAACTTTTTTTTTTTTTTTTGCTGTCTCACTCTTGTACAGGAGTATTTTCTGATGCACAGCAGACTCCAATCTGCAGAAAACTAGGGGAATATAGAGAATGGAAAGACAAGAGTCTTGTTATTGGTGCTGTTACATGGGGCAGGTAGAGCACTCCATAAGGAGTCATCAGAGCTTTTATAGTTGGGTAAGACTGTGCAGTGTCTTTTAAAAGGAGTAACATCAGAGAGACTGAATCTTGACTGGAGAGGACATCTTAATTTCTACCCAGGATGTTTCCATATCATTTGTGACTCCTTTCTCTCCCTCCAGCTGCCATCCTTTTCCCTTCACTTTGTATATACATAGCCCTCAGCAAGCGATGCATCGATAACAAGTATTTTTTAATTGCTGAGATTGATTGACTAGATGGATTTGACCTTCCTATCCTCACTGTATTGTAGGTAACTACCTCAGTACAGAGAATTGAAAGCATAGCTAAATGTGCAGGCAGCACTCTGTTGGAAGATACAGGACTTCATGCTCTCATGTCTTCTAGAAAAGTTGATCAGAGGCCATTCACAAATACTATTACCTTGTTTGCCTGATGTTCGGACGTCATATGTGCCACTTGATAGGCTTTTATATCTAATTTGTGTGCAAGATGCATTTCTAATTACCAGGGATAGAACAGAAATATCATGTGTTAGCATGGATATTGAGTTCATTATGCATCTGCAGGGAAATCTCTAAAGTTGAGCTATAAAATATGCCAAAGAACACGAGATGTATCCAGTTACTCTTTCCTCAAGTAAACATTTAGGAAGCAGGCTGTTACCCTGTGATAATCAACAATGGAATTGCAGGCAGAGCATTTGTCTCTGCATAAGCTGGGCAAAACATCCTGAAAGGCTAAAGCACATGCACAGGGGACAACTCCGTTCTTTTTGTAAGGATGATGATGATGTCTGTATTTAACACAAATTTAAGCTTAGTCTGCTGCTTGAGATAAATACAGTACAGTTAAGTCATCTTCTATCTAATCTTCTATGTAAGATTTCTAAGCACCAGGGCAGACTTCTGCCTAATGTTTGTGCAGATGTTCAGCATCTTGCTTGTACATTAAAAAGGTGTATCGAGTCCTAATTACCACTACAGGTGAGAGACAACTAAGAGAAGAGGCTGGCCTAGTGTCCAGAAAGTGATCAAAGTCAAAAGCCTTCAAATCCCAAGCCTTTAGCTACAGTCCTGAAGGCTGAGAGAGAATCTTTTCTGTCCTTTACAAAAAATTGAGGTGCAAGATGTGGTGCATTTGAAAGTGCATAACAGTGGTGGTATGTTTAAGGTGTAGGGAAGTCTCATACAGAGTGCCTGTTTCAGATCTACTTCATATTAAGTGAAACTTAGCTTTATGTAGGAACTAGTCTTCATGGTTTTACTTGGACCTCTTTTCCCAGAGGAATTTCAGTAGGAGTAGTATGAGATGTTAGTGTGACAGATGATTCCTGTATTACAGTTATGCACATTTTTGCTAATTTAAAAAATGTGGGCCTATGAAATTTCTTGCCAGGGAGGTCGGGAAGGCTACAACAGAGCCTTGTGAAGTGAACAGGATTTGCTTTTTTGCTATATGGAGTGTGGAATGGCTGATGGGTTGAAACAGAAAATTTAGAAGTGAACAAGGAAGCCATATGTCTCTCTTGAAATCATACAACTATTTGGCCTCATTACCAAAGGACAAAAGACGAAAGGACACGATAAAAGAAAAAGGTACCCAAAGTCGCTTGGTTTGGTGGCATGATACAGTATTACAGACAGAAGAAATTGCCTTTTAAATGATCTTGAACCCTTTGTTAGTAAGGTTGTGTACATGTGTTGAATATTGCCAGTTTGGCAATATGGGCAGTTTGCTGTCTGAATTTAGTTCCTTATCCTTCATTCTTCACATTCTTAAGGAATTTTTACAATTAAAAAGCATTAAATGATTTGTGTTTTTTCCCATAAATACTGTTTCTTTTCAGATCCCTAGGAAAGTGATCCTCCATAACAGACTGAAAATTAAATTAAGTTTATAATTCTCAATTTAAATCAGATCTCCTTCTCCTTGACAGAGACTTACATTGCATACTTTTAAATCAGTGTAGTCACGTGTAGGATTTGGAACCCCAAGAATTGGGTCTGATGTAGAAGTCTAACATAGTTGTCATTGCTTTTCCTGTGGTTTCGACATCAGGAAGGACTTTTGTGGTAGGAAGGAGCAGAAATTATTTTTGATCTTGCTGAGTACTCTTGTTTTTTTCTTTAAAGCATCACTTACCATACAATAGATGTGTGTGGATTTACAAAATGTTGCTCACTTGCCTACAAAACAGCAAGTTGATCACAAAGACATAATCCCTGTAGCCACAAATGTGTAGTATCTTCTAGTACCAAAATCTCTTAATACCAAATGAGAAATAGCTTTGAAAAAAGCTCCCCCCTCAACCAGAGAGATGAGGTAAATGGTAAAGGTTGGACTTCTCTTTTGTTGAGGTTTCTTTTTAGTTCTCAGTGATAATGTTCAGGATTTTTACTTAGCATAGTGTGTACGAGATATTGTTTAGTTAAACACTTTCCTCCTGCTGAAAATGCAAGTCTTCTTTTGGATGGAAATCATCAGTCTGTGTGGAGCCCATCAGTGGATCCTGGTACAAGCCTGGGCTCTGAGGTGTTCTAAAAATAACATGAGATTAAAAATAATATGAAAATAAAAAGATATTAAAGTAATAATTAAATATATTGGAAAAGAGCAGAAATTCATCTAAATTATTCAGTTATTTAATAATAATCATGATAACATGCTAAAATTACTCTAGAGAGAGCATGCCATTTGCCTGTGCAGTATTCAGTTGGTTGAGATACAAGATTTATTTATTTATAAGGATAGAAAACTGGTAAGCCCAGAGTTTACTGTTGGCCAAAAATAATGTTTGTTTTAGTTTGACTGAATTCAGTGGATTGGCAACCGAAATGCACCTGGTTCTTGTTCAGTGTTCCGTTTTAAGACATTTTGCTAATTTTAACAACCACTAAATTCCCCTGCACTCTTTTGTTTCCCAGCTCTTCAATCTGTGAAAAGAAAAGCATGTGTGCAATTAGAAATTGCTTAAAATGACAAGAGAATTACTTTTAAGTCTTTACAAGGCAGGAACTTAAGTATCTTTCTCATCAAAACCTTGCTATTTGTCTCCTAGCAAAGTATGTTTGCTTGCTTAATAGTATTTGATAATTAGAAAAGAAACAATTTAGGCAACAAAAAGATGTTTTTAGTTTAAGCCAAATAGGGTAGAGCTGAGTGAATCCAAATTCCTATATCTTGAGAATGTTGCTTTGCAAATTCTCTAGCCTTCTGTAACCGCAATCAGCAACAATCAGTCAAAATTTTTCAATTATTTATAAACTGGTTTGTTCCTGCTCTTTTTCTTTCCATAAAGGAAAGTATCAGAGAAGTGTCTCCATGTAAGCAATAGCCAACATTCTGGTATGCACCCATGTCATGTGATGAGAAGGGATATTTGACTTTTATTGAAATTTTCTTCTCCTCTTCAACCCAAAATAAATAGCTATTCAGTAGGGAGGTGCCCTCGCATGTAGTTAAACACTTGTTTTTCCCAGAGGGCCCCTTCAGTATTGCAAAACTCAGGGGCCGAGGCAAAACTGCTTGGCTTTGGTACCTGAACAGGAATGCAGATGACTACCTAAGAAAACAGCAGCCTTGATGCCATTTCTGGTGAGTGAAGCTGATAATAAATAAATTGGTACTGAATAAATGGTAATTCCAGCTTTTAGTCATCCGTTTGCTGCAATATTCTTTGAGACAAAGCGATTAGATAGAAGGTAAGGATGAAACAGTGGCCTCCAACAATTCCCCTCCATTTATTTGTCTGGGAAAATAGAGACACCTATAGAAGATACATACATTTACACTGTAAAGCACTGCCAGCTTGACACAGTATCTGAAATGCCTTGGATCGTCTGCCTTTAATTGACTTTTCTCTGAGGAAACTTAAGTCTTTTATTTCTTGAAGCTCTCTATGTTCTTTTTTTTTTTTTTAAATATATATAATATAAATCTGGCTAGTCCACTTAATCATGAAGACAGAGAGTTGGAGAAAAAATAATACCAAATGGTTTCTTTTGTATGTTAGCAATATCAAATGCAAACATAGAATTACAAGGTTTCATTTCTAAGTGTGCAGCGATAGACAATTCTCTTTTTCTACCTCCAGTAATACAACATTAATTGTAAAAGTATTGTGGCTTAAATTTTTTGTTAGTTCAATGTGCTAGGGACTAAATATAAGTTCATGCAGGTGTTTTCAAGATTGTGGCTGGTAAGCTGAGATTGCTGTGGACTCTCATTTTCATGTTTTGGGGATGTGGGATTTTTGGTTGTGTTTGGTTTTGGTGGTGGTTTTTTTTGGGTTGGTTGTTTGTTTTGCCAAAAAGAAAATTATTGTAATATTTTGGATAGGTCAGATAGGCAACAGTTAAGTGCAGCCAGGGGCCAGACTTTCAAAGAATTTGCTGGTTCAAAGTGACTTTTTTGGCTCTTTTAAAAGAATATCTCTTAAGATACACTGAATACTTCTTTGAAAGTCTGGAGTGTTTGCTTAAGTGCTAAGCTGAGCTCCAGAAGTTGGCCTGGTCTGTTCTACTGAAAATTATTTTTTACCTTTTACCCAAACATGTAAATGTACTGACAGGGCAGTGTCTGAAGTGAGGAATTTTGTGAATTTTACTTAGGACTCTGGGACATTGATTTTGCTAGGCACCATTGATAAGTGCTGCTGAATTTAAACTTATCTGAAATAAAACCAGAATCCCTCTGAAAATGCTCAGAGCCAGAGAAGAACAGTTGTAGCTGACCTAAATATTGAAAGTCTTATGTTTGAAGACAAGAACAGAAGCAGGATGTCCTGGGCATTGACCCTGGGCCCCTGTTTTTTAGCATGAGCCTCCTGCCCGTGCTTCCCTGTCTGGGCACCCTTGCCTCCACACCCCTGATATCAATGACTTTAATAGTGCATAAGGTTATTTGAAGCACAGGTTGCACCTGTAAATACTTTCAAAGCTACTGCAGAGTCAATTATTTGCTTTAAAAATAACCATTTTCATGTCCTCCAATTTATTTCTGTCCTGCCTCAGTAACAGGCAGTGCAGTTGTCCCAAGGATTTATTCGTTACTCCTTTTTCAAAAGTTTTCATTACACTTTTAGAGTCAGAGACAACAGGGTGAAATTTGAGTTGTTTAATAGAAGTTTAAGATAGTTCATGGTACATTCAAATATCTTTTGCTGTTCTATTTTTGTAAGGCTATGCAAAAGACTTCTCTCTTCGGCACAGGAGGATTCAGATAGTAGAAACTAGGAGGAAGGTTACACGTGGCTGTGACCAGCATTATCTTAGGGATCATGTAACACTGGTTTATTTTTGCCCAGTTTGTATGTGTTGTTGAGCAGGCTTGCATTTACCTTTTAGCATGTGCCTGTTTCTAAGTCATGTCAACTACAATCTGTGGTTGTTAATATTGTTCATTTAAACGCTAATGTCCAAATCAATATCTTCTATGTACAGATACCACAGGAGAAGCCTCTTTGCCCAGTCTTACAACCTGCTTAATGGAGCAGGTTGAACAAAAAGTTCTGAAAGGCAAGTCTCTGCCACAGGTGTTCCCCTCCCCTGCACCTGCTTCCTGAACAACTCCTCTGCTTTCTTCTGGAGGCAATAGGGCATCCCACCTGTGTAACTTCATTAGACAAGGAAAAATAACCTTCACGATGGTGTAGGTATTGGATATATTTTAATGCCTGACTTGCTTGGGAATAAAATTAGCATAGTGGCATCAGAGGTTAAAAGTGTAACTGGAAGAAAGAAACCAAAATGCCTTAGTATAAATTAGGATTTGGTGCTTGTTTGTTCTGTGACTTTCCTAAGACCAGAAAGTGAAGCAATTAAGTTCTGTGTCTGCACCAAAGCGTGCATACACTGAACTGGCTTGTGCATCATATATATGTGAGTGTCTAGTCCAGTAACCAAAGAAAATGTGAATGCAGGGCATAATCAGTCACGGTGCCATTTCCATATGATGTAAGAGGTCAGAGAATCATTGTATGTGCATGAATGAAATTTTGAGTTATGATGTTGAGTTCATTGTACTTGTTGAATGGCAAATCTCTGGGAAGACTTAAAAAACAAGAGGCAGTGTGAAATTGATTTGAGTTCTCTTGGGGTTCTTTGAGTCCACCACGAAGCAATAGCAATCCTTTTGCTGGTGAATCCTGAACTAATCATACTGTTCTGATTGGATGTAATCACTGCCCTTTAGCTGGTCTTTTAATATCACGTGCCTTTCTGGTTTTAGCTAGGTTTCTTTCCAAGCACTTTTTCCTCTTGGTCCTGCTTCAGGGTTTCAGCTAGCCATTTCACCACTCCCTTCATAGGAAGACTAATGATTTTGTGGTTTGATGTTCACCCTTTTCTGCCCATTGACAAGCATATTCTGTTGATTACAAAGGCCTGATGAGTTTCTGCTTACAGCTTGTGCAAAATGTGGTTTTTTTGTTATGAAGGTCCTTAGATAGGTGGGCTTGGTTCTGTGACACATGTTGGTTTTGAAGGAGGGCTCTTTCAGCAAATTTGGCATGCTGTGATTTATTTGGATTATCCTGTAATTGGTTTGTTCTGGCATACTGGTTAATTAAGCATATGTGCTGAGTTTCTGCTATTGAATACATATAGCAGATACTAAAAAAATGAGAACTTCTCCTGGAAAGGTTTCGGCAGCAAACATCTTCTGCAAACAGTAGTTCTCTTTAGGGAACCATAGAATGATAGAGAGCGGGGTTTGTTTTTCCCCTTGTAGGTGTTTCCAAGGTGGTATTAGTACTTGCAGAACCATTCAATATATGTGCTAGTGGTTTTTTTCTCGACTTTGGAAAAGAGCATCATAAAAGACTAGCTCTCCTGAGTCCCACAATTTTATATTTCTTTGTCTCCGTTTTGAAGAGCTACCTGGTATATCCCATACTCCAGGCCTACCTCTTCCTGTGGACACCTTCTCTCCAACTGTAAAAGTAAAAGTTGCATTATTACAGTTTTTTTATATTATTTATATTCTCTCTGTTGCTGGAGTCTTATCACAGATGAGAGCATAAGCCTTCATCAGTGTTATTTCTGAGATGGCCCAGAGCAGTGAGCTGTCTCTCAAGTAGGACGAGCTAAATATTGTTTGTCTGTCTTACTCTGGACCTTGAAGACTATTTCCTAATCTGTTACCTGTTTGAGAGACTTGCTAAACTTCTGAAGCTCATCTTAGGTTTCTGGTGTCAAACTATGCCATGTCTTCCTTTCAGTAAATACATGTAAAATATTCTTTGTATGGAGAACTTTTGTTTCAAAGTAATTTAGGTACGATATAAATTTTCCACCAAATGGATATAATTTATTATGTTAGTATATGCTTGTACTGAGCATGTGTAGACCATCTTCAAATACTTTTTTTAAGGAAAAGTAAATACTATAATTATTGTCATACAAGGTTACTATATTTTGCTTTTACTGTTGCTCTAATACTTGAAAATAAGTCACAAGTCTCTTGAGTCCCAATGCAAAACCCTTTAAGTTCAACTAGCAAATTAGGAAATCAAAGAGCTCTGCTAAATGTAACCGTGTCTTAACTTCTCTCTTTGATATGTGGACTTGCTTAGAAATACCTGAGCATCAATTTATTGAAGGTGCCATAGACTGTTGGAGCAATTTTATTAATAATGGCAATACTGATGCCTAAAATCCTGGAAAATAGGCACTCAGACAAACATCAATGGAGAAAGATAGACAATACCTTTATTGGGAGATCGGAGACTCCGTGCCTCCGCTGGGCCCACCAAACACGCGCGGGTTGACGAGGATCCCCACATCCGAAAATCCCCGAAGAACCCCACCCTCAGTAGGGTTACAGCTTTTGTACCCTTCTAAACAATTAACATATGAGATATCCATAACCAGTCATTATTTCTACCCATCCACCCATCAGGGTCCACCCATCAGGGTCCCAGGCCATGCCCCCATGACCAGTTTCTGGGCTCCTCTATTGTTTTGACTTCAAGTTATCTTGCAGGTGGCTCTGGAAAACATCATGACCTTCAGAAAGCCTGAGAATATGTGAGAAAATCCCTTTAGTAACTTCAAACACCCCTTAATATGTGAGCAAGAAAACCTATACCTCTAAAACTCTAAGAATCTACAAAATCCACCCCAAACCTTTAGGCATCAGTACTGTGAAATTACATGTTCCATACTTAACAGAAAGAATAAATTAATTATGTTGACCTTTGAGATGCCCCTTTAAACCTTTTTGTTTTTTACTCTGTCCCTGTACAGTTTCCAGCAACTGTGTAGTGTCATCAGTGTTTTTCCACTGCTTTATATTTAATGAGCATAACTAATTCTTGCTGAAAGCCTAGCAGTGTAGCAAGAGAAATGCCACCACTCACTGTGCGTTTGCTGTTCCAGCCGTAAGGAAGAATAATCATGAATTCTGTTCCTCAACATTTGGAGTATGCACTCCAAATTAATGAAGTGTTCCTGGAGATGGGCTTTGGTTTTGGTATGAATGAAGGGAAATAGTTTCATGTAGTTTAGTGACTTTGAAATGCCCTTAAACTTTGCTTAGTGTTTTGTGCTTGTGGCAGTGTTTCTGTACTGTGATGTTTTGGTCTTTTGCTGGTTATTCAAACACAAGGTACTTCAAGTTAAGTCTTTGCTTAAAAGAACGGAGAAAAGTTTGCAGAAGTAGAATCAAAATGACAATAGCTTCTCTTTATTGGGTTGCACTAGTAAATGTAGTAATCTATTCTTTTGTACTTTGTATTGTGGCATAAGTATTCTTTTGATCCGAGGTGGGCAAAAGTGGACGTTGTATTACAGTAGTATTCTAAGGGTGAGTCTGTGTTGGCTGGCTCTGCCTGTGTTCTGTACTGGCTGGACAGCAGCCAGCCTTTGGTCTAGAAGCTTGTGCTTTGTGAAGCAGATTTTCTTGCTCCAGTGTACTTGTAAAACCATTAAAGTACAAATGTGATCCTTTTGAATGTTTGGGAAATACACATTAACCTTCGCACAGCATAAAGATTCTGGGGGGTTTTGGATGCCCTCGTTTTTTGCTTCTCCAAACATTCAAGGTTCAAGGACCTCATGTGAGCCTGTGTATCCTGCTTGTTAGCATTTTGCTAAGAACAATTCCTGTCAGTTCATTTCCTTTCAGAGTATTTTTTCACTTTTTGTTTTTGTGATACGTATCTTGGTTTCTTCAGCCTCCTTTATTTTTCTGTTACAGTCAGGGACTGGAGGAGCATAGCAAACCAAACATCTTCCTGATGAGTTACCTGCTGCTATTTCATGTTGTATAACTATTTTTTTAAAAATGTAATGCATATGTGAACATCAGCATTTGCTTGAATGTCTTGGATAGTGAGGCAAAGGAAAACCAGTGATGGCTTCATACGTTTTTCCTTCCTTTCCAGTCAATTCTGTTATCCTCAAATTATAATTTTCTTAAAACTCTTCTAAAACGGGTTGCCAGATAAATGTTTATGAACTAGGAATTGATCTCACAGCCCTGTACCAATTTACCAAATCAAGACCTGCTTTTTATATCACAGTTTGAGAGTTGTGCTAAGTGAAGGTTTAGGTCTCCAGATTGTAGAAAGCATCACAACTGGGCAATGCTATGTTCCAAGATGATATGGATTCACAATCCATATCTTCTTCCCAAAGTTTTGATCAGTTCATTGTGATTGGTTCATTTGTGTGACCCTTCTCTGCCATTCTGCACCAGTCCAGGTGTCATCTGTACTTGAAACAGCATAAAAGCTTTGAAGAGGTATATCTTGTAGCCTTGCTTACAGAATTTAAATCTTCTGTACCTGAACTGGCCCAGACTGGCACATCCAATAATCTGATAGCTCTCAGATGTGAGAAGGTACAATCAGAAGACCCCAGTATTGCAAAGGGTGATGTGTCCCAGAAAGCCAGAATCGGCTGAGTGCTTGAGAACATCTTTCTAAACACATCCATGGGCAGGTTGTACCAGTGGTTATTCCAAAGCATTCTTATAATGGAGCACCAATATTGTTCCATGTGTTCAACAATAAAATTTGAGCAACATGGTGATTTGTCTGAAGGAATCTGTTGCAGGTAAGTTAATTTATACAGAGATGCTATTATGTTCCTTCTGGTAGTCTGGCTGACTGGTGGTGTCAGTGTTGAGCCTCTGCCTGTATTCCAGCATGTAGAATGCTAATGGTTGAAAGTCATCAGCATGTACATGCAATTCAGGAGCAAAAGAGGCCTGTAATTGAAGCAAGGAAAACAGCTGGGATTTTTTCCTCACAGCGAACCAAAATGCAGTGAGACTAACAGTAAATTTGCATCTTAAGCGAGACTTGTTTTGCATCAAGGGTTTGTAATATACTTTTTTGTTTCTTTTCATATATTCAAAGCAGATGCAGGAAGTTCCCAGCTTAAAAGCAATTCTGCAGCATCCCAATTGAGAGAGCCAGTTCTCTGGTTCTGGGAAAGTACTGCCAGCATAGCGTGTGTTGTGTGCTTTGTGTCTTTTATCAGAGTCCTGACTTGTTTCATGTGCAGCCATTTACTGATTTGCAAGAATAGCAACACTTGAACCAAAAAGTGTGTGCTGTTTGAACTTCTCTTGTGTAAACAATAAACAGGTAGATTTATTTAGAAGATACAAGAGCCACTTTTATCCTTTGTTCAACTGAGAAGTCATTAAAGTGCTGACAGTCCCTGAAATAGAAAATGAATGTTGTCCAGGGGCACAGTTGCCTGATGGTGATGCACATGTACATTTGGAATAGTGTTTAGAGCAAAAGTTAGTGAGCTGCTGTGTGATGAGATATAGCTGTTACTAAAGGAGGAACTAGCAGGTTCACTCCCTCTGGCTTGAGGTGATTTATTCCGAAGACAGAGAAGGCAAAGCCTGCTGGGGGCTAGGAGCTTGAGAGCAGTAGCTGCTAGATAAAAATAAGTGTTATTGCTGCAGGACTTCCAGAAAGCTTTTCTTGCCTGGCAGCTTTGGTAATACACAGATTCTTGAAGATGTGGACAAGTGTCTGGCCTGATTGTTCACTGCAGGAGAGCAAGTTTTCCTAGCAGCTGTTTGTTTTAGGAAAAAAGATGCCAGTGATCTAGAAACTAAAACTCGGTCAGCTTCATTTGGATATTAAAACAGTCTGTGAAAAGAACCACTGTAAGGAAATAGTTCATAGACTGAATTACCTTTTCAGCCAACACATTTCCATTTCTCCTTGGCTGCAGTAGTTCAGATTTCATTGAACCTGATTGTCCCCTCAGGCTCCTCCTTCGTGTTTACATTTTCATTTGCTTTTTCTGGCTGATACAAGTCTCCCGCTTCTTTAGCAAGACCATTTACCTCCAGGAGCAGGAACAGCAGCTGCAGCTCAAACAGCAGGAGTAGAGACAGTTCTGGCCTTTTTAAGCTAAGGAGTTTACCCTAACTTTGGCTTTCCTCTGTGCATAGTTTTGCTGAGAGAATATTACCTGATTTAACTGTGCCAGTGATTGACTATTGCAGGAAGTTCCTGATCGTGCCTAGTAAAGAGGTAAGAAGTTTTGTTGTGGTTCAAGAGCTAGAAATACAAACCACATGTATTTCTTTATGGATTTTATAGGAATTATACAGGAAGAGCTTGCAAGAAATGAAGGCCTGTCTTTGTTAGGGAGGGAGAAGGGAAAAGACAAGCACACATAAAAGGATTTAACTTTGAAGGAATGCAGCTCTGGACTTGTCCAGGTTTGCCTGAAGGTAAAAATATTTATTTATGAGGTTGAAAAAAATAGTCCAGATCTTCTGCAATGTTTCCTGCTGCAACATGAGCAAGGGGTACAGTTTGCAGAGGTTTGTGTATTTGCAACCATCTTGTTTTTGTTCAGGTGGACTGAATCAGAACAGCTCCTGCTGAATTGTGGCATACAGGTTTACTGGCTTTCATTTGTCTGTGTTTTCCCAAGTGGTGAATGGACGGGGGTAGCTGTGGGAACAGGTAAAAATGCTGGAAGATTGAAATCTTTTTAATTCACAAGCCTGCCTTTGCATATTTGGATTTCAAGGAGGGAAGTGCCAGGAAAACACAGGCTTGGAATGATGCCATTAAATTTGGTATGTATTAGTACTTCGGGTCCTAATTTTTAAATAAGTTGCTCTTTGTGTATTAGGTAGAGGAGTGAAAATACACACATTGCTCTGAGGTTTTCATTTATAAGAGAGTCCCTGATATTGGTGTGGGGGGGGTGTAACTCAGACTCTGTGGGAATGTAGCTGGGCTTGAGCATGGCCAGTTCTGAGGGTTCGAACAGCTCCCAGGAAAAGCAGTCAGGTTGAAAGAAAGTGGTCCCCTTCTGTTTGGTTAACTAAATTCTGGCATTCTGAGGTCTCCTCTGTTGTGATCTTTTCTTGTTTTCTGACAGCTGTGTTACCCCTGCATTTTACAGAGTGTTGCTTCCTTGGAAAAAAACAAAAGCAGGGATTGGGTTGTGCAAGAGATGAGGTATTGAATGCATAAGTCCTCTGCAGTACCCTTACTTAGCAAGACGCACAGAATAAAATGTTGCACTGGTATTATATTTCTCTTTTTTTTTGGTAAAAAAATGTTCCCTGTCTATATGTATAGCTTCACGTTTGCAATCAAGTTGGTTATTACTTTTTAGGGAAAAATATGGATGAATACCAGGGTAAAGTGAAGTCAAAAAGTCCTAGTGCAAGCATATTCCAAAATTATGCTTAAGATAAAGGTAGAATATGAAAAGAAGGTGTTCTATAAGTACAAGTTCAAAACATTGTATTTTGTAGGTTTATGGTATTTGAATAGTTCATTTGTCCTATTTTTATGGAAAAATAAACTAATATGGTTTATATTTATAAATATGCATATACTTAAATACATATGTATGTGTGTATATATATATAGTTTTTTTGTGTATAGCTTATAATTTAATAAGACTGAGTGCAAGGTGCTGCCCCTGGATTGGGACATCCCCTGATACCAATACAGGCTGGGTGGATTAAGAGATTGAGAGCAGCTCTGCCAAGAAGGAACAGTGAGTACTGGTGATGAGAGCTGGACATGAGCTGGCAGTGTGTGCTCACAGCCCAGGAAGACAAATGTATCCTGGGCTGCATCCAAAGCAGTGTGGCCCAGCAGGGTGAGAGAGGGGATTTTGCCTCTCTGCTCCGCCCTGGTGAGACCCCACCTGCAGTGCTCCATCCAGCTCTGGGCTCCCCAGCACGGGAAGGACATCAAGCTGTTGGAGTGAGTCCAGAGGAGAGTTACCAGAATGATTGGAGGGATGGAGCACTTTTCCTGTGAGGAAAGGTTGAGAGAACTGGGATTGTTCAGCCTGGAGAAGAGAAGGCTTTAGGGTGACCTTATTGCAGCCTTCCAGTACCTAAGGGGGCCTGTGAGGAGGCTGGAGAGGGACTTTTTACAAGGGCATGTAGTGACAGGATAAGGGGGAATGGCTTTAAAGTGAAAGAGGAGAGATTTAGATAAGATACAAAAAATCAGTTCTTTACTGTGAGGGTAGGGAGACAGTGGCACAGGCTGCCCAGAGAAGCTGTGGATACCACCCACATCCATGAAAGTGTTCAAGGCTAATGTTGAACGGAGCTCTGAGCAACCTGCTCTAGTGAAAGGTCTCCCTGCCCATGGCAGATGGGTTGGAACAAATTGATTTTTACGCTTTGTTCCAACCCAGACTGTTCTATGATACAGTCTATGATGATAATTAAAATTAAACCCCTCAAATTAATCTAAGAATCTTTTCCCGCAACTGTGCAAATTTGAAAACAATTTAAATTTGTGATGTGCCGTATCCATTGTATTTTGATGATTAGGAACTGCAGGCTTAAATATCCAGACTCCTCAGAGCAGTTGGATTTTTGTTTAGCTGCAGGTCTCATTTTTTTCTCATCTGTTTTTAATGCAGAGTGATAATTTTTGGTTCCTAGACAGGCAGCTGTCTACTAGAGCAAAATGTCTAGTTGCAAGTAAATTGCTTTGATCCACAGTCACAGGTGTTTCCTTGTGAAGTCCAGCAATATTGTATTGATATTTAAATTCAGAGCCGAAAATCAGCAGGTCCCAAACTTTTCTGTTTCTCATTTCACTTGTAGACACATAACATAACATGACTCCTCAAATTCTAGCACGAATACCAAAATAATGTCTATCAGACTCACCGTCCTACCTGTGATCAGTGAGACCTGTGTTTGGGGAGCTGCTGCTTTAAGAAATTGGCTTAGGGAATTATGAAACTTGGCAGTGTACCAGCCTTCCAGATATGGATACTTCAGTAAGACATTTAGTTCCCACACTTTACTGATTGCATTTTTGTTATGCAGCTTAAATTTCGTTTTTATATAGATGAACGCTCACTTTAAATGGTTCATGCAGGACCGGGAATCCTCGTAAATTGGTTGCACATTTAGTCATGTTGAGTTCTTGGTTCTCCTCTCATGTACACGCATTTCCTTCCAATTTAAATAACTACATTTATCAGATAACAATGCAGGGTGCATAAAATATAAGCTGTTGGCTTCTTTCATTGTGAAGTTGTTCTTAATAAGTGATTGTTGTCTTGGTTATGAACAGTGTTAGGCTGACACTAAGATAGTACTCATGTCCACAGATGTTCACACTTTTTAATCCAGCATTCCACATAGTAGCAATCTTGAGGTAACAGGGTGAGACCCTGAATGCCACAAAACCTAATTGCCAGTTTTATGGTGCCAAAATATTTCACAGAGATGTTGGTGTGCAGAAATAATCCCTTCTGCCATGGTGTTTAGTTCTGACAGGTTTGTGTGATTCATTTGCATATGTAGTAATTGAGAAGCCCAGACAGCTCACAGTTGTCAGTCGCTTATATCAAGTGGCTCCAGTCATCTCAGAATAATTTCTAATATCAGATATTTTGTTTCCAACAATGACCATATTGTAGCAAAACCATGGTTACTGCTGAAGCTTCAGACCAGTTGTTTCCACACACAAACTCACGTGTGTAAGCTTTTCTCCCCTGGCCATGAACCTTTCAGTCTCCCAAGTTTGCTGCCTCTGTTCTAACCAATTCTTTTTTGGGACCATCCTGAGCCAAACCCTGTGAGAAGTCCCAGAAAAACTCTTGTTCCCACCAGTATCCCTTTGTCAATCAGGCTTCTAATGGGCGCAAATGTCATTCTTCAACATAGTAGAGATCTATGCTTCCAAGTAAGTTTGAAAAACTGTTTGCAAAAAAGACATTTTCATTCATCTACATGACAGGTTAGGGGAGGAAGAAATTCCTCTAGCAGACCTTTTCCTCCTTTCATCTGCTTTGCTTGACCAAATCATTCCCACTCCCTTGATGCTTTACAGTTGAAGCTAACCATTCAGAGAAGCATGAAACTTTTTACAAACTCTTCTTAGTGTTCACTATAAAATATAGCTCAGATTAAAACTGGGATTTGAGTAGTAATTAGTTAAATGTCTTAGCATTGGGATCATTTGAGACTTCAAAACCAGCTATTTGACTTCTATATTCATCAAAAAAAGATACTTTTAAACTTACTTAAAAGACATCTCAGAATACTGAAGTAGTTTAAGCTAAGCTTTGTACTAAGACATAAATGCAATACAAAGAACATATCTAAAAAAGGTAAAATATTCAGAATTTGAAAAAAATAGAATTCCAACGAAGTTCTGAATTTTGTAAAGTTATTGTATCCAATCCAAAATCTGATGGAGAAGCACCTGAATGCTTTAGTTTGCATCATTAATAGATAAACAGCAAACAATGATTATAAGCAGCTAAACCCCTATCCTCTGAAAGCTGTGCTCATATTTATAACCAATGGAGCCTTTTCTTAACACCATTAAAAATAAATAGATTATTTTTGTACATTTTCCAATTTGTGTGTAGCGTTACTATACAGATTGAAGAGAAAACCCCCCAGCTTTCTAAAAAAAGCTCTCTTTGTTTCAAATGGAAACATTAAGGGGGGGAGGAATAATTCTTGATATTTATAATCCCGTTATGTGACTGTAAGTTTGTTGTTTGTATTTAATTTTCTGTTTGTGGTTTTTGCTTTTTTTTTTTTACTCCAAACTGAATTTTTAAGTAAGTTGAATTCACTTCCCTTCTGCAGAATGGAAGCTGTACAGTTCACAGTTGGAAGACCCCCAAATAGTTTGTGGTTGCTTGGCATTCCAGGGAACATACAGAATAAATTGGATAATTTTGTATTGGTGGAAATACTGGACAGGGTTTTCTCTGAATTTTACAGACCCTCAGGTCAGCAGTCCTCTGGCAGGTTGTCCCTCTTATCTGTGCTCCTGTCACTGTGATTGGATGGCAGTGTGTGATGGCACAGGGAAGGCTAACAGAGGGAAATACACAGAGGTTTTCCATTGCGTCCATGGCAGTACTTAAGAATTTGACAGGTTTTTTTGTACTTAATGTTTCTGCATGTTTGATCTGGTGTGAGGTATTTATAGCTGACCAGTGTGTTTGCAGGGTTTGCAGCACTGTGCCTAGTTTGGGTAACAGAAGAGTCAGACAGGAAGACTTTGTAATAGTTCAAGTATACTAGTTCTGTATTTACTTAACTGAGTTTCAGTTCAGATCTGTATCCTCTTCAAATCTATGTTGTGTCAGGATATTCAACTACTCTAAACACAGCAGGTTTTTTATTGGTTCCTTTCTAGCTTTTAAACTCAAAACTAAGCACGCAGAGAAACATCACCTAATAGTGACTCTTAGTTCTGGATTTTTTTTTTTGGTAAGTTTTGCATTTTATTGTGGTAACTCTATTAAATACTTCCACATGAAGCACCAAGCGTGATTCATTGTCCTAGAAGTAGTGAGAGCTTATGAGAAATCACAGCATGAAAGAGCCTGAGAAACTGTCAGTTGGCTGTAATTTTTGGTACATATTTTTTTCATAAATATTGTTTTTAAATATCTGTTTATGCAGAGCATCTCTCTTCACCATGGGATTTACACATCATAAACTTGATCCACAGAGAAATCTTATAGCAAGGGTTTTCCTTTTTGCTGAGTTTTCCTTTTTGCTCAGTCTGGTAACTTGTTCTGAAAAGGAGTATTTTGTTCTTTTGCATGTGCTGTTTTCAAAATCAACATCAGACAAGTAGTAGTTCCTAGTCCTTAAAAAGCTGTCCTTTAGTTTTTAGCTAAATTCTATTAAAGCTACTATAACCTTCAGTGTGTAAGTGTTTTAACTGATGGAACCTGGCCAGTGTGTCCCATAATGAAAACTTTTTCCAGCCAGACCACTTTCTTGCCATTATAAACTGATGAATTCATAGCCATTGTGAATACAGTTTCTGAATAATGCTATTTCTAATTGTGTGTTGCCAAGAAAAGTTTCCTAGTTTGGAAACTTCATGATCATGATGCCACTTTAAGTATATTTTGTAAATGTGTGGCAGAGTTGACGTTGAAGCACATTGGGTTCTCCACGGCCCTCTTGATTCTGGAGGTACCACAGATGTAGACTGAGATGAGGTTACTTTTGAGAAAGGCCTGTTCCTAAATCATAATGGTTTAAATTTCCTATTCTCAAACAATTCTAAGATTATGGGTAAGAAAAGTTATTCAGAAACTTCTGCTTAATATAAATGTTTTGGTAAATGAACATGAAATCCTTTGAAAGTAGAACTACTCACTTCACTTTCTTGGCTTGATGGACACTAGAAAAATTAATTCCTAAAGCTTTTCATACAAAGCAAAATTGTGCCCATTTTCAGCACTAGATAAAAGCCCAGTAGCCATACTCTAACCTCATGTTGGTCTAACCTGTATGATGTGTTAGACGTGATGTGTTAGGTGGGAGTTAGACAAATAAGTCCAGTAATGGATCATAAGAATGTACCTCTCATGGTTTTGTTTCTTCTCCTTGGTCTATAAGGTCAAGGAAAGCTTTAAAAAGCCCTGACAGACAGAAGTAGGAAAAAGTGATTTGGATAAAATAACCTGGATTCAATTAAACTCTTGAGCCTTTAAAATGTTCCAGGGTGAAATTGCTGGAATTATAATCAAAACCCTTATATAATGCCTTATAAAATGTTGTTTTATTCATTGTCAGGGTTGGTAGTACTGAAATAATATGAAAGAGATTATTCTCACATTAGTATTTCTAACTCAACTGTAATTTTTTTTTAAACAAAAAGATTTTCAACAAGTCTAATTACCCACTTTGTATGTATTTTGTATTTGATATTGTTGAGTGTATCTTTTATGTGATTTTTGTTTGCAATAAAGCATATCTAAAATATTACGTAATATGTAGAGGTGTGTATGTAGGAGACAATCCTGAGGCTGAGATTTGAATCTTTCACTTTTGATTCCTTTGACTTTCTGCTGTATGTTTTACATTCTTTTTTTGTTGGTTATTTAACAGAAATAATTAAGATGGGCTGGTGACTGCAGCAAGAAAAAAAAGTCAGTAGATCAGAATGAAAATACAGGATGCATGTCTTGAGATAGCAAGAAGCAGCAGGGTTCACAGATGCCAGTAACAGTTCTGGGATCAAAAGAAATATAGTTACTTCAGTGGAGCCTTCTGCTTGAGTTCATTAGTCCTTTTTTGAAACAAAGCATGAAACATACTAGATCCTCCACGTGTGTGGAAGTTTCATACTCTAATGTTTATTTGTGCATGCCTTTGTGAAGAGGCCTTATGTATATTCCAAGGACTGCAGCTCTGATGGAAAGCTTGTTTGTTCCTTGCACTACCCAGAAAGGGAGAAAATGAGTCTTCATAGCATAGTTAGACTGTCAAGTAGAAATGGATGAACTAATATAATATATATCTTGAAGGCAAGTATTGCTGGTAGGTTTCTACCGTTCTTACTCTGAGTGGGATGCGTTGTAGCTACCTCACAAATTTCTAGCACTGTAAGAGTGTGATTCTTCAAACTAACATGAAGAGTTTGTGGAGCCATAAAAATGCATTCAAAACAGCATAAAAAGCGTGAATTGTATTGGATGTTGAGCTATAAATGGTATGTTGTATTTTCATCTAGAAAAGTGTTATAAATTGAAATATAAAATGAAAGAAGATAATGCCATTGGTGGTTACTGTAGATGTAAACAATACCATTAGTGTTAGCAATACTTCTGTCATATGGTATGACATCAGTCAAAACACTTATATAATGCCTTGTCCTTATCTCTCCCTTTCCTTTTTACTTATCTCTCCACAGTGCTGCATACTCAAGGTCCCATTGATGGCAGTCTGTATGCAAAAGTGAGAAAGAAGAGCTCTTCAGACAGCAACATCCCTGGTGTTGCTGAGGGTGTTCCTGTGACCGGCAGCCCTGACCACAGTGATCATACCTTGTCTGTTGGCAGTGATTCAGGACACTCCACAGCTTCCATCAGGACAGACAAGACTGAGGAACGCCGTGTGCCAGGAGTCAAACGGGGTCTGAGCCCACAAGAGAAGGCAGAGCTGGACCAGCTACTTAGTGGCTTTGGTCTGGAGGATTCTGTCAGCACCACCAAGGACATGGCTGATGCTCAAAGCAAGTACAGTGGGACTCACCACATAGTGCCAGCTCAAGTTCACATGAATGGAGTCACCAAAGTGAAAGACAGGGAGACTGATATTCTGGATGACGAAATGCCTAATCATGACCTCCACAGTGTGGACAGCATTGGGACTTTGTCTTCCTCAGAAGGGCAGCACTCTACCCACCTAGGGAACTTTAGTTGCCACAAGAGCAGTCAGAACTCACTGCTTTCAGATGGCTTTGGAAGTAATGCTGGGGAAGAGCATCATAATGCTTTTCCTGCAGACCTGGGAATTGGTGTGGATCACCTCTATGAGAGATCGTTTGGAAGCACTGAGCCAAAGTCAACTCAGCAATTACAGAGGAACCCTTCTGTCTCACCCTGTCCTCAAACCTATGGCCCAAGTAACTACTCTACTCAAACCTGGGTACGCCAGCAACAAATGGTCACTGCTCACCAATACGGTTTTGCTCCAGAGAATGAAATTAGGGTTGGCATCCATAACACTGTGGAGAATTTGGGCAGTGTCCAGAGCCAATCCCGAATCCCAGACACCCCAACACGTGGCTCCAGCAGCAGAGATGCTGTGCAGAGGGGACTAGGAAGCACACTGAGTGCTGCAGAAGCTGAAGAACATACAAGTTCTGAGAGTTTTAAGTCAAGGCCAGTGCCTCAGAGGAACACAAATGGCCTGAATCTAGGACAGAACGCTGGGGACTTGCCAGCTTCTCCAACTTTGGATATTGATCAGTCCATTGAACAACTGAACAGGCTGATCTTGGAATTAGACCCTACATTTGAACCTATCCCAACCCGCATTAACACTGTCCCAAGTGACAGAAATCAAGTAAATGGCTTCACCAGCCTTGATGTAAACGTGGAAGGGCTTGAGAATAGTCCAGTAGTCCATGACAAATTAGAGGTCACAAACAGGAATCACTCCCGGCATGGTAAGCTCTCATACTTTCTGAGCATAATGCTTTTCCTAACACCTGTGTGTTCATGGTATGGTACAGCAGGACCCTCAGGTCATGGCTTAAAACTTTGAGGGTGATTATGAAGGGATTATTTCAAATACCCTCCTTACATAACCATCCAAGATATTACAGAATCAAGTTGATGTAAGATAAGTGAGTGTTATGAGTACTTGGTTTTTTGCTTTAAAAAAGTACTGTTCAGCGAGTTCTTACCTGTTATAGATCATCAGCTGAGATTTTTTGCTGCTGTAAGCTGGTTAGAAGGGAGCAGAATTTATACATTAAGACATTTTTTTGAAGGCATCTGTAGTGTATGTTTTTCATTATTATGATTTTTTTAATATTTCCATTTAAATTAGGGAAAAGGGTTCCAGCAACTTTATCTTCAACTTTAGTGTAATGCTCCTGACATTAAATTTTTATGCAATATTTTTATAAATAATGTAATATTTGCCAGAGAAGTATTTCAAAATATGCTCTGAAACTCTTTTCTGTTCAAAAATTCACGAGTCCCAGTGCTTGCTTGTTATCAATGGCTCTGAAATGACTGCAGAAATCAACTGGTGAAATTAAATATGCAACACTTGGTTGACTGTATTGCCTAAATAATGCTACTAGGACTAGCAACTTTGCAAAAGGATGAGTAGTCTGCCTCTAAGTTCACTGAAACCTGTTATTAATGGTGTAGCTAAAATTTATTACAAGCTCCTGCTGTTCCTACTGTCATGTTTGAAAATTATGTGTGGTCTGATTCCTCTGGCAGGACCTTCCTTCCTCCCCTTCCATCTTCCTCTTCTCCCTCTTCCTGTCTACAGTCATGGTGCAATGAAAGAATAGCTTGTGTCTCCAGGATTTGATTCAGTATTAGCCAACGTGACAGAAGATGTGCCCGTGGCCTCACTGGGCACTAATGAGCTGCTTCAGCTCAAGCCCAGCAGGCTGTGCTAAACCATTCAGTGATGAATGTGCCTGACTAGTGTGTGGGTCCTGTTAATGTGCAGGCTTTAGTGATCAAGGATGGGATGCTTGTAGAGACAATGAAATCACATTTTTTTTTATTTAGGAGGGTAACTGGGGACTAAAGAAGTCCAGAAATCCATGAGGAATATATGTGAGATACTTCACTGCTTATTTTTAATATGATTTGCATTTTGTGGCATTAATTAGTTTGTAATTATCTTGACTCTTTCCAAGTTATTAGCGGATGGTCAAATTGAGATTTTTTTCCAGCAGGAGAGAACTCTTCTCCTTATATACAGTGAATCTAGTGAAGGGGGTGAAAAGGTCACTTAGAATAAGCCACCTTTTACAGTTATGTATTTAAATACATGAAGCTAAAAGGAGATATTTGAATTTTTCTCACAGATTTTGGTCATCTGCCAAAGGAAGTAGGAGTCACTGTAATTTCCCTTTCGTTTTTAAAGTCAGGTAAATAAAGACTAGTGTCCTTGGGGCATGTTCTAGAAGAGAATTTGTTGTAAAGAATTAAATTATGGAATTTCCATATTTAATGGAATCAAATATATAGACAGCATTTAGAATCCTGGGTAATTTGAGGAGAGACAACAGGGCATAGTATGAAAGAGGATAGACTTTAGTTGGGAAGTAACATAAGAACAGCCCCTAATTAAACTAGGTTAAAAAAATAAATTCACTTGTGTAGCTTTAGCACAATAATATTTTTAAGTTTGTCTTTATGTCAAGTGCTAAGATGTTTTACTTTGACTTCTTGCAAGTAACATTCAGTTCAGACTAGCAAGAGTTTGATTTTAAACCTGCTCGTGGTTCCAAAGGTAAAACAACACATATGTGGTGTGCTGTCACCTCTGCCTGAGACAGAGATCACCTCTGATCACATACTGATTTTCCAAATGCTGTAGGATGTATTTATTTACAAAGCTTCACTTGCCCCACTAGTATACACAGAATTATTTGTGCATGGTGTGCACAAAGCAACAAGGGGAAAATGCAATTTCACTAAAGGAATGTTAAGAATTAGGAACAATGGGACATTTTTCCCTTGATACGCCATTGATCTGAACCAGTGGCTTGAGAACTGGCTGCATGTCAGGTCTCAGAGGGCTGTGGTCATTGACACAGTCTGGTTGGATGCCTGAAGCTCAGGGATCAGTACTGAGTCTAGTCTAGTGTAACTTCTTGACAACTTGGATGAAGGGCTGGAGCACCTCCTCGGCCAGTTTGCTGGTGGGAGGAATGACCATAATCCAGAATGTGTTGGATGTGTTCATCTTACCTCGGAGTAGCCTCATAGAATTTTATAGAGTTAAGATAAGCAGGAGAATCTCCAAGGCACTTAATTAGCTGTTGAAACTACTGTGGGGCAGGAGGTGATAGCACAAAAAAATGCTGGCTGCCACAGAGATGAAGAAATAAAGGACAGCCAAAGCAGCAGTTGCTCACAGTGGTTGATCACAGAGCCAAGTTTTAGGGGAACTCTATACCCTGTGCCTTAAACAGTCCTTGACCTAACAAGTATATCAAGAGAATGAATTGGCCTGTGATGGAGGGAGTTGGCAAATTAGGACTGAATGGTCTGAGTGAGGTTGAATGGATGAATGAGATATTCTGGATGAGCGGGAGCAAGCAGTGCTGGAGGGGGATGGGGTCGATGTGATGTGTGGTGTGCATGCCCCTCTCTTGAGGGTTGAATTCTGAGAGGGTAGTGGAGTTACCTGGTTTCCTACATGAATGTGCAGAAAAAATGTGTCTTAAAAGGCATGTGCATGTTTCTAGTGCCCTGCAAAGCTGGAAGAATAATCTTAAGAATGAAATGTGTGTGTCAGCTGGGATGTACATTATGGTACATTCTTGCCTCTACTCCTATGATTCTGCACTTACTGACACATAGGCAGCTACTTCTGCTTTCATGCTCTTTCCTAGGTGTTTTTGTACCCATATTCCCTTAGCACAAGTCAACATGGCTCAAACTACTGACTGCAGAGTTCTGGGTTCTTTCTGAAATGATGTCTTGGGTTAAATGCTTGGTCTGTTTGAAAATAGGAAAAAGCCGACAGTGATTGTTGAATTTCTTTTTCCTAGGAGGTATCTTTATGAACCACGTATAGCAGTGGCTGATGACTGCTTTTTTTCTTCAGTGTTATGTGTGTCACTTATCAGAGGTGAATCACTGCACTGTATATTAAGATTTTTCCAGTTTTTATCTTTTATGTGAGCTGAGTTACGTGGAGGTGAGTTTCTGGGTAGTAAATGGAGTTTTGTTTACTAATAATACAGTGCTGCAGTAGTGCTTAATTTTAAATGACAGGAAGTTTGTAGCATGAAGAAATTTTGATGTGTACATCAGTTTTTCTCTGCAGCCTTGTGTTCCCCCTTTACTTCACCCTCTCTATGTTTTTCATGACTAGTAACACGTGACCTCAGTCTACTGTTAATATTTGTAAGACTTATTTTCTCAAACCAGCCATCTTCTACTGCAAGGCTTATGCTTATTGGGTAGGGAAGGAAAGCTAAATTAATGTTCTGCTTCCACCTAGAAAACCTGAAAAGTAAGAATCTGTTAATAAATGCAGCAAACAGTTTTTTATTCATTTTCTTTAAAACCTATCATTACTGCCACCCATGTCTCATCTGTGCCTCCCACCTTGTCACTGTTAAAATGTTGCAATTTGCATCTTTAGATAAATGTTCCATGCACTTGAGGAATTAGGGGATCAGTCTAAGACAGATTTTAGGAGAGCACCATTCATTTAAGATTTGGGGCAGCCTGTTAAAATTGCTGTGACCAAGAGGAGTGTTTCTGCCTAAATTGGCCAGCATGAGGAAGGGAGGGACTGTATTTTCTGTAAGGTTGAAAGTATATTGTTGCTCTCAGCTAATTCTAATTCTTCTTCATGCATGTGTTACTGTGTTTGAAATTATTATCTGAAAACATGCCTTGGTCACCTAATGTTGTAGGGACAGCACAGCTAGACAAATTATATAGCCTTACATTGTGCATGGAGTTTGTATAGCTTATCAGCTCAGTAGAGAATTGTGCATTAAACAAAACCTCCCTCCCTCAGAAAAGTAATGCAAAATGAATAAAAATGAGGTGGCTAAGCATCTGATAACAGATGTCTGGAATATCTTCAGAGATCTTTCCTCTATTAAAGATAAATCTTTGGAGATGGTCCAAAGTACAGTATTATAAATCATATTACAGCGTATCTGCAGACAAAGGAGAGGGGAAGAAATCCTTTTTGCATACTTTATTAAATAATAATTTTTAAAAGCACTGAGCTGTTCCAGATGTTCCCATTCATTGTGCTGTTTTGTGGGAAAGCAAACTCAGTCCATCTGAAATAAGGTGTGAAGTGAGAGAAGAACAAAGCTTGTCCAAATCCTCACCTGCCTTATTTGTATGCACAATACACTACAAAACCTGTTGTAGTTTCCATTGCACAGGACAATTCTGTGCCTGACTCGGTAGTTAATTTTACAGAGGTTAACTGTAAATTTAAATTGAGTTTTTAGCTAAATTAAAGGTAAAAGTTGATTTTTTTTTACGTTAAAAATGGGGTTTTAACTACATTCAATTTTTAAACTAAACTAAAATAAAGTTAAATTAATTTTAAGCTGAAGTTAAAAATTGAATTTTATTTACATTTAGCAGCACTGTAATTTTTAATTTAATTTATGTTGTGTACTTACTCCACAAATTTTTATCAATCCTATAGTCTTCAGGGTGTAGGCTTGAGCATAGCATCATTAAGAACTCTCTCTAATGGTTTGGAAATACCATTTTGCATTTTGCAACAGGCTTGCTGCCCATTCCTGGCATAGTGTAAAAGGGCTGATAAACTGAAGTGACGAGACCTGCAGGGCTTCTCTCTGTCCTGCATGGAGATGTTTGATGGTCTCCTTGGATTTGGGGTAGAGTTTAGACTTTTTCATTTGCTTGTTGAACAAATGGGTTATAAGGAGTTTACACTCCTAGTCTACTAGCTGCTCTACATAGGCGTAAAAAGAATAGTTTGCGTGTGAATCATTGCTAAATATGGGGTATTTTTTCAAGAATAAAGGGACTTTTCTGACTGCAACAGCACTTGGTACATTTTAGAAAGATTAAGGCACTGAAGATATCACAGACACAGCTTAGTTGGCTTTTGTTCTGATTAATCCCTTTGAAACAGTGTTTCTGTAGATCTGTGAATCTGAAAACTTGAGTATATTGTGATACGCTCTTAGTACTTTCATCAGAAACCCACCAAGGTTGTGAGTTCGATCCCCATACGGGACATTCACGGAAGAGTTGGACTCAATGATTCTTGTGGGTCTCCTCCAGCTCAGAATATTCTGTGATTCTGTTTCAATTGGGTATTTATTTGCTTACCCTTTTTCCACCACTGCCCTATTTAGCTCGAGTTTTGTCTTGCTGTCTTTGAAGATGGTAGTTTCCTGTTAAGTGTATTAGTAGTGACTGTAAAGCTGATTCTGAATTCTTAAAATAGATTTGCTATGGTTTAAGCATAAAGCAGTCTTGAAAGCTTGATTGTTACAAGCCTTCTTCAAAAAAAACCTTAAGCTTTGTAGCCGATAAATGGTGCCAGAGAAGGAAATCACTTTTGATTTGGATAGTGGTGTTGGTAACATTTTTTAGTATGTGGAGTACTCCTTGAATGCTCCTCTGTTAGAAGTTAACTTATGGACTTTTTTTTCCCTGGATGAAATCTTAAGCCTCATGTTGGATTGAATCCCCTTGTTTCACAGTAATTGGTAGGTCTTTTTAAACTGCTGTATAGGCATCTGGAATTTCTGCAATGCTAGCATAATCCTCCCCAGAGTGTTACTGCAGCCTTCGTGACTGTTGCTGAGGTCTGTGAAAGCGGCATTGAAAATACAGCCTTATGGGAGTTTTCACTGGACTTTTCTCAAGAGAACACTGCATTTTATTGATCTGTGGGCTGAACTGGTAGAGCTTCTCGTGTCATGCTAACTTTTCACACAGTTGGAGCTGTGGTAAGAAGCTTTGTCTGTTCCTCCCTGTGCCCCTCTGTGTGTGAAATGCTTTCACACAGGAATGATTCCTAACTCGTCTGTCTGCAGAGTCTGTTCTGTTAAGTTGTATTAATTAGTTGACTGATTAAACATACATCCTAGTAAAGTTTCCTTTTGTTTCTTCAAACAGTATGTAATTTTCTAAACTCACCAGAAGCTTGACAGATTTTCTTGAATGTATAGATGTTACCTTTTGTCTCTTGTGAAAGGGATAGCGTTGAAATGAATTGCATATTCCAGAAATCTTGGTGGGGAGTAAATGAAGTTAAGTAAGTGAGAAGCTGTCTATGAAATAATAGTTAACACTGCTTAAGTTCCATTCAGAGAAAATGACCTTACTGTTAATTAAGTATTGATGATTGAAGTGGTTAAAATCAGTTCAGACATTTATATTTCAGTACTATCACAATTCGCCATGTTTGCAACCAGTTGGATAATTTCAGCAGAGAACATTTAAGATAAGTATCTGGTAAAAACTGAAGAATCCGTTTCTTTCCTTTTGATGACAGCAGTTCTTGCTTTCCAGATTTTCAGTACCTGTTAAGGCCAATGTCAAATTGGCGATTTGATATCCTCTGGCATTGTCTATACTGCTCTGCCATTGATTGAAGGAAGTATTGCCAATAAACGTGCTTTGTAAGGTGTGTTTCGTGTTGAAGTGGCCTCATCTTGAGTACTGCGTGCAGTTGTGGGCCCTGGCATTAAAAAATTATGTGAAGGTGCTTGAATGTGTGCAGGGGATGGCACCAAAGCTGGGGAGGGGGCCGGAAGGCATGTCCTGGAGGAGTGGCTGAGGATGCTGACTTTGTCTAGTTGGGAGAGCGGGAGGCTGAGGGGTGACACACCCCTCCACCCCAAGCAGTTTGAATGAGTTTATTTACAGAGTTTTGAAAGTTTTTTCTGTAATACATCTGTTCATTTAAAAAGCAAAAAAAAACCTCTATGAAGACAAACAATGCAGAGGCACAGAAGAGTAGTTGAGTGGCCTGCAGGAGTAATAACAGATGATTAAATCTGCACAAAGTCCTAATGTGATTTAGAGCCCCTTATAAGGGGGTAAATGACAAGGTCCTGAAACTTTTATATTTCTTGAGAACTTTGTTTTGTAATTATGTGCTGTAAGGCATTTCCAGTTTGACTTTAATTTGCACAGTTGGCTGTGATGCACACTAGGTAGAAGTTAAGGCAACATCTTCAATGGACCATGCCGGGCTTTGGAGAAGACTGATAGTTCTGTTTTACAAATGATAAGGACTTCCATGATGGGTAGAAGGGCTATCAGCCCAGTTTCCTTTTACACCTCCACAAGAAAAGTTCTTCACAGAGAGTCTACCATGTATGCTGTGCTTGCTCTGCTCTCACATAAGGCTGGTTTTGAGGGTAAGCCCACAAGCCCAATGAGTCAAGTGGAAACATGTAGGCATCATCTTGCCAGTTGTTGTGGTCACGGAAAGTAAATGTGGACCTTTTTAATGGTTTGCCTCATGCACTCAGTAAATACAAGCGTGTGTAACACATGAAGAGTTAACATAATCTGTTTTGTAGTTTAGCTGGGACAACTGGTCGTATATGAGACATGTTACTAACATGCCACCATAGACAAGATTTTAAACTTAGGGTTTTTTTCTTTCTAATATTTATAAATACCTCTCAGTAGTAGTCCAGGAAAGCTAAGCTGCTAAAGAAGCCAAACAATGATTAACCTTTGACCACTGGCAATGCTTCTGTTAGCTGTAACATTGATATAGGGGTAACCATCTGACAAGATAAATGCCCAATGTTGTTCTGTTGCCAGTCTTTTGGAATGTTATTTGTTCTTCAGAAAAAACAAAACTACTTCTGTAGTTTACATGCTTTCAAAGAAGTCAGTATGTGCTCCTGGGATGTTTATGAAGCTCTGCCAAAAATTTAAGGTCAATTATAAGAACAAAAATGAATAATGTAGCTTCTAGGAAGTCTTGGCTCCTGACAGTTTACACTGTAAAAGATGCCTTTCAAATTGGTAACTCTAAACATCTGTTATATTTAATGAGGCAGTTCTGAAGTACATTTTTGAAATGAATAAACTAAGTAAAAGTAATTTTTTGCTCACTCCTTCACTTAATCTTTTAGATATATTTTCTTTAAGTTTTATTGTAATGTATGAGCTCAGTTTCTCCCCTCTGTTGTCCAGCATCTGCTGGGAGTTTGATATATTAAGCACTTCCAGTCTATTTAAGGAAAATACCCATTTTTCCCTGAGATACCTGTTTGTAGCTTTCTGAGGACTACATTAACTTTGTAGAAGTTTCAAGCTTTGTGAGTGTATGAATACTAATGGCATGAGTGTATCAATACCATTGATGATGAAGTCCTCTCTTACGTGACAAGCAAAATGTGCATTTAACTTTAGGGTCTGTTTTGACCCATCCAACAGGTAGACATTCTCTCTCATAAAGTAGTCTATGAAGCTGTGTTAAGTAAGAGAGACATATTCTGAAATGAATTGTCTGTATCTTAGTAAGTTGGTTACAGATGGAGTGAAATCCTTCTGTTCTTGGCTCTCACTGCCTCCTGGGGAGAAGCGGTGAGATTGGGAGTGTCTGGTCTTGGATAGTCTGAGGTTCTGCCCAGGGATTCCCACTCATTTTGCTCTACAAACATTACAAATAAAAAAAGAAATCCAATTCAAGAAGTTGGTAAATTCTGGAGTAGTATGAACTCAGTCTACATTCCTAAGTGTCTTCAATTTCAGTAGAAATCATCGTGACTTTTTAACATCATTTAAGAGGTCTGGAAGGTATTTGAGATTTCATGTCCTTTTCTGGCTTTTAAGATCTTGAGTGATGCATTTAGTTTGCTTACAGTGTCTTCAAAAGATACTCTGTCCATACATGAAAGATCACACAAAGTTTCAAGTCAAGGGGGAAAGAGTTAAATAGATGTTTACAATATGGAGGCTTAAAAAGTATTTTAGTTTTCAAAGTTGCACCATAAAACCTGAATCTTAGCTGTATCTTTCCCAAAATGTGCTAAGTGCATAAATATTGTCTCAAGATAAATAACTAGCTAAATTTGAACCCTGAAATTTAACCGTATTGCTGGAATTTTCAGAAGTGACTAACAGCGTTTTATTTATTTAGTTAGTTAGTTGCTTCAATAGTAGTTACTGTCATACCAGCTTTGATGCTGGAAGAGCTGGATTTTTTGGAAGTGTCTAATCCTGTAGTTTTGCAAGAGATTTATTACTATTTTTAGGATAAGCTACTACTTGCCAGCAAGTTGCTCAGATTGATATATATGTGTGTCTGCAGAATCATGTAAGTACCATAGGTTTTAATCTGAAATCCCTTTCTCTGTGTCAATCTTGCATAAAAACTGTTCTCCTATACAGAAACACAGTTGTACATTGGTGCTCCATAACTGTGCTGTGTAACCAAGGTGAAATGTCTATAATACAGGTACTTAGGCTGCATGCCAGACTTTACACCTTGGCTCCTGTAAGGAATGGATGTGTGTGCAAGGTGTAGCTATCATCTTCCTCTGCCAAAGTCCAGTTTAGATGAAAGGCACCCTTTGGGCTCCTCCTGTTATGGCACCACGATCAGGGTGTGTAGGAGATGTGCTTCATCAGCACATGCTTACAGGTGGGAATGATAGTAAGGGTTTAAATGACACCAAGCCATTGAAGGAAGTTGTTTTAGAAATCTTCAGCTCTTTTAAGAGTTGCAGCAAATTTTCCAAGATCTTTTTGTATATATAGACAGTGGAAGCTCTCAGAGGAGTATTGAAAAGTTACTGTGCACACAGTTATTTTTGTTCTGTCCTGTGACTACACAGAAAGAACTATTGTGGGATCCTTATTGTTGACTTATTCTTACAAAGGAGGGTAGAATAAGCAGTCGCTCAGGAATGTTCTGGAAGTGCCTGCTGTTTGGAGTGGATGCCGAAGTATAAAGTCCTGCTAATCATAAAGCTGTATCTAACAACATGCTCTTTGGAAACAAATACTGCTTTATGCCTTGAATATCCTGGTTTGCTCTGCTGGCTCATTTACTCTTCTGTGCCCTTCCTCAGAAGAGTTAAAGCTTCCCCGTGTATCTAACGCATAATTTTTGTGATTGTGTGATTGCCGTGTGAATCACAAAAGGGATACAGTGAGATGACTTTATAAGGGCCAGGGTCTGTTTCAGCTAAAAAGAAGCCTTTTTTTGGTTTGTTTTCCGGGAAAGCGCATTCCTGGACTGGGGGATGGATTCCCATCGGAGCGCCGGGAGCGGCCCCTGCTGGCAAAGCTCTTCCCATGGCACTGCGGGTCAAAAATGAGCACCAGCGGCGAAATGCTGCTTGACTGAATGCTCTTGAATCAGGGGTACACCAATATGTTCCAGCTAGTGTCAGCAATGCTAACTACAGCTGGTATCTTTTTTTCACCTATGTGGTTTTTGTAAAATAGCTATTTCATGAATTTTCTTGAATAGAATTGCTACAGGCACAATAGTGAAGTTTATTTTAACAGCTCTAATTGGGTAAAAAAAGTAAAAGTTTCTTAATCAGCTTGCCTATTTATTTTCAGCAACAGGTGTGCAAGATGATGATGCAGCAGGGAAAAGGATCAGGAAATTAAGTGTTGGGCAGTATGACAATGATGTCCCTGGGCAGCCATCATGCAACAGGTGTGGATGGGTGACATCTCCTGCTACTGACCAGGCTGTAATTCCAGGATCACCAGTTGCTGTAGGGGACACCAAGGAGGTAAACAATGAAGAATTTTGCAAGAAATATATCTTGAAGGAAATGGCCAATACGGAGTCCCATGTTCATGTTCAGTGTCCAAAATCAGTGTGAAGCAACTGGGCAGTTGCATCATGGCAAGAAGAACAAATGCCTGAAGTTACCTCAGAAATGCAATTCAGTGTTTAAGGGTGCCCTGCTCTTGTCTGTTCTGTGTGTTTGCATACTGAGATCTCTCTGCTGGAACAGTAGATTATATTACATTTGATTACAAAACCCTTTTGTAATTTGACAAAGAATGCCCCACTGTGTCGTAGGGTTAAGTGGGAATTTTCACAGCATAATTTTGCTTTTTTGTGCCTTTTCTTAGATGGTTGTACATTGTCAAGATGAAATAGGTGGAGGAATCTTCTCCACAACAAAAAATGGAAATGAAGCTGTCACATCCACACCAGTTATTTCCCTGTCACCAGAGATGACATATGGTAAGAGAATGTCTGCCTGTATTTATTTATTTATTCAAGTATCACTTTAGCTTTTACTAAGAGGAATTGCCCATTTCCTTCCCCCTTAGTGACAACACCTCCGCTATACCGTCAGCGGATTCTCTCCAGCCAAAAGGTCAGCAGCCCATCTGAGCTGTACAGAACCATTCCTGGTAAGATCCTCCTACTTCCTAAATAATGTGAAAATGAACTGTGTAGGTAGGCAACTAACACAACAGTGGTTTATAAATATGACACAGAAATGTTGAATATAGATGTGTAAGTCAGAGGAACAGATTTGAGCAGTCCTATTTTAATCATGCCAAAAAGAAGTAAATAATGAATTATCCAAGAAAGATTTAATGCTGTCCAGATTTTCATTGACAACAGGGAGTCCCATGTTCGTATTCAGTGCCCAAAATTGATGTGGAGCAGTTAGGCAGCTGCATCACAGCAATAAGAGGAAATGCAGCTCTGTGTTTGAGACTATCCTGTCCTTCTCTTTATCTCTTTGTGTGGTTTCAATGTTCCATGATCTCTGCTGATATTTGATAATGTTGAAATAGCACTGGCAGAAGACTTGAGTTCCTTGAGATTTTTAAGTAGGTTTTGTGTCCATCTGAGGAAAGAGGGGTGTTATCCATCTTGCCATCTCTCCAATCAAGTGAAGCTGACAATAGAGCTTGGCCTGCTCAAGGCAAGGAGATCCTTAATCAAAGGAAGGATTGTTCTAGAGGGTTTTTTTTTCCACAGTACAGTTTGTAAATGTCCAAGCGTGGAAAAGTACTTGCTAGTAGATGATTATATGGTTAAAGATTTAATAGCTATGAATTTTTTTAATAAAGGATTATTATTTTTTGAGGCCTTAACTCTTTGCTGCTAAAAATAGCAGCTAAGCTGCTGTTACCTGTCAAATTTTTTGTGCAAAATTATTTGAAAACACTAAGATTTAAAAGAAAAAAGTATTTCCAGAGACTGCATCAGAAAGTGCTGGACATAGAAGGAAGCCAACTAATTTGTTTAAAACCTAAATAAAAATCACAGACATTTATTTAAATTTAATGCCTTAGAAGATGTTAAAATGAAAATTTATATATATATAGTTTTATTGCTTAGGCTATGACTGTCTTCTGAGGAAAGATCTTGATAGTAGAGTTTTCATTAAATTTAATGATGGATTCTGATGCAATAATAATGTTGCACTTTTAACTTCAAAATACCCCAAACCAACTTTCCTGTTTAATTTGCCTCATTTAGTAGTTGTCAAAATAAATAACATCAATACAGAAGAAAATTATCTTTAGTAATAAAAAAACCTACCTAGTTCAAGACGCCTCTTTATGGTTCCATTGCTGTGGCTTTGCTCTCTACTCTCCCAGCTCTTAAATAACTGTGGTAGATGTCCTCTCGAGGACAGCTTCAGCAAATTAATTACAGGTTAATCTACTGAACGTTTTCTTGTTAAATGGTTTCCATCGGTGTTGCTAACAGTTAGGACTTGCCCTGGAAAAACTTGTGGCTTTCAGTATTTCTCTATTTTGAGTCTCCTGCTTTATTGTAAATGCTGTCGTCTCTAAAATGTTGGGTTTAGATACTGTTAATGGAACACTGAAAATAATTACTCTAGCTTAGACCAAAGGAGACAATTCTCCCTTAGAATGCCCCTTTAAACATGAGGCTCAAGGTGCAGTGAATGCTGAAGGTTAAGTGCTCATCTCCATATGGCTTCTCTTTTTGCTGGGAACATAATGTACTTTGACACTGAGGTTAAAGGTGTATGAGGTGACTCAGCTAGAAAACATGCAATTCAGTGTTAGCAAGCATCTCTAAGGAATGTTGATTGGAGGATTTCCCTCCCACAGCACAGAAACTTCTATTGTCAGAGTAGAATCCTACTTCCAATATTTTAATTCTCTCTCTTTTCCCTTCACTATTCTTCTTTATTTTTTGCCTGTATCTACAGTAAGTATTTACTGTATCTACTTGCTTTGGTAAGAAGCAAAGAAGACTTTCTTATTATTTTTGCTACCAATCCCTAGTTCATGCTTAGAGCAAGAGTGTTGTCTTTTGTGTGTTGAATGAGGTCAAGAATCCGAAGGGAACAGAAGCAGCTGTTCCTGTGGTTGAGACTGCTTTAATGCACATGTGGTAAAGGTGACTCTAACAGTGTGCACTTCTCATGAGTTCTTAAAAGCCCCAGTTTTTGCAACCTTGTTCTTCTTTTAAATACTTACATGGTCTCTATTTTGGTAAAAGTTGTGGCTTTTACCAAATTTCTTCAGAAATTTTCAACAGGTTGCGGCCTGTGGAGTCGTGGACTCTGGAGTCTTAATTTCTGCCATTAAGATACTGCCCATTTTGTCTTAGTTCAGATCATCCTTGAATTCAAAATTGCTTTGTGCTGCATCTCAGCTTTGCTGCTTCTCTTCTTTCCAAGTTAGTTGTGAGGGTGCTGTAACCTGGTGACCAATTATGTAGATATATTACTGTCTTATTTCCGCCCTGTTTCCGTTGTGGAGAATAGCATTCAGTGTAGTTATGAAGGGACTCTCTTGTGGTTTTAGAAAAGTACAAAAGTATACGTTTTAAAAGAACAATACATGGCTTTGTATATTCTGGAGTCAAGAACTGCAATGACATCCAGTCCTTATGTACAAAAATGATCAAATTATGTGTTCTTCGTAAGGCAGAAAGGGACCTGGGGGTTCTGATAGACAACAGAATGAGCATGAGCCAGCAGTGTGCCCAGGTGGCCAAGAAGTCCAGTGACATCCTGGCCTGTATCAGGAACAGTGTGGCCAGCAGGACCAGGGAAGTGATTCTTCCCCTGTACTTGGTACTGGTGAGGCTGCACTTCGAGTGTCCAGTTATGGGCCTGTCAGTTCAGGAAGGACATTGAGGTACTGGAGTGGGTCCAGAGAAGGACAGTGAGTCTGGTGAAGCGTCTGGAGCAGAAGTGCTGTGAGGAGCAGCTGAGGGAGCTGGGACTGTGTAACCTGGAGGAGTCTCGGGGAAGACCTTATCTCTCTCTAGAGCTCCCTGAAAGGAGGATATAGACAGATGGGGGTTGGTCTCTTCTCCCAGTAGAACAAGAGGGCACAGGCTTAAGCTGTGCCAGGGGAGGTTTAGGTTGGACATTAGATAGAAGTTCCTTGCAGAGAGAGTGATCAGACATTGAAATGGGCTGCCTAGGGAGCTGGTGGAGCCACCATCCCTGGAGGTGTTTAAGCAGAGACTCAGTGCCGTGGTCTAGTAGGCAGCATGGTGTTGGGTCAAAGGTTGGACTTGATGATCTCAGAGGCCCTTTCCAACCCAGTTGATTCTGTGATTCTTCTTTCTCCCCATACATTTTTGGGAGATGTCCTGCCTGCAGGATTCCTTTCCAGAGCCTTGTTCTCTCAGTCAGAAGCAAGTTTAACTTCCCTCAATATGTGTGCATGTAGTCATTTTGTGTCAGCACTGCTGCTCCAGTGATCACTTGCTGCCATAGTTTCACTGCTCTTTTCCTTACTTTGCATAGCTTGAAAGTAATACAGCACCCACAGAGTTCATTCTGAATTATCTTTTGAAAGATGCCTTACCTTGTTTCTTGAGACAAACTTGAGTGGTCTATAAATGGGCTAGTTTTTTAAATACCCTATGTAAAAGCAGGGCTCCAGAACTCAGATACAGCTCTCTTGAGTATTACAGTGGCTGTTGTATATCCCATGGGAGGGAGAGTCCCACACATTAGTGAAGGAACAGAAATGCTACTTGTAGGCCATTTTGAGGCTTATAAAGGCTCTCGTGTCTCAGACAGCACACAGCTAATTGAAGCCCCTTTGTATATAGCGGTAGTGAATAAAAGCATAGCAAGCTCTTTGACTGAGGACTGAACCCTGGCTAACTGCCCTGCCACTCCACCCTTCTGGCTGGACGTGAGGAGCTGCCCCTTCTTCTGCCCTGGCCAAAGCACAGACAGAACTTTGCAGAAAATCTCCATTCACAAACAGGCACTGTCTTGCAACAGAAGGCAGGGATCTGTGGAACAATGGAAGATTGTCTATAATCCTTTATCAGTGTACTGACAAAGAGAAGACACGATGTTTTGATTTTCCATCTTTCCTAAACAGCCTAAGTAAACTTGTGTAGTTCAAGCAGTGCATGTGATGGAATGATAGCATTGCTGCTGGTGGGAGGAATCTCGGAGCCTTCAGACCTGTAAGGCCTTCCCTTTTCCTCCTCTGCATAGAGCTTAGCCTAACTACTGTAGTCAAAACTTGTGTATGAGCTGCATCTGTTCTAAAAATTTTAAAACTTTCATCTTTTCTCCTCATGCTGTCATGGAACTCTTCGAGACTAGACACTGAGGTATTTCCACAGTTTTTCTCCTCATACAGACTGTTTTTATCTGACAGAGACATTGTAACCCCCAATTCCACCATTGACTAACACAGACTTTGTTAGGTCATCCAGCAGAGCGATGAATGTTTCATAAATCTCTTGGAAGGCAGAGCCACAACCTAACATATCCTCATTACTGCATAATTGTATTACTGATTAGAATTTTATCCTGTTGTAGTTTCATACTGTTATTCCAGTATTGTAATTTCTTCCAGTCACTGAGTTGCAAGGGAAATGAAACATACTACTTAATTGTTTGAGTAAAAGAATGTCAGGCTTCTAGAGTGGAAATGTTTTCTATGTGTCAGGAGAGTCAGTACTACTGGAATAAAAGTGAAAGTAATTTGTGAAAGGGAAAAATTCCCGGTTTATGATGGGTAAAAACTTTCACCACAGTGTGAAAAGCTTTCATATAATATGGATTTATACCTGCCTTTCTCTCCTTCTCTTACCTGTATATATAAGATGTACATGGCCAAAGCAAGTAATAGGTATGGAACTTTTCCAGACATCTGGGTTCATTTGCTTATGTGGATGGTTATCATAAGCTTTGTCCTCCTTGGAAACAAAGGTGCATTTTGGTTTTATGCTATTGTGGTTTTGGGCTTGGGGTTTATTTGGTGTTTTGTTTTCTTTCGTTTATTCTTGGTTTATTCTTTATTGGTTTTTTTATTTGTTTGTTGAGGCTTTAACAAGAAATAAAAAATTCAAGTAGAGACAGGAAATCTATGATGTTTAATACAAAGCAGATATGGAGAGTTGATATTTTCATCATTCTGCAATGGACCTTGACATGTTTATCTCATGGCCGGATGCAGTGTTCATCTACACCATATTTTTATAATTAAACACCTAATGTTTCTTAATTATTATAAAATACACCATTTGCTAGTGCATAAGAAGCCCCCATAGGTTTCAGGAGCAAGCAAGAAAGGACTCAGTTCTCTGTTTGGATTCTGCTAACATGAACTTAGTGAGGTCTTCCAGAAAGAGCATGTTGAATGCTGTAAAGCATAATCATAACTGTTCAAAGACCATTTCTTGGTTGTTGCAAGCACTGAAGTCAGTATAATGTGTTATGATCTGTCACACTTTTTTTCCCTTCATTACTTTCATTGAGACATTCAGCTCAATAAAACTAACCTTTATACAAAGGTTTTTTTGCATGAAGTTTCGAGATGACTTGATGCATTTTCAAGTCTTCATTGTGACAGACCTCCTTCCCTTTGTGACAGTGATTGTAATGCAGTTCTTAACATATCTTTCAAATACAAACATGGACATTTTGTATTTCTTTGTATTTTGTATTTCTTTGGCCTGTGGAGAAATAAGCAATGCTTATTATCAATGATTTCTCTCTGCTAGTCCAATTCACAGCAAAGGGGAGAATATTACATTTCATATGCTGAAAAACTTAAGCATTTAATTTCATTTATATCAATTGGGATGGTGGAAAATACTTTGTGACAGAAAAACCAAACTGAAACTGAAACTAATTTAAAATATTTGTAGCCTATGCCTGCTTTTAGTAAGCTATATTAACCAAAATATTTACAGTTTAAGTGTCTACAGCTGAGCTTTTTGGTAATCAGCTTTAATTTAGCTTTTCTTTTTCCCCACTGAGTTTGAGTAAGATTTTCAGAGGAAGTGCTTTCCTGGTCCACAGTCCTTAACTTCCCAAAACTTTATTCTCTGGCTTACAGTTGAAATGATTTAAAGATTAATCCCTTTAGCTAGCTAAATATGGGCAGGTTTTGTTTACAGCTTTGTGTTTCTAAATAAAACTTTACAAAATCTGTAAGTATTTTAGCCACTCACTAAACATTCAAACATGTCATTGATTCAGAGGAGAAAGGAATACAGTTACACATAACTGAATATAAAAAGCTAGGGAGTGCCAAATCCATGGAAGATAGTATGTGATGATAAAGCAGTGGGACAACATAAATGTGGGTTTTGTCTGATATGTTAAATTTCACAAAATATGCCATTCTTGTTACTGGATTTGCATAAGAAAACTAATTTTATAAAGTATACTCTGTCTTGCATTGGTTTTGGATACTGTAATTTGATAAAATATTCTGAAACGTGAATACAATTTGTTTTGTAGCCAGTGTTGTATCTGATCACAGACTCAGAAATTCTTTAAATCTGATGCTTATGTCAAGACAAAGCCATTTTGTGGTGAAATGTTCTTAGAGCCCTGTGAGCTAAACTTCTGCAAAGGGACAGGGTCTGCTGTGGCCTGCATGTTGACCATCATGTTGGACTGAGAAAAAGTCATGTACTACAGATGGCCATGGAAAATACTGTGCTAGCAGAGTGCATAATCTAGTGCATGTGTACATAATTCCATGTGCAGCTTCTCTATAATCCTGCAAAATTAGAAAAAAAAAGAAAAAAGAGAAGATGGTTAGGTGCTTCAGACATTGCATTGAAGAGATGTTGTGAAGCTATTCACATCTTTTCCCAGCCTGCTAGCATTTGTAGCAGGATTTTCAACTGGACAGGAACACTGTGATCATAAACCAAAATGAGCATTAAATTGTATCCTGCACTGTTAAAACTGCTTTGGAGAAAGAATCAGATACTGACTTGGAAAGACTTTCTGTTTCATACTGCATTTCTGTGCAAGAATTCACGTTGCTTTTTTTTCTTGGTTTGAATGAATGACTTGTCATTCCGCATGGGGAAAGTGCTGATTGATAAGTAAATGAGATAATTGAGACTGTCTCTCTAAAAAGGGCCCTCTCAGAGGCACATTGGCACTGTGTGCATTATCCATTTGAACCAAGACACTGCTAATAGCTTCATGGAGTTTTCTGCCTAAAACAACAAATGTGAATTAACTTTTCTCACAGGGAAATGAGTATCTAAGTGATGAGGACCCTAAATGTAGAGAAATAGGCTCTCCACTTTCTCATCCACTCAAATTTTGAACTCCGTTAGAAGAATGGCAGATCTTGTGACAAAAATATTGTCCTACAAGAATTCATATGCAATAAGGTTTCTAGGTCAGGACATCTTTAAAGTCTCTTGCAATGGTACCTCAATAAGTCTGACTGCTCTATGATCCCACACTAGTAGCATTAAAGCAAGTAACTGCTAGTAGGTTCTTCAAGAAGACGCACCCTGTAGACCTCATCCCTTACATGAGGCACTTCACTTTAATCCAGCCTGTCTGCTGTTTGTTTGGTCTTGACTAACTTTTCCTAGCATTGTGAACTGAAAATGAAACAACTGCCTTTTTTCAAAAGGAGTTAATAACTCTGAAAAACCTGGATGAAATTTTGCATAAGACACGTGTTATTGTGGTTAGCAAATTGCACCAAGATTATGTGGCAAGCACTCACTTGCATACTTTCTTCCTTCCTCTCTTTGCAAAACTAGTTGTGTCAAAAAGCCTTGAAAAATCACACAATTCTTTTAATAGGCTTTGGAATTGTCAGTTTGCTTTCATTTATTATCACCCCCTGCCATCTTCTACCATGTCTGCTCTAAAAACCTGATACATGAAGTTTCTCTAATATGTATATACACTTTTTTTCCCCGGAGTGGCTTTAGGAACCCTGAGGGGCTACAGATGCATTGAAATTTTTTTCCTCCGTTCCCAGAAGGTTTGGAACTGACTTAATTACTTGGCATGGTAAAAGTGGAGGAAAAGAAAAAAGGTGGAGAGTTAAAAACAGTGTGTGTGTGTTGGGGGAGAAACAGCAGGAAGGAAACTGGGGAGGAGCAGTCACTATAGCTGGGGCTGAGGGATGTAATGGCATGGTAAGAACTGGTGCAGAAAGGATAATAGATTCTTGGGGTTTTTTTAAAATCCCTCATCAAATACTGTTAAAAGCTTTAAATGGGGTATAAATAAAATTAGAGTCTAAATAGTAGTGCATCTATAGCATTTCAAGAACAACAGTGTGAAGGCAATCTCAGTATTTCAATTACAGTGCTAGATTGTGCCCATTATTGAAATTGGTTTTCCTGAATACTCTCAGTTTGTGTCAGTGCTCTACAATGTTTTAAGAATTTGGCCAGAAAGCTTCAAGAAACGAAAATTAAATGAAATTTCATTTACATTTTCAGTGGATGGTAAATGAGAATGAAATTCTTTGCTGGGAGTTTATAAAACAGATATGAAGATAATGCAGTACTGCAGGTGAGATATTCTGAGTCTGTGGGATAGTCATTGGGATCCTTGAATTGATCTGTGTACCAGATAAATTCTTGAAAATAAACATTTTAATATAAAGACATCTATAATCTTTCTAAGAAGATTAAATTGCACCATATGAGTTTTACTACTTTCAAAAACTACCATCCTGAAAACTTTTATTTCTTGTTATTATATTTTATAATATTCAGATTTTTTTTTACTTTTTCTTTGAAGATAAATAGAGACCAAGTTAATGAAAAGTATAAAAAGGTTAAGGGAACATTCAGTCAGTTATATTTAAACTACTGGATCCAGGCAGAGCTTTCATTTGTATACATTTACCCCCCAATATCAGAAAGTTGAATAATATAAATGATAGCAAAGTTTATATTGTTTGTTTTGTTAAAACTGTTTAATGCAAAAATTGGAATAAATTATGTCAAGAAACAGTTCATTTTCCTGAGTACTCAAGAACTGCTCTCTGTTGAGGGTAGAGAATAGATGAAGCTCCTCGTTTCCTAAGATGGGGATGCATTAGATTGTAAATCCAGTATACTCTTGAGCACAGCAAAATGTTACCTGAAGATTAGCAAAATATTTTTTGCTCTAGAAAGATAAAGATAGCTTGAGGTTACACATCAGTTGTGGCTTTCCTTTTCATTGTTTTTATTTAGATACTTTAATCCCTTTTATTCCATGCTTTCAAAGGGTGCCTGTTGGCTATAATTCTCTGCAGACTGATTTGGTGCCCAGCTGGGAGATGACACACTCAGAGAACTGATAAAACTGCCTAGTACTGATGTATCTTAGTAAGTGTTTTAATGAAAGCTAAGACCTGTTTAAGTAAGGGGTACCTCATACTGTTCTCACATCCCTTGAAATCATAAGATCAAGCTAAATACTATGTGAAACAGCAAAGTGTAATGTTAATGTTTCTGCTGTGCTTAGATTTTGTTTCTTTTATCTTGCCATTTATTTCTATGTCTGAGTGGTAGTCCAGCAATTGAAGAACTCTTCCTGCCTACCTTCAGTTGTCACAAATATTCTGGTAATGGAATTAAAAAGGATGTCTGAAAAAGAACACAAAGCTTAAGAAAACATTAGAAAACAAAACAGAGAATGTAGAATGTGTTCAAAACATGTCTTCTCTATGCAGTATTTGTTCTACAAATTTCATTCCCATTTGTGTTTGCTCTGTCAGGGAGCAATACTATACAAGTAGTCTACCTGTATCATTGCTGAGCACCACGGTTAGTGTAGCAAATAGATACACTATGAGACTCATACATACATGCCTGTCAAATAACTGTTTTCTGATGTCATTCAGGAAATCGGTGCATTTTTGTAAACAGTAAAGCAAATATTGTGACTTAATGGCATGGCCACTCACATCCTGCCAGGTCTGCACAGTCATACTATTAAAGCCAGTAGCTTTTACAAGTATGGTTGTCTTCTCTGTTTTCCACCAATTGAACCTAAATACTAGACATTTTCTGTGTCACGTTTATGAGGAGGAGGAACCTTTTCCTTGCAAATCTAATGGTCAGTTAGAGAATTCGTATCTCTTGGAAGACATCCAAGGTCATCTTCCTGTTCTGCATGATTATCAGCAGGACTTGAACCAGCTTTTCCTATGCAAGTCTGAAAACTATGATGCTTTTGAGCCAAAATTCTATTTCTGGCTTAGTTCATGCATATTACTATTTAATAAAAGTTAGAATAGAACAGACTTCTCACAGGAGGAAAACTTAAATTCACATCTGTGGCCTGATTTAAAAGAAGTCCTCTGACTAGGAAAGAGGAGAAAGGGCTAACATTAGACTACTTAAAGTCTGTAAGTGTGAAAGTTGTGTAAAAATATTCCTTTGATCTAGAATTGTATGCTTTAAACAATAGCATAAAATCTCCCTTGTGCAGTATTTATTGCCTAGCCTTAGGTGACCAATTGAACATGATTCTTCCAAGGCTTGTATTTCCCGTCTATTACATGGCAAATCCAGGGCTGTGCCTGGGGCTTTGAATTTCATTCAGCAACAATATGTCTGAAAGTTTAATTGTGCAGCCTGCAGCTTACATCCTTCCTGTAGCTCCAGTCCAAAGTCTCTCTCTTGAGAGAAAGCAGTAGCATTATCTGGTATTATTTATGTGTGTTTTGGTTTTTTTTTTTTAATACTTGCAATCCAAGATAGTAAGACTGTACTTGGAAGATCCACCTATTAGCTGAAAAGATGATGGCACTTCCAAGGGTGCTGAACAGTTTATTTGTTATGTCAGCTGGTATCTGTAAGAGTTCAAAAATTCTAAAATTCAGGCAGTAAAATAAACTGTATAATTCTGAAGTTATAAATGCCAAAAAATGTTGTTTACATAATCAAATATTACATAGAGAAAAAGTGTTTATACAATTCGTCAGTGTTGTAACTTGATCACGGTCTCAAAGCAGATGTGCCTCTTCAGTTAAGTTTGAAATAGACCCTGATAATGCACTGGTGGGTGGTGGTGATTTGGTTTAATTTGGAGTTTTTTTCCTTTTTTTTCCCCTCACCAAGAATGACTGAAAAGTTGATTACTTGAGAGATTGCTAAAGCACTAAGTTTTAGAGAGTTTGGTTTCTGTTTTTTCCCCTTCCAGTGGGCATTTTCCCACATAAATCTGTAATTTGACAAATAACTCTGTGAATGTGTTCGTTGAAATACAGTGTAGTAGTATCTTACACATACATAAAAACCAGAAGAATCTGAAGCTGAGAAGTCCACCACTAATTTTTGCTTCTTCTGAAGATGCAGGAGGTAGCATTGGCAGAAACTTATCAACAGATTAACAAAAATACAGGATTGAATGAGCAGGCAGTCTGGCAGATTTGGTTTGTTTTTACACATACATGACTATGCCTGTTAGCAGTGCATGTGTGTAGCATGCATTTTTGAGATGTCACTAGTCACTTTTTGTTAGGAAGATGTTAACTTAACAAAAAACTATGGGAATGACTACTTCTCTTGGTATAATTCTATGAAATCTTTTCAACTTTTCCAAGGTGAGGTCTCCTACTATATGATGTGGTACTCCATGACTGTGATGTGCCAGAATAATCCATGTAGTTTGAGGGAAGGCTGAAGAAGAAAGTCCGGAAACTGTGACCCGGTGTTTGAGCTTCTGGGAAGTTCTGTCTAGTGCATTCCCAAGTCAAAGATGTTCTGCAGTTTCAGAATTACAGACCTGCCAGTGTTGAGTGGGGACAGAGAGGAAATACACCATCAGTTGCACTTGATTGTTTATAGTCCAAAGGTCATATTGCTCTACGATTTTTAAGATGCTGTTCTCCTCCATGTTAATTCTCTTCATGTTTATTCCCTCTTGCAGAGGAGGAGAAAACTAATCTGGTTTTTTCCACGCCTGAGTTAGGCATGTTATTTCACAAACCCATTTATATTCAGGCACCTTGTAGACAAAATCTGAAATGCGCAACCTCTTGACATTGACTCCCACACTTGCCTCAATCATGGGAGCAACAGGGAAATGCATGCCATTCCTTCATAAATTGTGGAGTTTGCTGAATTTGCATGAGGGCCATGGCATAACCACTCTCCTGCAGTGGTTCCTGATGGAGAATGGTGTGTATTACAATTCTAGCCCTGTATTTTAAGCTACTTTGGATAGATCTTGCAATGTGATGGGTTCTGATTAAATCAGGATTCTTGTGCACTTCATCTGGGAGAACTGTACACAGGCCTTGCTATGTGAATAAATACTACAACCTTCAAGAGGTTGGAGGAATGGATCCTTGTTGCTGTGCTGTGCCTGGAACAGCCATGAAACCAATTCTCCTTGCCAAATAACAGACTTTCTCCTTTTGAGATGGTATTATCTTACCAACTGTGCTCACTTAAACCCAACCAGTTCCTCACCTGAGACTTCCAACACTGCCATTCCCTTCCTAACTTTTTTATGCTTTTCTATACAACCAGACTTGCCCTTTATAACTCCTGGCTTTAGAGTTTCCAATAATATTTTCTTTCTTCCCTGGAGTTCGTCTCATTTGGTTGAAACTTTGAATTTGTGTCGGGAGAAACAAAAGGTGCAACTTTCTGTCATGTGCCTTTTGTTTGTCTGTCTGTTTTATCCGTCCATGTGAGAGAAATCTCCTTGATGAACAGTCCCCTAAGTATAAACGAGTCTGTGTTAAAAGGATCCATGCAAAAAAAAAGACAACAAAAAAAACTTAAGAAAGGGTGAATTTGATACATGTTGACAAAACTCAAGTGTATTAATATTTTTAATTATGTGATTTCTGCTTACATTACATCCCTACATAACTTTGGAAAAGCATGTTTTCTTACTTACTGCAGCCTTCTTCATACGGTACGTCAGACCACTGGTATCTTCTTCGTTAAATATATCTTCTTCATTCTCTTCTAATTCAGCAAGTGTAAATAGCCAAAGAGGCAAAGCTTCCAAGGCTTGAAAACCAGGAAGGAAATGAGATATCCAAAGATTCCTGTGATTGCAGTGGTTTTTATGCAGAGCCAGGAATGCTTTCTATGGAGAGCAATTTTCTCTAATAATTACTGTTTATAGGAGTTTGAAGACTGTGTTTGACTGCATCTGTCTCTGGCAGGAAGCATCAAAGTGTAGTTGTTGTATAATAAATTAATCAAAGCAACTGAAGGCAGTTCTGGACCTTCTGCATTAATAACTGGTTCTGCCTCTGAAGCGAGGACTTTCTCTTCTCTTTATCTCATTATATGGTGTAGATCACAACTAACCTGTGCTATTTAGTGCAACCATTATGAAACATGTTTAATAGGAGCAACTGGTATAAAGAACAGCAGTAGGAATGAGTATTCTTATAAAGGAATAGTTTGGTTTGCATTTTGGTCTGTGGAAGAAAGCAAAAGTCTAATTAGTTTACCAGTATTCATGTCTATAATCAAGCCAACTTGTATATTTTAAAATTATCAAAAGTGTTTAGTACACACATCCAAAATACGTTGCTGGTAGAAATTTGAAAGCAATAGAGTAATTCATTATGGGAAAGTTTTAAATGGTCATATTTGTTTCTGTCTATACCTAGTAATTTCCTACAGTCACCCTTTCAGAAAATCCGGTTCACTGGGGCACTGAAGAACAATCTGAGGAGGAAATGTGCTGCTCATGTGGAGCTGCAGGGTTTCCACTCATCTTCCTGACCTGTAAATAAAACCTGCTCAGAACAATGATGGGGTATGTTGAATGCAACACAGCAAAGGTTACACGTGGTGTTTTGTGAAACAGATCTTGGGAAGCGAGTCCAACTTTATTCAGAGCTCTGGATGCTAAATTTATCCTGGAGTGTTGAGCCAGTTTGGTGTAATAGAGCAGCTGGGCTTTGGTCCACGTTAAAAAACACTGATCTTTCAGTGCTCAGTTCCGTGTCCTGCATCCTTCTGAAAGACACACATCTGTGAGGTCAAAGGGAGGGCTGGGGGAACAACAACAGAAAGACACCCAGAACACCCCAAAAAAACCCCACAAAACAAAACAACAAACCCAACCAACCAAAAATCCCTGCCAGGGTCGCGCAGGGAAGGGGCGGGGAAGGGAACTCATCCAGAGGAGGCGGAGCCGGCAGGGCGAGCGCAGCCTGGACGGGCAGCCGAGCCGCGGGGAGAGCATCAGCCCGAACCCGGGGCAGTCGGGGCAGTGATTTCCTCCTGGGAGAAGCCATTCCCGGCTGTTTCCACCCGGTCGGCTGTGGTGGCTCCGGGAGCCGGTGTTCCTGCCGCCGCAGGGTGGATTGCAGCCGTCGGGGCGGAGCGGGGATGGCTCTGCCGCCCGGGGCGCGGTGATCCCCGCGGGCAGCGGCGGCTCCTGCTGCCACCATGGCTTCCATAGGTATGTGCGACGGTCCCGCTGCACCCTGGCCTTTCCCTGAGCCCGGAGAGTCGATTCCCTGGGCTTGTCGCGCTTGGGTTTGGCGAGGGGGGAGCGAAATAAAGCGAGCCGGGGCTCTGGGAGCGCACAGGGAGGGGAGCCCGCAGCCCTGATGCTGCTGCTGCTCCTCCAGAAATGCAGAGGGGGTGGGAGCTGTGCCTTTTGTGGCAGCGTTGGGAAACTGAGGAGGTTTTCAAAAAAGTTTCTGTCAGTACGAGGGTTTTGTGCGAGCGCCGATGGAGGGATCCGAGCGCAGGAGGCAGCTTTGTGCAGCCCCTTCTCTGCCGAGACAGACTTTTGATCTTTTGTCTGTGTCGTGGTGGTTGGTTTTTTTTTTTCAAAGTGGAAGAAATGGGGACTGCCGGAAACACACGTAATTTCTGTCTACGTACCAGAAACTTTGTCCAGGCTGAGTCTTTTTTCCTCCCCCGAGGAGTTCTTAGTAATGTTGTAGCAGCATTGGGTTTCTTTTGAAAAGCATGAAAAAAATGTACAGACTTTGTAAACATAAGTCTTTCCTGAGAGAGGAATATGGCAGAGTTTTCCTCCTTTCTTCTTAATGAGAAAAACAGTTCATTGTGCCATTAGCAGTGGCAGAATAGTTCCTTTAATTCTGGCAGTACATGTAAAATACTTTCTTACTCTACTTCTGAATTTCCCATCAAAATGTAATAGAGTCTTAGAGCAGCCAACTATGGCGTGGTGCGATGTACAGGATGCACTAGAATAAAGAGCCTGATTCTTACATCCTTAATGCAAACAATTTTGCTATTCAGGCAGTAGCAGCAGATGCTTGTGCAAGGACTGCAACCCTAAAAGGAGAGTTACTGAATCACAGATCTCAAGAGACAGATCAAGAAAAACGCAAAGATCTTCCCTTCTCTGTTTTGTTTTGTGATACTGAACAACACTGAAGATAAGCTGAGTTTTTTACCTGTTTCAATTCCAGGTTATTAAAAACGGCTTCTGAAAAGTCAGTTCTTTTTCTGATTTTAAAATGAAAATGGTTTAGGTATACTACCTGAAAACCAAAAAGCAGCCCTCACTTTTGTTTTTCAGGCTGTGGTGAGCTGGGTTCAGCATTTCCTTACAGGCAAGTGACTAGAAAAGTGAACAGGTTGAAGAGGGTCATTTTTAGGCAGCATTTTTCTGACAACGAAAGAGCAGGACCAAAGTGAGAATTTTGGTAGAAAGTACAAACATCAATTTGATTTCTTGCATTGCTTCTGCTAGGTAGGTACACCTCAGGAATCAAAAGACAAATAATGGGACCTCTCTGGTACCTGCTGGCACCAGGGACTGAGACAGGAAAAGGGGAGTGCAGAATCCTTCTTTCCCTCTTTTTTGCCTTAGGAAAAGTAGATAGGATCATAACACAAAAAGAAAAATTCTGCGGATGAGGCTTGTGCTTACCTTTCAGAAATGTCAAAGTCAGGCTCAAGCTTTGCCCCTTCTTCTTTAATTCAGTATTTGCTCCAGTTTGCCCCCTCTACCTTCACCCTTGCACCCTGTGCTTTGGCTTTGCAGTGTATCTGTCAATAGACATGAGGTGCACTACTCAGTTCAGCCCAGGCAACCAGACCTGGATCTGCAACATCTCAAGCAATTTTAATAGCTAATGAACTTTGGAGCACAGGGCAGACATTTTACTCTCTTTCCTTGAAAGGTGCTTGGTTTTTCAGTGCATTGTACCCGAAAAAATATTACTATTCATTTTGAAAGTACCAATTCTAATTCCTAGGTTCTTTTCTGCTCTAAAACGATTGCAATTTAATTTTACAGTTTGATGAAAATTGACATATTCAGCAATGTGAATATCTGAAATTCCATTATGAGATAAGCCGCAATAAGAATAGAATTGTCTGTCTCTGAAGCCACTTCACTAATTTGCTGTGAAAACTTAGTGTGGGCATGTTAATAATTAAATTCTAGTAATTTCGTTGGATTTGTTTTTTTTAATCACTGAATGATCTGCTGTACATAAAGACAGAGTAGTAGTGCTCTTGTTTATGCATTATGTACTGATAGTGACTGTCTTCTAAAGCAGTGTTTTAATAAATGTCACATTGCATGTGATCCGGATGACTTGAGGACATGCCTCTGCAGCTGATTTGCATTCCTAAAACAACAGAACTATGCTTACAGTGAACAGCAGAGCATCTGTAAGATCTTTTAAAACATGAGAAGACAGCTACAGCTGATAGCTTTAGTCCCTGGGGAAGTTTATTTTTTTTTTCTTTTTTTTTTTTCTGGTATTACTTGGGAAAATAATTAGTATAAGGAAGTCCTTCAGAAAGGCATGATAAGAGTTTTATTGCTTTGAACATGCTATTTTGCAAATTCTATTCAGCAAATAGGAGTTTTTTGTATTTTGGTGTTTGAATGAATGTGTAGTACCAAGTTATCTGTAAAACAGTCTGGCTATTTCCTTGGTAGAAAAGAAGCCAGATCGTACAATCCTTAGGGCAGGGACTGTGGGTGGGGGAGAGTGGGGTCTGGTAAATCATCCTTTTGATTCTTATCCCTCTGCAAAAGGGGCAGAGGGTAAGTGCAGTTAATTCTGTCATCCTGTGGTTGCCTGGAGATAAGCTGACCCCTGGCATAACTTCAGAGAGGCTACATTCGGTTGTTACTGGCAGGAGCCTCTGTGGGCCATTGTGGAACACAGGAATGTCCCAGTGCACTCCCACTCTTGTTATGCATCTTGCCAGCAGACCAGAATCTCCCTTGAAGGTGGCAGAGTGCCAGCCTTCCTCACCCAGTGCTCGCTGGGGAGGGCTGCTGTGCCAAGGATTATTTCCTCAAGGGACGACATGGATGATTTACAGCCCTCTTTAGGCATAAAGCAAGAATGATTTTTTAAATTCTAAATACATTTGAAAGGTTCCCAGAACACCGTGAACGCTTTCTGAATGCACACAATAAATGCATGAAGTTAACCTCCAGTACTGCAGGGTAGATTACCTTTATGTGTTACTTCTTCCACAAAATAAATGCCTTGGAGAATACTTTACTGCCTCTCCAGATTTGGTTTTTTCCCCAGGTTGTCAGACACCCCATTGTTGTATTTTCTGCAACATCCAAGCATGTAATACACATTCCATTGAGATCCTTCTCAGATGAAGCAACTCAAGCTGACCTTTCTCACTCAGAGGGGTTAATATTTGGATGCCTGAGCCACCTTCTCATAGCTTCTCCAGGTTCAGCCTGACTGAGTGGTTACTTGCAGGGAGAGTTGATCCACTCAGAGGGGCATTAGCAGAATCTCCAAACAATAGTAACTTTGACTTTTTCTTCATAAACCTGATAAAATCCTCTTCTGTTTAGTGTTGATGGGTTTTTGAAAAGTGTGGGAGCTGCAGTTGCCTCTGTGTTGGTACATGATTTTAGCTCATGACACGTACTTCTAAATGAGAGGTGGAACTACTTATGATGGATAGGATAGCATATACTGTGCAGAAGAGACAATAAATTTATTCCCTTCCCCGGCATCTGAAGCAAGACCATAAGCATCTTTCTTTGATTTCCATATACTCTGTGAAAAGGAAGGAACAGTGTGACCAAAATTGATGGATTTCATGTAAGGGAATAATTTGGTTCACTGTATTTTTGTGAAATTGAAAGCAGAATACAACAGGTATAAAAGGTCAAAGTTTCAGTAAAGTTATTAGTTTGCAGACTGACTGAAAGCAAGAGAGTTTCAGTCTCTTTTACTAATTTTGGCACCTTTGCCTTTAGAAAAACAAGAGAGAGAGAGTGATAAGGATAACCCATAAGAATCTTACAGTGCTAATGGACTTGGAAAGGTGTTAGTTTGGAAATTGGTTCAAATAGGCCATCTCACAGCCTCCTTTCTTCACATGCAGGATTTTTAATTCTGTCCTTCGTTAGCTCCTTAGAGGTTGCTAAGGAGCTCTGTAGCTTCACCAATGCCAGTTCTGTTGTTAGCACTCTGTCAGCTCCTGGAATGATTCTTTTTCAAGGGAGACATATCCTTTTGTCATGAATTCACTGTTACCAGGGTTTCTGGCTTTATGTTGTAGCATAAGCCTCTAGAGCTACTCCATACTCTGCAGTTGGAATGGTTTGCTTCTTTTCACTTTGTTCAGTCCGGTTTGCTATCCCTGAATGTTGCATGGTGGTACCTCTCTGTCACTGAAGCTCTCTTGCTTCAGTTTTTTATTCCAAACTCTCTTTTTTCCAGTTAATGTTTCCACTGGCATTTCCATGCATGAAATACTGGCAGAAGGTCTTAGAAGAACTAAAATCGTGCCTGTTCAGTGTTCTTAGCTCTGTATTTTGCTTTTTGGGGTTTTTACTTTTGTTAACTGTTTTCCTGATAAAGCTTTCTCCACTTTTTCCTTCTTAGATTTTAAGCTTTGGAAAGGAACACACCTAAACAAACTACTTTCATAAAATGTACTTAGGATCTTCATCCACTGTTTGTCTTACTGATACGGTTCAAGCCATGGAGCCATCCACTGTGTCTCTAGATAGGTTGTTCTGATGTTTAATACTAAAGGCTAGGCTTTTATTCAATTCTTTCTTTATCTTTCCTTGCATGTGTAACATCTCAACTTTGAGTGGAGCCTAAATCTTGATGGCATCCAGGTGAATGGCAGAGTAAACATGCCTAGCTAGTAATAAAAATTAATGTTGGGAAAGGGTCATCTTTTGACCCTTAGTCTCCTGGAAAAAGTAAAGTTGTATCAGCAAAGACTATTAACATAGAAACTTTTGCAATTCCATAGATGTGAGAAGGAGAGATGAACAGCTTCAGCACTGAGACGGAGTGTACATTAGCAGTAATGTAAACTCTAAATGGTAGTTGGAGTCAGCTGAATGCCAAGCTGCACAGTGCCATGGAGTTTGTGATGAATGCTGGAGAGTGTGCTTTTTTCTAATGCATTTCAAAGGGAAGAAATCCTTAGGATGCAACCATCCAAAACCAATAAATTACTTCTACTGTGTAGAGAAGATAACAAAACTTCTTCCATTGCATTCCTAGATGCCTTCAGTTCTGTCTTTGTAAACAAGTTTGTCAGGAAATCTGTGTAAAGGAATTGGCTTATTGGCTGTTGGTGGGAACAGTGAGAGGTAGAAGCAGAGGGGGTCTCTGAGTGTGTTGATACAAGGAGTGTTTCACAGCCATGTCTGATGTGGCTTCTTGCAAGACTTTTAGTTAGGCTGGATTTTTTCGCCGTTGCTGAACTCATCAAAGGATGGACCAAGAAATAGGCTGTTAAATTTAAAAGCTTCTTTTCTTTCTGCTGCTGTTTAGGGCTGGCAGTGGCTTAGTTACTTTGGCTTACTTTAGAGCAGTATGGCTTTCTGTGTCCATTCAGCTTTCAGGGTAGCCTGAGGTGGTTGTGGGGTGTTCAGCCAAGGGTTTTGTCAGTGGAACACTGACTTAAAGCTCCCTTTCCCCAGAAGATGTAACTGAGGGTCTTGACTGGAGATTTCAAGCTCATGGAATGCACATTAGCTATCAGCTTCTCACAAAAAGGACTGCAAAGTTGGAAATGTATGAGAAGCTACTAAAATACAAGGTATGATAATGGAATGACTGCTTTCACTTCCCTTTGCCATTGTTGGACCATTGTCTCCAAAGGTGTGAGGTGGTTTTGAGTTCAGGTCTACAAGAAAAGAGAAGGAGTATTTCTACCTATCTTACCTGGACTATGGTGTGGGTTAGGTCGTTTTGGGTGCTTTTTTGGGGGGAGGGAGTGTTCCTTTTACTTTTTTATTTTAACAGATTTAGTGGATTAAAACAGGCTAATCTGTAACATACTACTTTATATGGCTGTGTTCTGGGCACGTCTGGGAGTTTCTGCTTACAGCTGAAAGAAACCTGCAACTATCATAAGTATCTGCCCTTTGCTACCAAGTAGAAGAGTGAGCTGGATGTTTTTCTGCCTTGCATGTTGGCACAATAGTATTCATTTTCTTCCTAAATGTCACTTTTCAGTAGTGTGTGGTGCAAAGAGTCCAGTTCCTCTCTCAGGTTCTGCCTGTAAAGTTGATGAGCAGTGATAGTATAAATGTAAGTCTGACCTGACTGCATGAAGAGACACAAACATGAGTGATCCTAGCTTTGTCACATCACTTCTTGAAGCAGGGAGCTGCACTTTTGCATTGTCAGTGTTTCCACAGCTGTAAATGGCATGGTAGGGGCCTGAACCAAGAAGCGCTGATGCTTTGCATCAAATGTGCCAGCACAGTTCATACCACGCATACAGAAATCCTGCAAAAGTGAAGAGTTTGCACAGTTACTAATTCCATGAGATAAAGGGTTAAAAGCTGACCAGTGAGTGTGGACTCTGCATCAGACAATGGAGAGGACATAGCTGAAATATCCAGCGGGCTTGTTTTTAATTGAAATATAAACAAAGCTGCTTTCTTGGGAAGTGCCTTTCAGATATACTTGTTTCTAGCCTGGGAAGAGTTGTACTGCATTTGTGTTCTTTCTGCAGATGGCATGTCTGGCTGCCAGTGGCTTTTCACTCTTTGTTTAGTATTTTACACCTGTGAAAATGGGGGGGTGAAAAGAAATGCTCCATCTGTGAGCATGGCAGCAGTCCTTCTCTCCTGCAGCACAGAGTGCTCTAAAGGTGATAGCAACAGGGAGGAATCAAGTCTTGATCCATTTCATCAAGAAAGTGCTGTGGAAGAAGGGGTGGAGTTTACTGTGTGAATCCTTTAGATTAACTCTTATACATATAGTTGAGATGGCATTAGAGTAGGAGAAGATTTTAAGCTATTTCAGGAGTAGTGCCACTCCCCCTCCTGCCTCCAGGCTCTTGGTAACTGGATTCCGGTGTGTCCCTTATGTAGTCTGGTATGAGAGGAACAGACATAGAGGCACTGGAAACAAGCAAGCATATAGAGTTAAGCTTGTGATCATAATTCCTGTGCCTTCATTAACCTCTCCCAAAGAGTAGCAGAGTCATCTTAACCTACAGTATAATTGGGAAGCATCTGCATGTTCATTTGCAGAGATGAGATATCAATTGCTCTTACGATACTTTGTCTTACAGATGCTTGACCTCTGGAGATTCATCTGCTTTTAGACTGGTTAGAGTTGTTTTTCTCTGGAGACTCCAGTAGCCTTCAGACATACAGCATCAATCTGACCAAACTACCTTGAACTGGCTTTTTCCGTTTCTATTGAAATGACTGGTCGGAGCTTAACATCAGTTTTTATAATACTTGGATAGACAGTCAGTCTTTGCAATACGTGTGTAAACAAGCACTCCTGATACCAGTAGGAATATGGCCTAAACCACGGGTTTATGCAGCCAGCCTTTCTGACTGTTTGCATCAGTGCAAGGATGACTGTAATGTAGCTGATCTAGTAGATAGAGAGGGATTCAGATTTCTGTAGCTTTTCCACATCACACACATTTCTGCAGTACTTCCTTGAAGTTCACTTTTATGGCTGTAGTTATAGTTGATATAGTTAAAGTAACGGGTATAGGAAATGACAGTGTTGCAATTTTCTGTTTCCCTCATTCAGTTAAGTCTTTGCTCTGTACAGTATGTGTGCTATGTGAGGAATTCAGATAGTTTATAGTCAGGGCACTGTTACAGATTTTCTTATCTCAAGACATTTCTTTCAAGTACCTTGCATCCTCCTCATTCAAATAATAGCAGAACCAGGCTCTGCCATGAATCGAAGGGAAAACGAGATTTATGTAGACTTGTTTCAATGGCATTCCTTGTTTTTACGTTAAAAAGTTCTCCTTATGGAAAAGATGCATTAGTGTGATCTTAACTCTTTCTAGGAGTGGAATTGTTCAGTAACTTTCTTGTGTTGTTTTTTTTTTTTTTGGTTGTTTTTTTGTTGTATATTGTTGTTTTTGTGTGCTTATGGTTTTTTGTTTGTTTATTTTGGGTTTGTTTTCTCTTTTTCCCCCCTTTTCTCAGGCTTTCGAAGTATATCAACTCAAAAGACACTAATCAGAGATTTTTTCATTGTGATTGTCTTACTGGATTCCAGTCCTGCGAAGTGTTGAGGTCAATGTTCAGGTGTATGAAGCTATTCAGATGCAGGGGCATTTGTAGTATCAGTGCATGGCCTTTTCTGTTGTAGAAAATAGTGCTGCTGAGCCTGGGCTTATGGGAATAAGTGGTGACTTTTTTTAAGACTAATCCAGAATAATTAAATATAATCTTTATTAGAGCTTGACTGGTCATTTAAATATACCTTTAAAGAAGGGTATGAAACTGTTGCTGTATAAAGCTATTCAGTAATAGAATCCATATTATTCCTTATCCAAATGCATCTTTTTAACTATATCTTATAGTATTTATGTCCAGTATAATTAGGTTGAATGTAGCTCAGATTTCAGTCAGTTTAGAAACCAGTTACTCTGGTGCCGTTTACAAGCTATTAGAAAATAGTTTGCAGTTGCTTTATGTTTCTGTCTCTGTGGTGTGGACAAATTCACACCTGAAAACTGCAGCTGCACAGATGTCATGGTTTCAATCCAGCCAACAACCAAGCCCCACACAGCTGCCCCGCTCACTCACTCCCCCATCAGTAGCATGGGGGAGAGAATTGGAATGGTAAAAGCCAGAAAACTCACGGGTTGAAAAAGTTTGTTGGGAAGGCAAAAACAAAACAAGGAATTAATTTGCTGGTTCCCATAGGCAGGCAGGTGTTCATCCATCTCCGGGAGAGTAGTGTTCCATCATGCATAATGGTTACTTGGGAAGACAAACTCCATCACTCCAGATGTCCCCCTTCCTCCTTCTTCCCACTTCTTTATATACTGAGCATGATGTCATATGGTCTGGGATATCTCTCTGTCTGCTTTGGGTCACCTGTCCCAACTGTGTCTCCTCCCAGCCTCCCATGTACCCCAAACTTTCTTGCCAGTGTGGCAGTACAGAAGGGAGAAAAGGCCCTGGCCATGCTCAGCAGTAACAAGAACATCTCTATATTATCAGCCCTGTGTTCAGTACAAATCCAAAACACAGCTCCATACTGGCCTCATTAATGCTAAGCAGAGAGGAAGGATCATCTCCCTTGACTCACTGGCAACACTTTGTGAGGCAGCCCAGGGTACTGCTGACCACATTTGCCATGGGGTTGTGTTGCTGACTCCTGGTCAGCTTACTGTCTGTGGGGACCCCCAGGTCCTTCTCCACAGAGCTGTCCCCAGCCAGTCAGCCCCCAGCATGTACTGATGCCTGGAATTTCGCCTTGTTGAACTTAACATTTCCCTTGGCCCATTTTTCCCCACTTCTAAATGGCAGCTCAACCATCTGGTTTGTCAGACGCTCCTCACAGTTTTTTGTTGTCTGCAGATTTGCTGATGAGGTTTCACCCCCTTGTCCAGGTTGTTAATGAGGTTGTTGAAGTGTAGTGGTCCTGGTATTAGTCCCTGGGTATAATGCTAGTGACTTGCCTTCTAGCAGACTTAGTGCAGCTGATTGCAAGTCTCTGGGCCTGGATATTCAGTGAGTTTTTAGTAGGTCTCAGTGTCCACTTATCTAACCTTTGCTTTGTCAGTGTGTTTATGAGGACATTATAGTAGACCATGATAAAAGCCTTACTAAAGTCAAGATAAAGAGCATCTACTGCTCTTCCCTTAGCCTCTAAGCTAATCAGTTTGCTGAAGAAGGTTATCTCAGTGGATAAATATGATTTCCCCTTCATAAGTCCATGCTGACAACTCTCAATCAGCCCTGTGTTTGGAAATGGTTTCCAGGGTTAGTTGCTCTGTCACCTTCCCAGAGACTGAGGTTAAACTAGCCAAGCCTGCCGTTCCCTGGATCTTGCTTCATACCTTCCTTGGAGATATGAATGATTCTTGCTCCCTTCCAGGCTTTAGGAATCTCTCCCAGTTGTTGAGTCTTTTTAAAGATTATTGATAGTGGCCTGCAGTGGTATCAGCCAGCTCCCTCAGCTCTTCTGTGTACAACCTATCAGGCCCCAGTAGACTTGAATATGTCCAGTTTGTTTTAGTGCTCCTTTGCTTAATCCTCCTCCACTAAATGTAGGGTTTGATCCAGATTTTTCCTGAGGTCTCAGGGGCTTGAGGCTCGTGAAGGCCTGTCTTACTGGTAAAGACTGATCTAAAGAAGGTTGTGAGTATCCCAGTGTTTTCTGTGTCCTTACCAACCAGGTCCCCTGCCTCATTCAGCAAGGGGGCTGAATGGGCAGGCTGAATTAATACCTGAATTTTGTGAGATTCTCCAAATGATATTGCTGCTCGCTTGCTCCATCTCCCTGTCCCCCCTGCAGTGAGCTGGAGAGGAGAACTGGAGGCACAAAAGGTGAAGATCACAGGCTGAGATAAGAATAATTTAGTGGAAACAGCAGTGAGATAAGAAAATGAACAGTGACGGTAATAACAAAAGTATACAAAAGAGAGAGTGATTAACATGCAGAAGTTCTCACCAGGTTGCTTGACCTGACCCAACTGCAGCCACACCACTCTGACCGCTCTTGGAACTAGTGCCATCCCACTGCTCCTTCCACCATGCTAACTTGACTGGAGGGAACCCCTTCTCCCTGGGAAAGACTCCCTTCCCCCTGCCCCTGGCAATGACCTGAGGTGGTAGAGAATAACCTCCAGATCCTAGTCATGCCCCCTCCTGGCAAAAATTAATTCTCCTGGCCAGAACCAGGATGCTCAATTTTCTGTTGCTCTGCTGTTCCACTGCAAAGGGTGTGTATAGTCACACAGGACACTTGACTAGACGTACCTGATTAAAACTGTGGACTGTGGAATGCAAAACAGCTTGGGACAGACAGGTCCATTCATCTGAAGAATGTATACTGGAGAACTGACCAAACAGTTGGAGTGTTGCAATTCTGTAATCTTTATTCCATATGCCATTTGACCTGCTGGATGTTTTCAGAAATCAGAGTCATTTTGTGAAATAACATTTTAGTGCTCCAACAAAGAAAACCTCCTCTTTATAGTCTTATTGAGAGAAAACTGGAATGTTTTCTCAACACTTCTTTCAGTACAAGGTCTATAAAAATGCACATTGTTTTTAAATTTGATTTCACTTTGTTTTCTTTGCCACAGAATCTCAAAGTTACACAGAAGCCATTAACCACTCTATGGTGATGTCTGACAGCACTGTGGGCACTAATCCTGCTTTGCTGAGGGCCAACATGCAGATGGATCTCCCCTTTCAGCGCTGTTTTGCATCTTCATGTACTGTTTCAAGTAACAGTCCTATCCCAGGGGCAGAAAGGTAGGAAAAGATACCTTATTGTTTAGTTCTTGCTACTGTAGTTCCCAGCCAAGACTTGCATGTTCATTGCAGAATGTTTGTCCAAGGACTTTGAGTTTGGTTGTGACATTTAATGTTGATGTTGCCCACCAGCTGGAATTTACCACAGGTGTTACTTAGATGTCAGGGACACAATTAGCTTTGAAGATGAAGACAAAAATAAATAGGATTTTATAGGTCAGTTATGTGCTAGCCCATATGCTCTTCTGCATGCTTATTCAGCACCTCTAATGTTTTACTGAACCATTTCATGAAATTTTACATTGGAATAAGTGGTATGTGAGAGAAAGGAAACACTTTTCTTGCTGCAGTCCACAGAGTTTTAATCAGTAAAATGTCAGCAGGTTTGTTTTGGTGGTGTGCAGCTGACTCCCTTTCAACTGCTCAGCGGGCTTAGAGATTTTATTATTTTATAATTATATTGTGATAAACATGTAGGGCTCAGGACCAGAGCTTGAAGAGTATAAACTTACAAAGTAGTCCTTGCCCAAAGGAGCTTATGATGTAAGCTGAGAAACGGCAAGAAACAACGCAGAGCCCCTGGTTACTGTTTGAAGGTTCAGAACACCATAGCAATGCATCTTAAGTCATTAGTTGTGCCCTATATTTACTTAATAGACAAGGTGGTACATTATACCTGATGAGGTTACCTTCTCTATCACTCTGCAACAACATTCCTTTGTGGCTGATTATGCTGTTGGCTATTTGGCTCCTTTTTCACAGTAAGTATTTGGAAATGCTGTTGATTGGTGTGTCAGACTCTCAGTGAGTACTTCAAGTATGTTGTTACCTCTTTATCTTTTATTTATCTTCCAGTCTAATTGGTTTCATTTTCAATCAGTACTGAGACTGTGAAAGAACGTTTTGGCTTTGTGATTACAAATGTGAATCATGAGACTGAACAAAGTATGTTGCTATTTGCTGCAGAGGAGGAAATGTAGCAAATAAGTATTAAAAGCTTATCAGGCAATGCAGTTATTATCAAATTTACATTCCTTCTTCAGTCTTTATCTAGAAAATTTTGTTCCCTTCTTTCTAAGTATTTTTCTTTCATTTTTCATTTTATCTAGCAGATAGCTACAGCTGTAGAGGTGTGGGGGTTTTTTTCTTGCAGCAGTGTCTTCTTCCATTTGCTTCCCTTCAGTGTCTTTATGGCCCTTGTAGTTTGAGCTGTTCAAATGTACTGGCATCTGTATCTGCAGTTCCCTTTTAATGAAAAATCCTTTCTTTTTAAATGTCTTACGTCAGTTCTTTCCCCCTTGCACGTCACAATGAGTTTGTTCACTCTAGATTTTATAATATTCGTAAAATTTTCCAGCTACAGTCCAAGGACATTGATTTTTAGAAGCAGGGAGACAACTTAACCTTTATGAGATGATTTCATCAGCAGCTTAGTTTATCTTATTTAGAGGGAATTTTTGGTTTTTTTTTCACTTGAATTGGTAGAATTTCTACCCAGTAGAAAAATCTAATGTTTACTGTTGAATTATTTAATTCTATAAATCAAAATTATTCCACTGTTAAATAAATCAGTGGTTGGACCTGCTTCATTTTTTTAATATCAATTGTATTAAAAGGAACCTGGTCTGCAAGATGGGCCTTGTGAACTGTGTTTTTATCATAGCTATTAATTTCTTGTGTGATGGTGCACAACTACCTCCTTAGCCCCTTTTTTTTTCTTTTTTTTTTGGTAAGCATAAGACACTCTGCAAGTAAGAACTGGTGTGGCCATGTCAGGTTCCTTCTATAAGCCTCTGCCATTGATTGCTGCTTTGGCATAAGAAGTTCTTGCCTCCTACTGCTCTTTTCCACGTAGAACTTCAGCTCGCCAGGACTGCTGTATGTGAAACAATGCTGTGAACAGCCTCACTAGACTGATTCGTATTAGAAATAACCCGCTCAAACAGGGAGAAGGAGAAGTATTTTTAAGTGTCATTGATTTGATGGACTGTTTTACAGTGCAGAGTTAGAAACTATCCCCTCAACATGGCTAGGTGGAGGGTGAGATAAGGCAGAACATAATAACCTACACTGAAGAAATGAATCTCAGGGTGAGACTGGAATCCCTTGATCTGGCTACATTGCCTACTTTGGCAGGTTTTCAAAGAACACCCTGAGGTATTGTCCTGGATTTAGTGTTTCATTGCTTTCGATGATTGCTGAAGTATGGGCCATACATTTTAAGGGAATGATTTGGCTGTTGTTTTGTGTTTAATTTTTATCTTTTTTTTTGACAGCTCTTCTGCAGCAGAACGTCCTTGGCTTGAAAGCAGCCCTAAAGCTTCCTCATCACATCAGTTTTCAATGGGAAACACCAGGCAGCCGGGAGGTTACCTTGTGCCCTCTGAATTTTCAAACGCCGTGCAAGATGTCTCTCTCTTGTCTCATTTCCAAACTCCAGGACTACCAGTTGTCACCCTGAACAACCTGGAGAACTCACCAGCAGAACCACAGCAAGAACATGCTGTCGGCAGCAGTGCCCGTGCCTACCTGAGCTACAGTGGCAGGGGCAGTAGCTCTCCTCGAGAGGAGACACAAGCTACTTGCATAGCCAATGCTGGCACCTCTCCTAAAACCTTGAGCTCATCAGTGACAAGTGCTGAGGACAATGGCTTTTTGACACAAAACTTTCTTACGGTGATCTCTGGGCACAGCAGCCAGAACAGTGCGGCTCAGCAGCACCATGGAGGGAACCTACATGCTCAGCCTCCTCTTCCAGAGAAGAAGAGGTCCTCTGAAGGAGAACGTTCCTTTACCTCCGTGTCACCTTCTTCAAGTGGCTTCTCTAGCCCTCACAGTGGAAGCACAGTCAGCATTCCCTTCCCAAACGTCCTCCCAGATTTCTCAAAAATGTTAAGCCCTTCCCCAGTGCCAGGTAGGTTGTGCATCAGAGAAATGCAAAATGCATTAGATTTTATATGAGTTTATAAAAAGTATTTAGGGGATTTTAAAAGTGGAAGAGAGAAAGGAAAAAAAAAAGGGGGAAAAATAAAGCAGTGGAATGAAAATGGCACAGAGGACTTGAATGTTTGCAGTTAAGTGGTGCCAGTTCACTGTCTTTGGATGTATTATTCAGAAAACGAGGCTGTAGAGTTCTTCCTGCACTTCCTAGATGTCAGCCAAGAGCAGCCTTCCTTTTCAACTGCCAAACTACAAGTGAGTAATGTGGAGTCCAATTTCTTCTAAAAAGAGCTGGCCTCTCTCTGCACCCTTTAGACTTGTGCCAAGAATAGTTAAAAATGTAGATGTGTGTTTGCTGGACCCTCTTGAGAAGAATGTATTTAATACAGCTTTATAACTGTAAGAGTTTTTAATATTTTATGGATTTTGCAAAATGAAACTTCGAACATGCTTTCAGAATCTTAGTGTAGTGTGTCTTGTATCTTATTTTCTGGTTCTAGAACAGCTCAGTGTCTCTAAATTGTCCTAATGATGACATTTTTAATAATTAAGGTGATTGGAAGTTACAAAGAAATTTAAAAATGCTTTCATATTTAAAAAAATTCTTGACTTTTTTCCCTTTTATTTTACAGAAAACACAACCGATACAAACGTGACTGTAAAATTTGTTCAGGACACATCCAAGTTCTGGTATAAGCCAGATATTTCACGAGAACAAGGTATAGCAACTGACATATATTCTGACATACCCATTCGCTGAAAAGCTAGTTGGTGAAGTCTTGTTAAGTTTTTTTGATACCTACCTGATTTTTTCCTAAAAGGAATAAAAAACCTAGAAGTGCCACAGACCACCTCACTGAATTTCTTTGGTTGAAAGGCTGAATTTCAGTGTGGAGGGCAGTCAAATAATCCTTAAAAAATCCTCAGTTAATCAGATAAATTATTAGCCTAACTGAACTAACTATGAAGTAATTTAGATCTACCTGTGGTAGATGCTGCAAATGTCCTTTACAGAGAAGCTCCAGATTTTGAAATGGCACGTAAATGTGAAGCAATACCAAAGAACTGTCTGCTCTCAGAAGCCTTTTGAGTATGTATGCTGTTCTGGCATGATCTCAGAATAATTTATTAGCTAGAAGTCATCGCAGAAGCATCCTCATCTACAAGTCCTTCTGTACTCTGAATTTCAGTTGTCAGCTGCGAGTGACATAAATGATTTCCTAAAGGTCATGAAATAGCACTTCCATGGAACGGCATCTTTATGGTGTATAGAGCAGATGAAGTACATTTGTATGCACATACATTATTGAATGAGCAGAAAAAAGCTTTTATTAGCTATGTGAGAATGTATACTTGCATTGGGTACTGCATCCGGTATACCAGAAGTACGAGACCTATCGGAGTGAGTCCAGAGGAGGGCCACCAAGTTAATTAGAGGGATGCAGCACCTTTCCTCTGATGAAAGGCTAAGGGAATTTGGGTTTTTCAGCCTGGAAAACAGACCTAGTTGCAGCCTTCCAGTACCTCAGAGGAGCCTACAGGAAAGATGGAGAGGGACTTTTTACAAGAACATGTAGTGACAGGACAAGGGGGAATGGCTCCAAACTGAAAGAAAGTAGATTTAGGTTAGATTTTTGAAAAAAATTCTTTACTGTGATGGTGATGAGGCACTGGAACAGGTTGCCCAGAGAAGCTGTGAATGCCCCGTACCTGGAAGTGTTTAAGACCAGGTTGGATGGGGCTCTGATCTGATGAAAGAGGTCCCTGGCCACAGTAGGAGCATTGTAAGTAGATGATCTTTAAGATTCATTCCAACCCAGGCCATTCTGTGATTCTGTGAACTTCCATCTTGTCCATCTTGCAGCAGTGCCTAAGGAATCGTGTGGGGTGCTTTGCAAATGCAGTTGATCTGACTGTGCTTGTGTTTGTACAGTAATATTAAGCTGTACTGAATTGTGATTAATGAGTTACGGCAGGATCTTAAACTATGATTTTTAAAATGGCGTTGTCAGTAAGGAAAAACTACTAATTAGTTCTGCATTGAGAAGGATGTTCTTACTAAACCAAAACAGTTTGAACTTCAACTATTGGCAAACAATGAATTGCTATGTCTGTCCAGTCATTAGGTTCTCAGACAGTGAGAATGTTGTTGTGTAGTGGAAAATATGCCCTCAGGCAAATACAGATCATAGAAAACAGAACATTAATTCATTTTTGGATGTTGTTTTACTGGTCCTGTTACTCCAATCCCCTTCTCCTTATCTGCTCACCACTTATAATGAGAAATGAGTCTTTAAATGTACAGAAAAATATTTCCTGACTTCTTGTGTGTGCAGGGAGGGGAGTAGATCAGAAGAGAATTTTAAACCTAAGTGCTTCAACAAATGACATGAAAATCTTCCCAACCTTTTAATATGCCTCTTTTCATTCTTGAAGTAAAATTCCTTTTAAAAAGTGTTTCAAGATACTGTTGTTGAGAAGGGGTAGCATTTGTTATTCTTTTCTGTGTTTAATAGAATGCTCATGTGACAAATTATTTCTGTCTCCCTGTGTATTTAGAAGTGTTATTATGTGAGCACTGCTGAATTGTGAGGTTTTTGGTATTCATCCTCATCCTCTCAACACAAAATGTCGTTGTAAAAAAGGTTTTTTCCTTTGCGATCTGACAGATGAGTAGAGCAGAATGTATACATGTTTGCTTTACTTGCTTTAACAGAAGAGACAATTATGTCCACATTTTCCCCATTTTCTTTTTTTTTCTGTTACTTCCCCTTTTTCATGGAAAAAAAATACGTGCTTTTGATGTAATCACTGCTCAGGGCTTGCAAAATACGGCTTTGTGCACCATATGCTTAATATCCATGTTTTCTGTAAACAGTGATGGAGTCCAGGGTCAAATTTGGGCTGTTTGTAGAAACAAACAAAAATTTCTAAAAAGGTTATGGGGTTTTGGAGGGAAAGCAAAGTGTTATTAAGATTATTAAGCAAATTTTAATTAAAATCAGTCTTAAACTTTTTGTCTGTTTTCAAAATAAGTTTAAAATTATGGGCTACTAGATTTCAAAGTCTGCAGCAAACTCCTGCAAAACAACAGCAATTTCCCTGCAAGTGGTTCCTCCTGGGGAGATCTTCATAGGCCACTTGCAGAAAAGATCCTACCTAGAATATTGATACGAAATATTTCAGTGTTTGAACAGTCAAAGAGCAGAATGTTCACTTACATCCCTTCCTTTGCTTTGAAACTGCTAAGGGAGTGAGCCTGCTTTGCAGGGACGGAAACTTGGTGGTGGATGAAAACGAATCTGTTCTGCCTGTTGAAGCTGAATAGGGAGTGAAAATCAGTGCTGTCTGGTTAGCGTGGGAATTACAGAGAGCTGTGCAGTCTGTAATGCTTTTAACAAGCTGTCAAAATCTAAACAGAAGTCAACTTGCACTGGTTTGTAGAATCCTGGTGGGACCTGAGCACCCTTCTCAGTTTAAAAATCAGTAGGGATCTGTACTTCAGGCTTCTCTTGAAATAAGTATCTGTGAAATTTGGACAAAATATTTCCACTTGGGTCCCCCAAGTGTGCTTGATTGTATTCTGTTCTACAGCAGTGGGGACAGAGAAAAGGATCTTATTTCTTTTAATCTTGTATTAATTATAGATTTTCACTTCTGTGCTTTTTGAGTGTATGCATTGTTCTTCACTGTTTTTCTCTCTCTTTCCCGGAATCCCTTGCAGCCATTGCTGTTCTCAAGGACAAGGAGCCTGGGTCATTCATTGTTCGAGACAGTCACTCTTTCCGGGGAGCCTACGGGCTGGCAATGAAAGTTGCTACACCACCTCCTTCTGTGCTGCAGTTAAAGAAAGGTATTTTAAGGCTTCTGTGTATTATTAAACAAGCCATACATAGTAAGAAGTCCTTATTACTGGGTAATAATCTGTTGGAATTACACAGAACTGTACTGGGGTGGTGATAGCAACAACAAGGAGGCAAATTAAAAGTGGCTGAAGGTGTTTTTAGTAATCTTTTACTATAATCAGGCCAGTGAAGTCCAGGAAGACATGCAAGTTCAAACTCTGCAAGCCTTCAAGAGACAGTTTATATTAGCAGTACCACAGGCAAGTGGTAATAAGACAGTAGCATTCTTCCACTTCTCACTTTGTGATATTTAGCTTTTTTGATTTTCACTGTTTCATCCTAGAAGGCACAAATTCCTGCAGGGTTTCTTCTTCTAGGCTTCCCCTTCCCACATGCTATGTAGTCATTTTGTGAGAGCTGAACGGCAAACACTGAACTGTTTGAAAAATGGGATCTTTGCAATATTTGCTTGCATACAACTTTCTGCTGTCCATATTAATGTCTTCATCTGTATTAGCCCGAAAGTCAACCCTTGATGTGTTCCCTGTTAGATTAGAGTCAAAAGGAGCATTTTGTTTGTGGCTCTTTTGTTAAGGTTTGAAGGGTTGGATAGCTTTGACCCTTTGCTACAAAGCAGCCCTGTAGTTATTTGGAGAGGGGTTCAGTTTGTAGGTGTGAAATATTGTGTCTGCATATGTATTTATATGTTTAAAAGAATACTAAATCTGAAGGGAATTTTATATGTCTCTTGGACTTTGAATCTCCTCATTACATAACAATTTTGGTTTGTCCTCAATTCCAGAATAAAAATTGCCTTTAAAAATGTAGTGAAACCTGAGTGTTTAATTTCATTGTTTGTTTTCAGGAGCAGAAACTTAGCGTAAAATTGCAAATATTTTGAAATTAAAAATTCACTGAGAGACTTGGCATCATTTCCTTTGTCTTATTAAATCTTCTATTGTTTTAATCTGGAAAAGTTCTGTGAACAGGACTGTCACTGGAAATTTGAGTATTTTTTCATATTTTTACTTTCTTGTGACATTGGATAAAAGATCTTTTAATGTGCAAGTGCATCAACATTTTTAACCATTCATTTTTCAAATTTCTGTTCCTGTCTGTCCGTGCTTGTGTATATTTGGATGTCAGTCACTTATGAACATGAAACTGTTTCCTCTGGTTGTGTAAAGTGAGTTCTTTGCTTATTTGTTTGTTGCAAAATGGCCTTTTTCCTACAGCTTGTAATTTTGCACCAAAGTAAGTCTAATGTATTCTTTTCGTGCTGTATATAAAACATTTGGTAACGTGGAAAAACTGCTTCATAAAGACTTGCTAATTTGTGAGACTTGTCTGTTCATTGCTTCTTTTCATGGGCTTTCTTTTTCAACACAGTTGGAGATTTGTCAAATGAACTTGTAAGGCATTTTCTGATTGAATGTACTCAGAAGGGGGTGCGCTTGAAAGGATGCCCAAACGAGCCATATTTTGGTAAGTACTGACTGGGGTGGAGTGCAAATGAGAGAATACTTTGCTTGAGTCCTGATGTTCCTGCAGATAGCTAAGCTAGATCACTCATGGTCCTTATTGATTCAGGACCTTTGCCTTATTTTGTCCTGTGTTACATTTATGCTTTATATAAGCCGGCTGAAATGATACCAGAGTGATACCTTCACAAAGTACATTATGCTGTGTCAGCCAACCTAATGTAATGTGGTGGGAGCACTTCACCTGTAATGATCAACAGCCAAACACCTACCCAGCTGCTCACTCATTTGCTTTCCTCAGTGGGGCAGGAGGGGAAAATAGGATGGGAAAGCTCATGGGTGGAGATGAAAACAGGAGATGCTAACCAGTTACTGGGCAAAAGAAACTCAACTTTGAAAAACTAATGTTTCTCCAATTGAAATCAATATTCAGATAGAGGGATTTTGAGGAGTACATTCAGTGCAGGCAGCTGGGGGTGTAGGTGCAGTGCAAGCTGTAGATTGAGTTCTGGGTGGTGGAAGCCCCAGGCAAGATGCCATGACTTTCCTGGCCTTTACGTAATAAAAGGCTCATGGACCTGTTGCTCAGCCAGGTGACCAGCTGACAACCTCCCGACTTTACAGTGCTTAGACTGGGTCCTTTATTTGGGGTCCCTCCTGAAGGCACACAGCTTGAGTTGTTATTTTGTTATTAAATATTAAATTATTAAATTATTTTAAGCATTGGGATGTCTGAGACTCTGCTATGGGAAACCTGGGTTGAGTGGGTAAGGAAGCCTGGTCTGACTGTGAGTGTAGGGTGTGTGGCTGACAAGGGACCTCAGTCCCAGCTCAGGTGGTGAGAGGGTGACTGCCAGAGGGCTCCTGAAAGGTTGGACAGGGAAGTTTCCATAACATGAGGAACAAAGACAAGTATGAAAATAAAACTCATTCTTCCCTTTTTCCAAGCTCAATTTCATTGCTTCCCAAAGACTCCTCATGCCCACTGCAGGGGTGTGGGTGATGTATGGTCATTACAGAACAGTTCCTCTGCTTCTTCATCCCTCTCCTAATTTTTCTCTGCTGAAATGTGGGCTTTCCCCAGGTGCTGCCATACTCTAGAAAAAAAAATCTGTTTCAGCATATGCTCTCTATAGACTACATCTCCTTCAGAAAATGTCCATCTGTTCCAATGTGAGGGCCTCCAGAGGCTATTGGTGGGGGATGTTAGCTTGGGTGTAACCTAACTGTAACCCTCCCACCCCCTGCTACAACCCTTGTCACATACCCCCAGCACATCCATGGAAGGGCCTTCTACCATAAAATTAATAAGTGTAAAGTGACAAATCCTGTTGGATTCAAATTTGTCAGTCTTTGGCATGAGACTTACTTCAAATCTAACTTTTTAGTCCATTCCTCCTTTGATCTTGAGGTACCTGTTTATGGCACATATGTAGCCCTACCAGTCATGAGTTTGAACATCTCCTAATCTTTCAATGCATACAGCCTCAAAACTGCTTCACCAAGTAGGTGGGCAGCGCTATCACATGCTTGTATGGGTAAGACAATGAAAGAATAATAGTTTGGAGTCATTGGACTTTGCATTTCTGAGACCCTTGTAGAATTGGGTCATCTTTATGTTTCAAAGAAATTTTTGATTGACTGTAAAAATGGGGTTTGTTTTGGTTGAATTGGAATTTTTCTTCAGCAGATGGTTATAATGTTTGATGCCTGTTAGTAAGTGGGATTGAAGGATAGCTTTTTCTACAGACTGATGAATATTGTGCCTTCCTCTCACTGCTTAGAGTACAGTTTCACATGCTAATGTCGATTAATGTTGAATTATTTTAATTAAGCCAAGTCCAAATGACAAAAGTGACTGAATAAAAAGGGATAATTTAATAGAGAATGCTGTGTACCTCACTGCTACATTGAATGAAAGAGGTTTTACCTAGACCATCTTTCATACTTTTAGAAGTACAAAATGGACATGTGTGTAGACAGGACTCTAGACAGTGAAGATGAGGCTGTTAAGAGGTAGAACTCCTCACTCTTTCATGCTCTTACCATCTTCACAAGATTTTACTACATTTAATGTAGCAGAAGTTAAGAGTGTCAAAAAGAATCTACTGACTATATATTACTGGTTTTGTCATTTTTATGCTTTTTCCGTTTGAATCAAAGACGTTTAGGTTAGGATTTAAGTAGCGTGTTTAAGTAGTGTGTTTAAGCAGGGGAAAGGAGCATGTGATTGTGATTAACGAGTTCAGGATCATCAAACTAGGATAGTGTTGGGAAGCATGAATACACTGAAGTTGACCCAAGAAGATCTTGGGTACTTCTTGGTCTCTTGGTGCTAAGAGATTTTTTTTTTAAAGGGAAGCAGAAGGGGCCCTTGATCTATAAAATACTTGAAAACAAACCTAATTTATACGTTCTTTTTGTCCACCAAGTTAACTGTGCATGTATTGTTTTCTGTCCACAGGGAGTTTGACAGCTCTGGTGTATCAGCATTCCATCACTCCACTGGCATTGCCCTGCAAGCTCCTCATCCCAGACAGAGGTATGCTTGTTGAAGTGCAGAAGAATTATACCCAGGCAAGCTCTGCTTCAAAGTGTCAGTGAAGGCAGGTGAATGTGTCACAAGTCGAGAGCTAAGCAGAAATGCACCTGGAAGGAACTATTTTTAAAAGTGGTTCTTCAGTACTGGTGCCAACCCTTATCCAAGGTGTAGCTGTGGACATACTAGGACTGTGATATTCCAGTCATAAACATATATGCATCATGGAAATCCACACAGTAATCTAGCAGATAGGAAGACAAATGTACTTCTTCAACATGATATTATGCCCATGTATGGTTAGGTTTAACCACTCATTCAGGTCTGGGTGGCAAAAGGGCAAGTAAATAAAGAGCAGGGGGTGCCCTGAATGTGACACCAGCGGGAAGGACATAGCAGCTTACAGGTTCAAATGTAAGTAAATGATCAAAAAGCCAGTGTTGCTTTGTGGGATTATAATTCTAATTTTGGTTATGATGATTTTATAAACCACTTGTAGACAACAGCAAAATGATGCTAATGCTTGTCCTGTGGTACAGTTGTCTGATATTCTCCTACATGAAGTTAACCCGAGATGCATTATTGAAATGTTAAACATTCTAGTGGGTTTTGGCTGAACTCATTAAACTTTTGTTAAAGTCTGTATGTCAGTGTTCAAAAATAGCATTTGATTTATGCAGATACATTAATGAAACCATTTTAGCACAAAAATATGCTGTGGTAGATGTGACAAGAGATCTCTTTATATGGTAAAACAGTGTGGCAGGTGGGCTTGTTCTCCTTACCCTCCTCACCTAAAATGGAAACTTCTTCTGTCTGCCAGAGGTGCAGGACTGAAACATTTGCTGTGCTCTGAGTAAACTTACCACAGTGAAATTTTATTTTGGATTTATTTTTTAATCCAATTTGATCACACATTTTAACATGATCTGACAGGATGCAGTGCCTGGAGTATTCAAAGCATCTGGATAACTGTATAAGTAGGCATGTGAATAGTGTCACAAAACTATATTATGTCTCTCTTCCTCACTGGAATATATTCAGAGATAGCATACATCATGCTAAATGCAGCAGTGAGATGTTTTTATATAACTGATGCATTGATATAACTGAAATAACATGCTGGTGATGCTGGTGGATGGTTTTATCACTAATTTTAACAAACAATTGGGAGGCAAGCATTCCACTGCTGTCTTAAGAGTCAGATGTTCTTTTCCTAGTTATGGAGGAAGAAAGCAGCATTATATTGTTGTCTTCTGAATCAAAATATGATAGTTGACTTCATCATGGTAACACAAAGTCTTTGCGTATAAATGAGTGTCTGCTATACAAATCAAATGAGATGGTTAAAATGGCACTATTTAAAATATTTTCAGGTTGTAGTGAGGGAATATAGCTGTAAGTACTGTTTTAATGTGGCATGCACCTATGGAGTTATGCCTTTTGTCAGGAAATAAAGATTGAGCATCTTGCAGTGCTCGAGGCAAAAAATCCTAATGCAGCACAAAACCCACAGAAATTATTATAATTGCAGGTCCAAGATTGTTTCATGTTTCTGTCCAAGAATTGTCCAGTAGATGAGATCATAGTTACAAATGCTAAACTCGTGGTTGCCCATGTGCTTTGATTTGTTGATTCGAGTCCATACCAGACATGGCCGGTGTTTTCTGTTTGCAGATCCCTTGGAGGAGGTAGCAGCAACTTCTCCACAAACTGCTGCAAACTCAGCTGCGGAGCTTCTCAAGCAGGGTGCAGGTCTGTTAAACTTTCTGCTTGCAATTGACTGTCACCAAAGTTTGTATCTTACAGGATGGGAGGAGCTGAAGCTTAGACTGGATTGAGGGATGTGTAAAGGGAGCAGTTAAATTTAAGAATGCTTTGTAGAAGTGTAAAGGGCTCAGGATATGTACCAGGTTCTCTCTGTTTTTTGCAAGCACCTTCTGAGTTCTGCAGCCCTGTGTATGTTTTCCAGTCATGTATCTCATGAGACTATGAGGTATACATAGGTTTCTTCAAGAACACCAATTTTTAAGCAGTGACATTGCTTTCATAGCTCATGAACTTAGGATATTCTCAACCTGTGGTTGCAGCGGTTCATAAACTATGAGCTCTGCAAAAGCAGCTAAGGAAGCTGTATAGTAGGGTTAAGTTCTCATCACAGGGGTCAACAATATCACTGGAAAATGCTTGCTATCCCATCAGTCTGAAAAAAACAAGAGAATGGTTTCCTTTGAATATAGTTTAAATACCATTTGAAACTGAAAAATGTTTGAACGTGTGCTGCAAATATGTATTTTCTAATTGGCTGATGTGTTTGAACTTAAAATATCCCCCTTCTTTCCCTTCAGGAGCCCCTTTGCTCCAGGGGTACTCTCTGGTGCTGTCTTCTATTTATTTAAATTTCAGCTTGTATGGGTAATAGATAAATAGAGTCATTGGCTTTAATATAATGGTATTAAAAGCAAAGGGAGAGCAAAAGGTCTATGACCTCTCAAAGTCTTTCTCCTCTTCCATTACAGCGTGTAACGTGTGGTACCTGAATTCAGTGGAGATGGAGTCCCTCACAGGCTACCAGGCAGTGCAGAAAGCCTTGAGCCTCACCCTGCTGCAGGATCCTTCTCCTGTCTCAACTGTGGTGCATTTCAAGGTGTCTGCACAGGGAATCACACTGACAGATAATCAAAGAAAGTAAGCACAAGAGGGGTGGGAAGAGAATATCTGGCCCTGTCCCCAGCAAGTGTTGGCTGCTGTTGATTTAATGTTCCCAGTTACATTCTGCAAATTCTGCATTCTCAGAGGATACTGGGATTGTCTAAGAAATGATAGCTGTAGATGTAGCACTGGAGGTACAGACATTAGTAGCACTTAAGCTATGGACATTACTTCCAATTTTTACCTCTGGAAGGTCATTTTGTTGTGGTATTTTTTGTTATTTCTTATAAAAAGGGAAAGTAATGGCTTTGCAAGCATTTGCTATTGAACCTGTTTAGTGAAATAATTTATCTTTACAATGTTCTTTACCAGTGTCACTGAACAGAGTTGACTTAAGCAGATGCTCTGTATCACCACTATTTGAAACAGTGCTTTGGGTAGCCTGTAAAAAACTATGAGAAAAAATTAATTTATATTTATTTTATACTAAATGCTGTTTAGGCTACCACAGACTCTTTCAATTTGAAAAATAACAATAACAAAGGAGGGACAACAGGTTAAAAAAAAAAAAGTGCCAGACTTCTTAATTATGTGGGGTTTGCAAGCATTTGTAGCAGATCAAGGACAGAACCTTAGACTGTAATGCCTAGAGTGTGTATATTTTGAAACATAATATAATCAAATTATTCACAAGTTCCAAGAAGTTACATGTCCCTCTAACATGATATCTAAATGGTCAGTTTATAGAAAAAAAAAAGTTGCATACTCCTAATCCTTTTTCTTAGCTTGAGGGTCAGTTTTCCTTTGGTTCCAGAAAGTTGATGTTAGTTGATTTTAAGTATGGATTTATTTGCTTGGGGCAGTTCAGGCTGCTTTCAGAGTCACTCAGAGATAGCAAAAAGAGTATATTGTCATTGTTAAGACTAAAAGTAATTTATTTATCAGATCTGTTTATTGTTTAAAAATTTAAGCATCTTAAATGTTTCTGAAATTTATTCTATTTCTTCCTATCCAGACTCTTTTTTCGGCGACACTATGCAGTCAATACTGTTATTTTCTGTGCCTTGGATCCGCAGGACAGAAAGTAAGAAAGATAAGCAGTAATTTTTTATTTGTTTGTATTGTTGATCTAAAAAAAAAAACTCCCTAACACCACAACCCCCCCAAAAAAGGGAAAAAAAAGCCCAAAGAAAACCCCAGCAAACAAAAAACAACCATAAAGAAACCCTTCCCCCCACCCCCAAAAAAAAAACCCAAACCAAAACCCAAACCAAAAACTAACATAGGTTTCATTTTTATTTCTCCTTTCTAATTTTTTACTGCTTTCTTAATGGACAAGATGGATGAAAGATGGCCTTTCTGCAAAGTAAGTGGATACCTGTGTGAGTCTGCTTTAACTGAATGTTTTAAGAATATCATGAACCCTGATCAGTTCCTTGGTGTTCTAAATTACCTTTGTTAGAGATGTAGAAGGGAAAGCTGCTGTTCAGAGACAAAAGTCTCTCAGCCCACTGTAGTTAGACTATAGTTGCTTCATCTACACCCCTGTAAGGGGGCCTAATTATGTGGTGGGTCATGGTGGGACGTCTGGGGCCAGAGCTAGCAGGGATAATTTAGATTGCAGATCTGTGGTTTGACTGAGGTTTCAGAAGTTAAAACAGAGCTATTTCCTACTCTCGCACAAGCTTGCTTGTCTCACTTTGACTGTTACTGTTAAAAAGAAAATACCCCTGTGATATGTAGGTGAAAATACTCCTTGTAATATTAGTGTGTGGCATAAATATGTATGTACTAGTGGATTACAAAGTGTCTTCTGTTGAAGGAAAATGTTACTGTCACCCTTTAACCAAAGGAAATAATCTAAACTGATAGGTTCAGGCACTTGTTTCTGGAACGTGACAAAGAAGAAAGAAATACATGGCCTAAGTCCTTTTTCCAATGCTCTGTTCACTGAGCTGTGTATCCCTCGAAAATCACTCTTTAGGCAATCCCTGATACACCACACACCTCCCAGGGTAGGTAAGAGAACAGCAGTATTGAATGAGATTAAATATATCCCAAGGGTCAGCTGCATGTTTGTGACAACAAGCAGAGTAGGAGGAAGGGGACAGTCTCCTTCCTGAGTCTCTCCTGAGATGTGTGATCCACCTGGACCTCTGTGTTCAGCAGTCAGTCTTGTCCCTCAGAACAGAGGAAGTCTGTTGTGTGCTTGGTTTCTGCAGCATCTTTCCTTTATGAAGAGAGGTGCTGCCTGTCTGTTCTCTGACATGCTGTGCTTGCTGCCCTTGCAGAGTGTTTGGGTTTGTTGCCAGGAAGCAAGGCAGTGCCACAGACAACGTGTGCCACCTCTTCGCAGAGCATGATCCAGAGCAGCCCGCCAGTGCCATTGTGAACTTTGTATCAAAGGTCATGATTGGATCCCAGAAGAAGATCTGATGCCTTTTCATCCTTGATTCAGAGCTCTTTGCTGACTTTCTGAAGGAAATCACTGTGAGAGGGAGAAAGGCTCTTCAGCAACAATGTCTGAACCTTGTTATTCCCTATAAGGAAGGCAGAGGATGGTCTGTGTACTGTGTTTGCAAGAGGCCAGGCTTTTATTTGAAGACGCATCTGACTTCACAAAGCATTCTTTCTTTGTTTTTTATATCAGAGGATAAAACAAAAGAAGCTGGGTGCCACCCAAACACATGTAGCCCATACCTGAATGAAGCATAAATGAAAAACTTTTCTCCTGAAGGGTTTCTAATACATCTTCACATGCTGTTTCTCATCGTTTACTGGAGCAGAAATACTCATTAGATTGTGCTACTTTTTTGTTCAGAAAGTGTATAACCTCCACAAACACACTTGCCATGGTTGCATCAATGGTAGCTTGTAAGCCTTGCAAAGATGCTCTTAAGAGAATGATCATCTGAGGAAGACTGTTTGCTCTTCCCTTCATCTTTGGGATCAGTGATGGGAACTGAATGGAGAAAGGGGAAGAGGTATGTGAAGAGAAGGTTTGTGCAGGTTGATTTCTGGTAAGAAAAGAGTGGCAGCTGGAATATTCAGGAGGATAGCTCTGCATTTGGAGTTAAGAAGGCTGGGTTGTTTTACTTTGAAATTTTTTAAATAAGGGAGAAGTAGCAAAACAAAAAAAATGTGGAAATTTGTTCTGTAATTTTGTATTGTTTTTATACAAAGAACTGAGCAGGAAAGATTTTAATAATTACAGGATAAAAATGAGGGGAAAGCAAAGAGGAAACTTGTATAATTTATATATTTTTACCTGTGCCAGATTATTTATGGTAGGTACCAGATCTTTATATGTCATACAGGTCATTCTGAAACTGGACCATGGCTGAGCTTTGCCTTCTTAGCTATTTTGTGTAAGTAAAAGTGTGTATAACTTGTATCTTGCTAGAGGCAATAGAGTGTTGTTTTCACTTCTGTGTTACAGTGGCAATATACATCCCATTTTCTGTCTCTGCAATACTGATTTGGTAGGAACATTTTTTCCCCTACCTAATAATTACATTTGTAGATTCTTTTGCCCCATTTTTACTGGATTTTTGAGGATTTTTTTTTTATCAGTAGGAACTGGTTTTGATTTATAATTCCTTGTGTCAGGAAATCTGAACTTATTTTGTTACTCTGTCCCATTTCTTGAGAGCATTTTTGTCATTTCTACAACCATCACACTTGTACATATCTCTCTATCTTTCTAAAGACATTGATGTTTGAAATGCATAAAAAAGTTCTAGTTAGCTTTAGAGGAAATTAATACAGTAGGTTACAGTGGAAGCCTGCACAGAAGAGTAAGCTTCCCAGGTCTACTGTGTAATTCCCATTCACTCAAAAAAACCCAGTAGTAGACCCCTATATGAGAACTGATGGTAATAAAGGAGCTTTAGTGTGGCAAGTGCTGAGAAGTTTCATTGCCTCTATTTCTTTCATATGTGGCTGTCAACATTATATTTATAACCTGAGGAATAAAATGACATGCTGAATTCTACATGGTGATGCATGAGCCACTGGATTAACTAGTAACTATCCCACTTGTAGATTTTAATCCTTTTATCCACTAAGGAATGGTTAAATGGAATGAGAAACTCTGGTTGAGCTATATTCAAAGAGGATTCCACCAATTTGAACTATATTTGTCCTGTCTAAAATATGATGGGGTTTTTTTTTTAACAGCTCTCTTTCTATTTCCTGAAGTATGAGGACCATGGAAACCTTATTCAATGACCATAGCCAAAGTGTTACCAAATTATTTGTGTAACTATGAGCTTTGTGTGAATAACTTTATGCTTTTTAAAAGGAAGGGGAAAGGGAAGAGAGAGAAAGAGAAGAAAGATTTGAAGTTTAATGTATTTGGACCAGAAAGTGGTGTATTAGTAACAGTGGGCATTGGATGTCTGTAGGAGGGTGAAGCCATCCAAAGAGCAGCAGCTACCATTGAAGCAACAAAAGCAAGTACCTCTGATTTGTAACAAATAATTCTGTTCTTCTGGCACAGAGGTTTACTACTTAAAGAGTGTTTATGTACCATCCAAAAAGAGAATGCAGTTCTTACTTTCTGGAGCTTTGCTCTTTTTAAAAAATGTGAGGACAGGTTTTCTTTTAATATTCTTTTGGTGTACAAAGATTCCAGTTGCCTAATCTAGTCAGCCAGTCAGAGCCCAGAGAATTTCTTCAGCTGACATCTCAATTAGATTTAAGTCTCATTTAGATTTAAATCTGATGTGTTGTGAGCATTGAAATGAGGAAGAATTTTTTACTATATTTTTTCACTTCTGTAGATAATACTTAAATTTTAGTGTGTCTTCTTAGACACCAAGTGTTGGCCTTTGGGCTGAAAATAAAGTGTCTTTTTTCTCATGTATTGTCATTTCGATTCAGGGCCTTATTTTTTAATCCTTGTGCTTTTTCAAGGTCTGTTAAATTCAAAAGCATAAGGGATTGAATGCTGACACTCCTGGTGGTATTTCCTGGGAGTTTAGCTCTACTTGGTAAGTGGGAAAAAAGAAGTTACCCTGTTTCTAAGGGAGGTTTTCTATTATGCATTCCTTTGGATGGTATAGTGCCACGTGCTTTTGCTTTTTAATGAATTAAAAAATGCACAAAGCAAAATAGTTTAATATGTACCATTATGTAGTGTATGTAGAAAGATGTTCATGGAACTTGTATGTTCATGGCAGATACAAGACTAAATCTTTAATACAGCACTTTCTTTCAAGATTTTTGGTAGATGTGTATGTGCAGTCTCATAACTAATGGCAGCAAGCTGTCACATGTATTTAGCCAGACTCCTATTAATGTAGTTAGTAAATATACTACTATAATCATACAGTGTTAAACTACAAAAATGCTAAAAGCCATGTTTTTAATTAAATGGTTTCAGTGTATCCAACTGTATCATTAAAAATTTAATGTTTTTTTTTCTTGACTTTTCCTACTAGTGAAAAGTTTTACTTTGTTCTTGAAACTGTAAAGAAGCATCTGAAGGTCTGCAGTATATAAATGAATGTGCTATAAATTCTTTGTATAGTCATTTTCTCTGCTCTTCAGATACCACCTTTGTCAGATTATAATAAAATTACAAATGTGAAATTCCACAGCACTATCTTACACGGCAGTCTGTTCTGAATGAAAGTTCCCTTCTGGTATTCAAAACCAGCTAATGAGCAAAACGTTCCTCATTAATTAAGAATAACTTGTGTGCTGGGCTTTAGTTTTAAGGAACATTTGAGATTTCTTTCAAGGGCTTGACTTCACATGAGTCTGTGTTAGTGGTCCAAGCCAATTAAAGCATATGATTTTCCTAGTTAATTTGTGGTTATAATGATGTAAAAGTACCTTTTGCCTGCCTTGCATATTTCAGTGTAAAAAGGAAGAATATGATATCTTCTGAGGTGCTGTACCCATTTAACAGTGCCTCCAAAGTGACTATGATGGAAAATCTTCCAGGGGAGCAAGAGGCAGGATTAGAAATCTCACCCCTAGCTGAAATAGGTACAAAGTCAGTGCATCGGCCACACACTGAAGGTTGCATTATATATATGCTTTATCAAGAATATTTTGGAGACTGATAAACTCTGGTATGTCATGCTGATTCCTTTTCTATGAGGGATAGGCTGGCAGGAATTTTTCATTCAGTGTGCTTGACTGTTGTTCATCACTACAGGCCGTTTTGCGGTTTATGCATGGGCATAATGCAAGAGTTATTAATGAAAAAATTCTTTTATTGGAATGGTTTATAGTGTGGAACAGATGACTAGGATGGAACAGTAAAATGGATCTTCTGTGTCAAGAGTGCAGTCACTCCTGTTAAACTCTTGTTCTTGAACTTTGGTGCCATTGTGCACATTTGTGCTGCTATTGGGTGCATTTGCTCTGGGGTCTGTTTGCTCCAGTGGATGAAAATCTGCTTTCAGTATTCATCCTAGATGTATTCACAACTAGTTTATATGCAGTTGTTCTTATGCCAGCATTGTCTCTTAGCATGAATAACTGTTTTGTCCCTGAGGTATTTATAGCAAGAGTTCTGACCCTCCCATAAGTCCCTCAGTCTTCCTTTGGCAAAGCTAAACAAGTCAGCACTCGGCCCTTAATGTGTTTTTACCTTTGAAAGGGTCAGTAAAAAATGTCTTTGGAGGCACCCTTAAGTGAGCAGCCAGACTCCTTAAAAGAGGTGCACAAGCTGCTGCCTCGTGACTTTTCATATATTTATATTAGAAAACTCTTGAAACAAGAAAACTTGGGCCACCAAAATAGGCAGAGTAAATCCCTCATCTGCTTCTGCTGTTTACACCTAGCACAAAGGTTACAGTAGTGTAAACTACCTCAGGCAATGTGCACAAAGGAAACTACAAGGCAAATAGCTAAAGACTTTCTTAAAAGTGTAAATCAGAAACAGGAAGCTTGCAGGAGTCTTAGCAAATCTGGCAGACTACCAAGAGGGCAAAGGGGAGCTTTTTAGGGACTTTAAGGATCTTGCTGAGTAACTGAGAAGGGATTTGCATTACATGTTACTACAAGGATATCAAACCAGAACTATTCCCTTTTGAAGACATTTAATGTCTCATAAAGTAGAAATGCTTGGACTGTTTTTATGTTTTAGTATTTGCAGACTCATAGAGTGGTTGAGGTTGTAAGGGACCCAAGCAGGTCATCTAGTCCATCTGCCCTGTTCAAAGAGCCATCTAGAGCTGTTTGCCCAGGACCGTGCCCAGACAGCGGGAGTATCTCCAGGGATGGAGTCTCTACAACCTCCCTGGTCAACCTGTGGTAGTTCTGTCACCCTCACAGTTTCCTGATGTTAGGAGGTAACCTCCTGTGTTTCAGTTTGTGCAAATCACCTCTTGTCTTGTCACAGGGCACCATTGAAAAGAGCCTGGCTCTGTCCTCTTTGCACCTTCTCTATTTATTGATGAGCTGCCCCCTGAGCCTTCTCTTCTCCAGGCTGCACAGTCCCAACTCTCTCAGCCTCAGTTTTGTCACTGAAGACTTGCAGAGGGTACACTCTGCCCTGTCATCCATCCAGGTCACTGATTAACATATTAAACAGGACTGGACCCAGTATGGACCCCTGTGGTAGGCCACTAGTTACTGGTCTCCTGCTCATCAGCATTCTCAATACCCAGCTATTCAGGTGATTTTCAATCCAGTTCACTGCTCATCTGGCCCCTACACCAACAGCTTGTCTAGCAGGGTGTTACACAAGACTGTGTCAAAGGCCATACTGAAGTCCAGGAAGACAATGTCAACTGCTTTACCTTCATCCAAGCCAGTCATTTCATCACAGAAGGTTATCAGGTTGGTCTGGGATGAGTTCCCCTTGATAAAGCCATGCTGACTACATGAAGGTGGGAAGAGTGCTGGAGCATCTCCCCTGTGAGGACAGGCTGAGAGCGTTTGGACTGTTTAGCCTGGAGAAGCAAAGACTCCAGGGAGTAGCAGCCTTCCAGTACTTAAAGGAGACCTACAGCAAAAATGAGGAACTCCTGGATGGGGGGTAGAGGGGTAATGGTTTCAGACATGAAGAAGATAAGTTTAGAGAAGGGTGGTGAGGCTCTGGAAGAAAATGTTGCACAGAGAAGCTGTGGATTCCCCATCCCTAGAAGTGTTCAAGGCCAGGTTGGATGAGCTGATCTAGTGGAAGATCTCTCTGCCCTTAGGAAGACCTATAAGGTCCCTTGTAACTCATATGGTCTATGATTCTATGACCCACAAACAGCTGGTGCTTTGCCCTGTGAAGATTTCTTCTTAGGTACACGATTTTGGCAGTGTTTTATGGGAATTGTCCCAGGTTGCAACTAACTGCTTGTACCCTTCCAGTAAGGTAAGCAATATTTATAAATGGATTCACCTCAAATTCCTGCATGATCTTTTAAAAAACTGTCTTTAAAATCATTAAAGTACATTTCCATAATTGTAAAAATCTCCTAACGTCTTTGGTAGAGTTGTTTCAAGAGCTTTTTATAAAGCAGAATTAGCTTTTTATGCAGCAATGACTTTTTTTTCTGGTATTGTGTACATACTGTCCTCAAAATTTTTTTAAATATCTACAGCTATTTGTATCCAGTCTAATTAAATCTGACTTTCAGGCTTTCTCTTGTTGCTACCTGTATTATATGCAAGTCATGATTTGTCTGTAAAGCAGATGGCAGGTGTGAAAGAAAATGCAGGAAAACAAACTTTGATGAAATGCACTATGGGAAACCAAAATGTGGGATGGAATTGGTCCAGGAAACTTGCATACTTGTACTTACTGCAGTAGAAAAATGCAGCTTTAAAAATAAACAGACCTGTGTTGATTCATACATTAAAGTACTAGTTTAGAGCATTTTTGTTCACAAGCTGATGTGAAACTTCCATTGAAGTGCATGATAGCTGTTTGAAGTCTGTTAAGGTTTTTAATGAGGAAATCTGGCTTAACATGTATTAATGTTTTCTCAGAAGGCAGTTCCCAAAAAAAATTCCCAAGGTGATATTGGTCACATAGTGACAAAACAACAATATATGGTATATACATATGCTGAGACATGTATATGAATTTATTCCTGTCAAATATATATGTGATCTCACACTGTCTAGTTAACTGGAGAACATCCAGATGGGACATTTATTTTTTCTGTGTTATTTCTTGGACCCAGCTGTACTTATTCTTTAGAAAAAGTGGCACAAATATGGTTTGAATCTCTGCACTGGTCATATTTAGTCATCTTTAACTTTGGACTTTTATGTCTCATTGTGGTGGAATAACATGTCAAAGAGCTCAGTTTCTCTTTCTGGTACCTCATACATTTGTTAGAGGTGGAATATATTCATGCCTGAACCTCAGTCCAGTTCATGGAGTGACGTGCAGCCTGAGTAGACCTTTTCCGGTGTGTGCAGTCACACAAAGGGTTTTTAAAGTACTGCTTTCTCAGGAAGGTTATCTAAGTGTATGCTTTCAGAATCCAACAAGATGTTGCTGAGATGTAATAGATAAAGATTTGTAGAAAGCGCTGGAGAGATAAAAAATCCCATGTGAGTTTGAAATCATAGAATCACTGTAAAAGTGAAACAGCGTAAAATGTCTTGCAAGACTTGATTTGATGACTTTGTTTTAGTTTTTTTTGGGTTTTGTGGGGGGTTTTTTTTGGGTAGATGGTTAATCTTTTATATAATGGTAGATGCTTGCATGGAAAAATCCAGTCTCAAGTTCTTGTCTTATAACTGGACAAGTTGTTCCTGGCAAATGTGTTTGAACATTAATACTGTGGTAAATCTATGAATTGTGATCTCTGAGGTGGAAGTAAAGTTGTAGGGATGTGCATCTAAATAATCAGGACTTTGGCCTATCTTTACCCATTCCTCCCATGTTTAATTGCAGTAACTGAGGCTGATTAGTATCTCTGGAGCCGGTTTTATCTCTGTTTGTATATGTTGGATACATTCCAGAGATGCTTAAGGATGATTTTTTTAAGGTCTTTGTGTCCTTAAACCCATGTAGAATCCTGCCTGGTATCCACAAGGCTGTACTAAGAGAGAAAGAGCAACATGCCTTAAGAGGGAGGTAGCAATGTGGTATGCAGTGAAAAAGCATGTGAACTTGAGCCTTGGAAAGAAGAAGGCTACAGAGCTAGGCAGAAGGTTTTTGGGAAGTGGGATGTGGGGATTTAATGGATTTTTTAATGCCATCAACACAGCTTTTTCTTATTTCTACTTTAGTGGTTAAGACTTGGATTTGCCTTACATTTATGTTAACATAAGAGCAGTAACACAGGAAAAATTGAAGAGTGGAAGATCCAGATATAGTGTCATTAAGGAAAATGTAAAATACTTCTATTGTTGACAAAAAATGCTGATGTTGAGAAGTGAAAAATTACCAAGAATACTCTAGAAATCAGGAGGATATCCCACAAGTTGATTTGTGGTTTTAGAAGTTTTGGGGCTGTACACCTTCAGGAGGACTTCAGGGTTAGAAACATGTTATTTTTGAAATTTAAAGCTGGAATGGTGTGAGAGCCTGTTATGATCAACTGTTAAAGTCCTCTGCCCAAATTAAGGTGCAGATGACACCAAATGCCAGTTCAACAATACCTTCTTTAAGTGTATAGGGGAAAGAGAGACAGCGGTGATGGAGAGAGGGGGGGAGAGAAAGGGTGCAAGCAGAAGGTGGTCACCAACATGGACCCAATGGTGTATCATCAGTTTGTCAGTGCCCCACTGCTGGAAATTATATAACTTTTCTAATTTTTTTAATGGTCCTAGTTAACGTTAGGTCATAAGTTGTGTGTTAGGCCTTGAATAACTTTTAGCCAGAATATAGCAAAAAGTTGTCATAAGCAACTTTTGTGGGAATGTAGCTCAGGAAAAGTACTAAAACTCTTAAGTTTTGTTAAAATTAACCTTGATATCCTTCAGTGAACAAAGACCATGAGAGAAAGATGTATTGTTGAAGTTGGACATTTGGAAACAAGGATCTATTGCAGAAATCAGCAGGTAATGAAGGCTCACAAAGGCTCCAGTTCACAAGGGGAAAGTCCTGTTTAATTTGCTGTCTTTTTATGTTGAGGTCACCTGCTTAGCGGATGAAGGGAAGGTGGTGGCTATACCTTTTCTAGATTTTAGGAAGGCTTTTGATATTGTGTTTTCCAGCATCCTTCAGGACAAATTGTCCAACTGTGGGATGAGCAGGTTCATGGTGCACTGTCTGACGGGCTGGCTGAGGGGCAGAGGTCAAGTGTTGCAGTGATTGGGGTTACACCTGACTGGTGACTGGTCACCAGGGGCATTCCTCAGGGCTCAGTTCTAGGGCCAGGTCTGTTTGGTATGTTTCTCAGCGATCTGGACACAGGATTTGAATGCAAAATTACCAAATTTACTGATGATACCAAACTGGGAGGTGCTGCTGACTCTCTTGAGGGACAAGATGTCTTGCAGAGGGATGTAGATATCTTGGAGCATTGGGCAGTGATTAATGGGACTAAATTTAACAAGTCCAAATGTATCTGGAACAGAGCAGCACCAGGGCTGTGAAGGTTCTTGAATGCAATCCAGGGGTGGGCAGCAATGTGGGCAAAGGGAGTGGCAGGCATGACCTCTGAGCAGCAGCTAAGCACACTGGGCTTGTGTAGTTTGGAGGGAAGGAGGCTCAGGGAGGACCACACTGCTCTATACAGCTTCCTGAGGAGGAGAAGTGAAGAGGCAGGTGCTGATCTGTTCTCCTGGATACCCTGATGTCCAGTGGGAATGGCTGAAAGCTGCATCCGTCAGTGGAGGTTCAGATTTGACATGAGGAAATACTTCTTTACCAAGAGGGTGGTCAAACCCTGGAACAGGCTTCCTGGAGAGGTGGTGTGAGAGCCTGGATTTGTTTCTCACTGAGTTATTTGATTATTGCTGGGGGGTGGAGGGGATGGGGCCAGGCCTCCAGTATTGATGTCCACATGGAAAGCCCTGTAGCCAATGTGGCTGAGTGCATGGAGTGCACGTGGTTGAGCTGTGAGTCTTTTTTACTTCACTTTGCTAAAACAGCATAAAAGACCTTTCAATTCTCTTTTGAGTTTCACTGCAAGCAAAGATCCAAAAGGAGAACTTCACTTCCATCTGTTGGTGAGCCTGTAATACAGCATGCAGCTAGTTACTGAGTTGTACACTTGAGGGTTTAGTGTAATTTGAATGCAACATGTATCGTGCTCACTTTCCATTAAACTGTTTTATTTTTCGTAGTGCATCCCACCAACAAAAAAGGACTCAATCCTCCCCCCCATGCCTATCCTTCAAAACCCTAGGTGCCAGTGAGACATCCAATCTATCTTGTTAAGTACTTTGTCACCTATGTACTGTCAGAATGGGCTAGACCCCATTTATCACAGGTAAATAATGCAGATGCTGTTTCACCACTGAGAACTCCAGTTTCTTCACAGTGAAGCATCAGTACTGCTAAGCCTCTTGGACTTTTCTGACAACCTGGCTGTCATTTTGTTGATTGTGGGTTTTTTAAGGCTTCAAGAACTGAAATCAAGTTAGTGAGTTACTTTTCTTTCTTGCTCAAAAGAAAACTTACAACCTTCTAATTTTCATTGAACAGCCTCTCAGTATAAACACTACATGATCCAGCAGTAGCATATACATAAAACATATCTAAATGTATTCTGTAAAGAATTTTTTTAGACTAATCAGTATTTGAGTCTTGATAACAATATAGAAATTGTTATAAACAGTGAATTTGCATATTACAAAAAACTATTTAGGAAATACATTTTCTGATACATTTTCTTTCCAAATCTAATTGTTACACTGAAAAGTCATGTCTTTATTAAGATTAGAGACTATATCAAAGTCTGGATATCTACTGTGATGAGATGTGTAGTGCATAGTTCTATATCTTAATGTTAAAAAACCAAAATTCCTAGAACAATTATGAGGGTTTTTTTTTAAAGATGACATATTCATATGTTGAACAAAATGCAATTGCCTTCTGAATATGAGCATTATGAATTCTGAAAATACACATAGATGGGTAAAAATTAAACCAGTGAAATTCTTCATAAATACATGACTTCAGCAGCTGGGCTTTCCATTAAAAGGCAAACTATTCTACCACTTATTCCATGTTAAGACGCATGCATGGACTGGTAATGCTGTGAAGCTTCTGATTCAGTATTTTGCTGTATGGAGAGAGAATCATAGGTAATAAGCAAACTTAATTGCGTTGCTGAGTCAGTTTTTGTATCTGTATTAGATGTGATTGAAAGAATCTTCAGTAAGAATTGCCATTGGCAAATGCACATCTCATGACACATGTTTAGAAGAATGCAGATAATTAATTTATACCAGGTCCATCATTATAGTTTTGATAATGTAAGACAATGTGACATTCTTGTCCGACCATATGCAAGTGCAAGTGTATTTGTGCGGTGTCCACATGTTTTTTTGACATGCAGTTTTGGATAAATATGCTATTTGAGTCAGTCTGGGATCTGTGTGTGATACCATGTGTTTCTGAGGTTGTCTGGGGGCTGCAGGCTCTGTCCTTGAAGGTTTAGAAGCATTTGCTTTGGCATTTCAGGCTAAGATCCCACAAGCACTAGTGCTGGCACCAAAGGGCAGGGCAGGGCTGGAGAGGTGTCCCTCAACTGCAAGAATCGTGCAAGCACTTGACCAAATGACACTGATGGTGAGGTGTGATGCATGCTGCATTCCAGGCAGCTGCTGAAGGGGAAGCAGTCCCCAAAGCAGAACCTTCCATCATAAACACTTCAGTGCTTGTTTGAAGGCAAAGCTTACCCAGGAAGACAGGTCATTTTAGGAGAGGGATATGGCATTGTCCAACAGCAAGATCATTATCCATGTGCACCAGATGTCACTGCAGGCTCAGCCACTGTCAAGCACAAGCAGTGCACCCAGGAGCTCCTGTGCAGAACGTGAAAGGACCTTCTCTGCCTTCCAACACCCATTAAATCAGCATGTGAGCCCATATGAGGAAGCAGTGAGGGCAGTGGGCATTGCCATTGCCTGGTAAGTGGAAGGTGAGGGGTATGGCCAAGCTGTGTATGCAGCAAACAGACTCATGGTAATGTGAGCACACAGTGCAGCAGTCACGAGGTCTCAGGCATCAGTGGTGAGGGAAACCTGTCTGGCTGTGTGAGAGAGCTGTGTGCAGGGAGTCAAGCAGGGCACCCATCGTCTCACCAGAGCCACACGCTGCAAAGGGATGAGGGATGCACATAATCCTAACGGGACCATTTGTGAGGTAAGGTATAATTGTTGGCTTAATTGATGACTTTAATATATAATTTAGGTGATCTGAACACCTTTAATACATGTGCATACACATTAACATATATATTATTTATATGTACATTTGTATGTATGTGTATATATCTTTTATATAAATTTCACAATGCCAAAGAGAATTCATTTTAATATATTATTTTGCTGCCTTATCAGTAATCTTATATGCACATAATAGTGTTAATTCCATATATATATCTGTATGTTTACCTATTAAGCTTACTAGACTTTGCATATGGTATGTATTCCTGCTGTGGGCATGAATTCCAATGTCTCATTCCAAACTACACTTAAAACTGAAGGTCTCCCTTGCTGTAATTAGCAGCTGGTTCAACTTCAGATACTCCATCAGTGGCATTCTCATCAGTACTTAATGATGTGACCCTGACAACACAGCTATCGTGTGACAGCTCTAAGTTACTCAGAGGAATGGAGAATTTTCATTACAACTTGGTGGTAGCAGAGGTGACAACAGAGAGGGGCCACTGTTTCAGGGACATGTGGCACAGACATTAAACATTTTTTTATAAAAAAGAGGTCTTAGAGGACATGATTAATTTATTCACCTGCATTCTCACAGACGAGAAGAAAACATCTGTACCTGATAGTCCAGCTCTATGTGAATTTTTACATACTTTCTTCTTCCTCTTCATTTGAATTTATCCTATCTGAGGAGGATTCCTGCTCTTACAGAACTCAGCTTTCAAAAGTAGTGCATTTTAAAGCAAACAAAATGGAGAATCAAGAGTTAAGTGCTGAGTGCTGGCGTTCAGTGGAGGGTCTGGGTAGGGGGGAGAATGGCCAGGTGGTTCAGGAGAATAGAAAGACAATGGATGCTGTTACCTCCCACTAGTTCCTTGCTGACTGATGTGATGATTTCTAAAGATGGATCTTTAAATCTTGGCATCATTTAATTAGATCTGTGAGGAGAGTGGAAGTAATTTTGCTTAACTTGTGTACAGAATTGGATTTTTCTTATGTAACCAAAATGCTAACCAAAGACTTCCAGAATCAAAGTTGTCATGCATGGGCTTGGTGTGTTCTATTTTTGATATACTCGTATGTGTGCACTGCATTATATTTTTGTATATGGTGAAATGGAGGAAAACCTGGAAAATTTAAAGAGTCTGACCATGCAAGGTGATGACAGAACCAAAATCAAACCTTAATTTCAGAGCCCCTGACAGTCCTAATTGCCATCAAATTACTGCTGGGCCTGAATTTATTTTGGCTCATTTCCTCAGGAGCATCTGCCTTTATTATTGTTGAGAGAACACAGTTGTAAGAGAATGGTTGGGATGGAAGCAGGACCCTTTTTTGGGAATTCTTTTTTTCCATTTAATTTACTATTTGTGCTTGGAACTGTTCTTAAGAGTTTTAAAGACACAGGTTCTTGCTTAAAGCCCCTCTTGTGGCTTCTGGAATTAAGCAGACATGAAGAAAGCCTCCACAGTGGAGACAGGCTGGTTAACTGGGATTCCCTTAGCTCCCTTTCCTCCTGTCACTCTGTCATCTCTCTGTTCCTCAGAAGTTTTTGCTGATCACTGGAAATTTCTGCCCAGCAGATGGCATGATTGTACAGTGCTTGAGAGCTGCTTGGGAATGTAATTCTCTGCCCCGAACTTTCCTAGGTGCTGTTCAGCTAGTTAAGATTACACAGAGTACGCTTTTTGTCCCCCAGAAAACGGGGCCTGTTTTATCTGTCAGTATTCTTGGAGGAGGAGGAGGTGGCTCCTTTGAACAGCATAAGTTGTTCAGCTTTGTTTTATTCTAAATTTGAAGTAATTCTTTTTAAACTGAATGATGCCACTTGGTTTCTAAAATGGAGGAGGTAATGGAAGTGGTTTTGGTGAATGTGGGCAATGAAAAGAGTACCTGAATGGGCTCTAGAAACCAACTGAGGAGACCCCTGACCTCTTGGTGTCCCTCTCCTGGGAGCTGTCCCCTCATGTCCCCACCATGGCCCCTCTGCTAGCTCACTATACCATCTTCCAGATGCTCAGGGTTACACTTAGAAATTCCCAGAGGGAAATATGAAGAATTGAGTGAGACAGGATATCACTCTCCTGCTGTGTCACTAGCCTCTACCCTGGACTGCATCGGCACAGCCTGACACACAGGCATTTCTTCCCTCTGAGTCATTAGTACGCCTCATTTCTGAATGGATTTCACAGTTATTTAAGAATTGCACTTTGTAAGTAAATTTCTAGCAAAATCTATGTATGATATCGTTCTGAAATTACTTATAATGCTTGTATTCTGTTGTGCCTGTTATGGACTTGCATGTTCCATGTGTAGTTAACACTGAAAAAGCATGATATGGTTTCAGTGCTGTTCAGAGGGTTGGAACTAATGCATCTTAAGGCTTCAATGCAATGAAGTCAAATATGCTCCTAATGGAGCAAAAGCTGTTCTGCTTTGTCAGGTAAGAATTTTGTAGCATGATTTTTAGGGGTTACTTTGTGTTTTTGGGGTTTTTTTCTTTTGCTTATTTGTTTCATTTGTTTTCTTGTTTTTCTCTTTGATTTTTTTTTCCATGAGAACATCCAAAAGTGATAAGGCATTTGGATTATGAGGAGAAATAGAAGACCTTCTTAGTAGATTGATGCCAAAATGAAGAAACTCCAACACCTGTTCCCAATTATACAAGAAGGCCTTTCTAACCACATATTTGAGCTCTCATGTATTAGAGCTGTCTCTTCTTACACTTCAAACTGGAAGCTTTGAATGTGCTTGTGTACAGCTTCTTTGGTTTTATCAGTTACTAGTTCTAATGAGTTTACCATACTGGTGTTCAAATATGGCAATTACAGAGATCTGTGGGAAACTTGAAAAGCTGGTATTCAGTCAAAGGCTTTCTAGGTTGAATTGCTTCCTTCTGATGTTTGTATTTGCTATTTACATGGGTCAGAGTAAATACTTCAATTTGATTTTGTAAATATTTTGAGCTTCTTTGTATTAAGTATGGAGTGAAAAATATAAAAAATTGCTTGTGGGTATCGTAGACATTTTTCTTTCTCACCTGTGTCCTATATGGAAAGTAGAGAAATGCTCTGTGAGGAATCCAGCATCTTCCTTCTGTTGCCTCTCTCAAAAGAAACAGGGAAAGAGTGAGCTCTCTCAACAGTGAACTCATAACATAGTGATTACTGTCACTGACTCTTCTCATCTGTGAAGATGGATTTGGAGGGTAAATGTAGATGCACAAGTGGAGCTTTTCCAACTTTGTCACATTTTAAAAACTCTAGCAGAGCAATGTAGTCTGAGCCACGTCCCTACAATTTTTATGGTTCTCTCATAGAAGATGTCTGTGCTTGAATTAAGGAGAAAAACAGTGCAGTTACTAGAGAAGGTTTTTTACTGAGATTCAAGGGAGTGCTTGTGCAGATACCACAAGTCCATGATCAAGCCCAGAAGGTAATCAGGTTTGATAGTCAGAATGATCCATGTCACTGAAAAATTATCAAAAGGCCTGGTTGCAGGCCAGTACTTACACATTTTAATTTTGCCTGTACTCATGTGCTGCAGACCAGAACGATTGGGATGCACAGTCATGATTCCAGTGCACCCAAACAGCAGTAGGAGAGGAGTTGGACTGGGAGAGGATTTAGTCTGTTTAGTGAAAATATAGCTGCACAGCACACATCAAATAACTAACCTCAGTTGCAGCTGTCCAACTGTGCCTCATAAGCTGGATTCATTTTTATACTCTTACATGGCCATAAACATGTTTTAGGTTAAAATAACTCAGCATCTATTAATCTTTGTAATAGACCCTTAGAGATCCACATCAAGGCTGCCTCATCTTGTTCTCCTTTTCTATTAAATCCATGGCTATGTCTTTAGAGGATATTTTCCTAATCCTCTCCTGGATTTTAAGTTTGTTTTCTTTGTGCTGTACTGAGCTCCTAGTTGGAAGAGAATTGCTGTTGTTTGCTTGATGAGTTACTCATCTGCCAGGAAGCTCCATGAAGCCAGATCACTTTCTCCTATACTTACTCACTCAGCCATGCATAGAAGCTGAGTTGTGACATCGTGTCACTGGCTACAAGGAGTTAGAAATAGTATTTTGGGTAACTTTTAGAATAGTTTAATAAATAGTTTTGCAAAATTAGACAGGCTGAAGCACCCTTACTACAAGTTTTTATGCGGACAAAACTTTATTGAAAAGATCACATGAAGCCATAGATAGCCATCCATGTGTTTAGATGATATCTTACAACTGGTGTTCCTACCAGGAAACTTTGGCTGACTTGGATTTGTTCTAGAATGGAGGTCAGTAGGCTTTACAACCTGGTTAGTGGAGACCTCTGGCCTGCAGCAGCTTTGATGCTGGGTGCGACATTTTGCTTGAAGTGCTTTCCCCTCTGGAAGAGCACATCCATCCCTGCTTGCACCACATGCAGTTCAGCCTTACAGGCCAGGAAAGGACATTTACCTACCAACTTTGCGAATGTTTGTGCTTTTGAGGATCAAATGCACAATTCTAATACTTGCTGTAGTAAAATCAAAGGTCTTTGTATTCTGCATAAGCCCATCCCTACGTGCCTTGCTGTTTCTTCCAAAAGAAATGCAGGAACAAGTGTTAGGAGCCAAAAGGCAGTTTGGCAAACTGATACCTTAGAGATTTTTATCTCTTCTTATCTAGCTCTATCTGCAGAAGTACACCTAGTTAAATAGCCCTGTTTTTTCTGCCCCCAAAATCTTGCCTGGTAGTGGCAGAATTAGTGGATGTTTCTTTGACAGCCAGGCTACACAGCTACTGCTCCTGGGACTCTTCCAGCTTTTCCCAGTGAGTGTGGCTGCAGGTGCTTTTCCCAATCTGCTTTTCAGTTAGGACTGTAGTGGAAGTATTTCCATTTACTTCATGGGACAATGGATCAGTCCACAATGAATAATGAAAAGGCTGCAAAAACAGATATATGTGTTTGTGGGAAAGTCTCAGTGTAAAAGGTTTCTGATTTCTGACATTGTTACTGACCTTCACTCTTCTCTCCTTTCAGGTGCATTAATTCTTCTATGTAGCTTGCCCCTCTATAAGGTAGTGGCATGACACCTAATGCTCTGCTTTTTAGGAGCTGTATGTTTATTATAGTCTGTTTTAAAGATGAAAAAAACTAATTGGACTGAATTGAACTGAATAGTTCTTTTTCTTGAGAGTTAAGGAAATACACTTTTTAAAAATACATCTTCAAAGTTAATAAGTAATCGTTTTTGTAGCAATGGTGATTTTTTTTTGGTGAAGATTTGACATAAAAGTTAAATTACAAGCTACATCCAGCAGTCTGAACTGGTCCTTATAGGTAATAAAGTATGATTCTCTCCCTATTCTGCCTAAAAGCTGAGATTTAATAATCTCAAAACCAACTGTCCCTTGCGGTTTCTAAGTGCTATCAACATGAGAGTATAATATATAATAATATATATTTAAACCCTTTCTTTTAAAAGGGAATGAATGGAAGGCAAACATATTGGGTGTGTAAGTCACAAGGAAATGAATTACTTTATTTGTACAAAAATTTTGGGAAGTGTTAAGGGTTTAGATAAATGCTCTTTACAATTCACCAGCAAAGTAAATCACAGAAAATGATCATATTTACTTTTCATATTGAATTGTCACCTGTATGTGCCTAATGGAAAAATGGTGTTGCAGCCATTGGACTACAGTGGTATGTTAAATTCAGTGCAGAAATGAAGTTGTTACAACCTCCAGATGAAGCTTTCAGCTGCTCGGTTTTGAGTAAGTATTGTCTGACTGCTCACAGTTGTGACAGGTCAGTAGAAGGAGCTGGTCAATGTAAAACAGCAATCAGAAATGGCAGTTTGCAGACTAGTGCAATGAAGGAAATATAGACCCCTTTTGGAATTAGAAAGTTGGCTATTCCATCCTGAATACAGAGTTAGACATTTGCTTTCCAAAGGGGTGTAGCAGAAGCTAAGGAATAAAAAGGCAGACATTAAAATCTTGCCCTTGTGTTTTGCTTTCCCAAAGACATGACTAAGAGATGTAAGGAAGAAAAGCACTGAACAATAGGAAGATTATCATAGTTCAGAATGATATTTTGATATGTGGTTTTATTTTATAAAATATTGCACAAGTCATAATTTATTATTTTTTTTTAATGCTTGAATATCCCCTTGTATACAAAGGAATGAACTCTGTGATAAAGTGAAGCATGTAGAGGACTCACAAAAATATGTAATGATTCCATAAGAAGATTTTTCAGTTATACAATAGTGAGTAGAATGCAGTTGTGGGGGCTAATAGCATTAGTCTTTTAGTATAAACTGAGTCAGTGTTGCCTCTGCCAATTATTACTATTGCAAAATGTTTCTTTATTATAAGCAGCGGAGTTGTCTTGCTGTTTATTTGTAAACAGAAGGTATAATGCCCCCTAAATTCTTAAAATTAATTTACTCACATCCTTTTTTTCCTCCAGAGAAGCTGTTTTAGTCCGGATAATTCTGTGCAAATGTGTTTTGCATTGAGAACACGGAATATTGTATTAATCAAACTTTCATCTGAGTCAAATACTGAGCTGTATATAAACTGGCTGAGGTCCACTGCAGATCTGCCAAAATGCAGATTTGGTCCAGAGCAAAGCTAAAGTAATGCTAAATGCATTCCTCAAATGGTGGCCTTCCCCAGGATTGCACATTTCAGTGGAATTCATCAGAGATTTGAACAAATTAACTGCTTATAATAATAGTGGAGTACAAACAAGAAAACAAACAACACCTCCAACCAAATCACCTTTTCCTGTTATATTCCTTTTCAATGCCAATCCTTTCTACTGCTCTAATAATCTTGCAGCTGTTTAGATTGGCCATAATAATAAAATTTCATTAGGATAATTTATTTTAAAATAAACAACACTGTTTTTGCAAGAATTTTGTTCCCCAGATGCCATATGTGTAATTACCATATAAATGTGTCTATATACATATATACATATATATATATATATATGAAATATAGTGACTCTCCACTTCCTTCCAAGCTCGCTTGAAAGCAACTGTGAGAACAGAGACTCTGAAGTGTAAGTAGCTCATTAGAAACAAATGCAGTCCAGGGAGGGTGAAGACCAGCCCAGGACCAGCTGTCCAAGGCATTACCACAGGGAAGTCAATAAAAAGTATTTTAATTAAAGCTGCTCTTCTTTGCCTTTGCTTGACAAACTTTTAAAGTGGATTTCCCATCACCACCTTTCTTTTCTTGTTTGCAAAGTAAGAACTTAATCTTTTTGAAAGTACTATTCTCACATTTTATCAGTGATTAATTCCTTTTCCATGTTCTTATTTGCATGAAGAAAGAATTAAACAGTATACAGATGTGGTACATGGGATGTTGTAATTAAAAAAGAATGTGCATGTCATTATAATAAATTAATTAGAATTCCTAGAGGGGAAAATGTCACTTTCATTATTTCTTCCTCCATGGCCTGAGAAAGATAAAATTTGTTCTTAATTGTATGTTGAAAAATATTCTTTTTTTGCCAGGGCCTATATGGATGTCAGTTTTAGGGTTATATATTAAAGCAAGACAGCAATAAAGCCAACAAGTTTCTGCAAGCTGCATTCAAGCTGCAAAGTTAATATCAAGAAGGAGTTGAACTCATGGAGAGTTGACTCGAAATCCAGTAGAGATACCAGAACCCAAATAACTTTCATCTCAGATACAAATTCTTGTGCTGATTCCATGTGTCATGCACAAGTCTGTGACAAGGATCACTTGCAAAACATGACGATTTCAGTCGCAAAATAATCACCAAGATCTCGAGGTTGGCTGAAGTCACAGTGGAACTTGTGGGTTTACTTTTGCATCAGAGACTGAGGTGGGAAACTGATATGTGGTTGGGGCTGTGCTTTAGATTTTCAGAAGAGCCTTAATTTCTGAAGCTTTGCTTCAAATTAGTGAGCCAATTTGTATATGATTTTTATGGATCAGTTTGTTAATATCTGCCTGTGTCTTCCATCCATGCCTCTAGCTTGCACCATTGTATTTACCACCCTTTGCTAATGTATAACAGGGGAGATTTCCAGTGCCACAGCTAAATACTGCTGAAGGAGAATCAAATCTTAGTGACAGTGCTCTACGATGTTGACAGAAATATCAGCTTTCCTCTTTGAGAGGCTCATGTAGTCATGAGCCTTTTTAAATCTCATCCTTGTTAGCATTTCTATTCTTTTAGCTTTACACACAAATACTAAACAAGACCCCCTAGTGTTTCTTAAGATAGGTAATGTAGCTCAAATAAAATGGCATGAACTTCCTTCTGCAGCTTTTCTAAGTTTACATATCCCCATGTCTGTGTGCTGAAAGCTGAACTGATGTGATACCAAGAGTGAGTCTCTTTCCTGTTCAGTCTCCTCACCCCATGAGCAGAATTATTTCTCTTTTGTGATGGACAATGCTGCCTCCATCCTTAATCAAGGTGCCTTCAGCCCAGTCTCACCTTCCTCAGGTGACTTTGGCACAGCAGGTATCTGGGTTTTTCCCAGACCAATAACCAAAATCTTGTGCATCTGCTTTTTTCTGCCAGCTGGGCATAAGGATGCCATCAATTGCAAACCAAAGAAACATTTCATCACTGGCACCCTGTGTACACTGTAAAAGGCTAAAATAAACTCCCCCCACCACCTATCCCTTCATGAAGGGTGAGAAAACTGAGCTTTTGTCTTTCTGTCAGCAACGCTTTTCTGTCACTTGAATTCATGACCTGTGATGTTCAGCAAAATATGGTAGAGGTGAAGTGGCACATGTCACTGTTTAGCTGCTGTTACATGCAAGATGGAGAACAGCAAGGAAGAGATGCAAAACTGAACTGACCAGACAAGCTTTTCAAGATTTCCATATAAGAGTTGAAACCATAGAACTAGACACAAAAATCTGTAAACTATAGAAAAATCAAAGACAGCTGTTGTAAGATACATGTAATTATTCTTTAACTAAAGTCCCTTGTGGCTGGGGATAACTGTCAGTGAGTCAAACAGATAAAATCTTTACAACAAAACATTAGAAGAGGTCAAAGATTTAATGCTTCTAAACAGCAGGCTTTTGAGACTGATGGGAGGCAAGAGGGTTCCTTTGGAGAACCTTGAACTGCCTTCAGATGCTTCAGCTGATTTATGTATTTATGCTTTTACAATTCAGATGAGCATTTGGAAGAACACAGATTTTAAATCTTGATGTTTCTGGCTGAGCTTCATCAGCTGGTTGATATTAAAATAGTAAAAATTGCAAATGACATCTAAAGATTTGCGGATCTTGCACATATCGACAAACAATAAAAGCAAGCAGTAGTTTCATATGTAAACTCAATCTGTCTTTATTAAATAGGGCTAAAACTGCTTCAATTGATGCAAAAGCTTTAAAATGCATCTTTAATGTTATTTCAATGAGTTCAGTCTATAGTGGCTTAGTTGTCTTTCTCCCCTCTGATGTTATTTTTCCCATGCACTGTGCTCTGTTGAATCTACCTTCACTTTTGGTTTCTTCCATCTATTGTCCCACCTTCCACTACACTTTGCTGTCTCAAGATCACAGATACCCAACCCTTTCACAGCCTATTTCCTGAACTGGGAGAGTCTAGCATGTCAGATTAATGTCTGAGCTGCTGGTTGAGCTTAATGACCTATGCTGATGCTTTTTTTTTTCTTTTCTTTTTTTCTTTTTTATGGTTTGACAGGTACCTGCCATCAGCAAGAGATTGAGCCAGCTTGTTTTAATTCACTGACAAATATCTGTCAAACACCTTTATCCACACATGGCATTATGGTGAAGCAGCTGCTGATCCCTAAATTTTCCCAATGTTACGTTGCAGTGTTTCAGTGGAAACAAAATTCCTGCCTTCTGAATGTATGTGCAGGACTGTGCTCTAGGCTACCCTTCCTGTTACATGCCTGTAGCTGCTACCTGTGTTTAGATTGGAAATGTCCAAAGTATTTTATTAAAATATAAGTAAGTTTAGAATGTAAATAATCTCAACTGGGGATAGATATTGGAGGGATCAACTTCTTCATTCTTTAACACAGACAAGAGACCTTTCTAAGATGTTACAAATCAGGCAGAGAATGAAAAGTAGCACTGACTACTTTCCCAAAAGTTAAAAAGGGAACTAAACTGAAAAAAATGTTTAATGTTTTACTGAAATTATTTATTTCCATGGGACATATTTTTGCCAGCTGAACTCCTCCCATTCCACCCCTACTTTTTTTGGCAGTCAGCAGTCTGAAGCACTTGGAAGAGCAGAAGTGTTTTATTTTTTACTGACAATTCTCTAGCAAGTTACCATCATAAAAATATTATGAAAGAAACAAAGAATATTTTAAATTAACCACATAAGCAACCCTCTCCTTGCAATGCCTATACCTTTCTTAATACCTGCTTCCATGAGTTTGATAGCATCAAAATTCGAGGTTAAAAGAAACATCTAATCAAAGCAATGCCAGTAGATGAGAGACATGACAGCTTTTGAGTCCAGGCAAAACTCCTACAAAGACTTCTCTCATGTGAGCACTTGGTTGTCATGTTATTTCTATGACAGCTTTTTTGTGGAATTTGGTTACAAGGAAAAGACAATTTTGAAATAAGGGGTTTCCCCCCTGTTATCAGGAGTTTGCTTTTTCTTTTCAAATTTACCCATACAATGTGGGGGCAGACTCCCAGTTTCAGAGAAATGACAATTTTATTCCTTGAGACACAGATTACATTTGGCTTTGTTTATAGAGATATTCTACAAGTTCAAAAGTGTAGAAATCTTCAGGTGTCTGTCAGGTTTAGGTACTCCCAATCTAGCATATGCATAGTTTTAACTCCCATGAGCTCTTATTGTTCTCTGTTCTGGTGGCAGATCATTACACAGCACGCTGTGATTACTGAAGTGCTCCTCTTTAGTTGTACAAGGTCCAGTCCTGAATCACTTGTCTTTTTAGCCTTATTTTCTTCAGTAAATACTACTCTATCCTTTTTTTTCCCTTACTCAAACCTCAGATAGCTGAACAGAACTGGATGCTGCTACTTTAAATAGTGTTTGGAGAATACTCTACTACAGGAATCATTTACAGTCCTGTGCGAATAAACGAGTAGGACAGGAAGAGAACCATGGTATTTTTTTTTTGAAATCTCTAATAGCACAATAAGACATCAGAGCAAAAGTATACCTAATGGGTGCGTGTCACCTTTTGCTCCCTCAGAGCAGGTAAGGGGAGGGATTTTGTTGCCAAAGCAAATTAGAGTAGATGTGGTTTCCCATTTCCACCATAGACAGAGTCTACTGGAGCAAGTCAAAAGCACAGTCACTTATGCTAAAGTGTTCCTTAATTTGATTTAATCTAAAAGAAACATTTTGTCCCTGTTTGTGCAGTCATGGCAGCGTGGAGGGAGCTGGGGGAGAGCTGTGGCTGGGATAAAGCTCAACTATTATAAATGTGAAGTATGTAAATAGACTATCCTTTTGACTATAAATGGGATGCTGAAAGAATGCCTGTGAGGTTTAGGCTCACAACAGTGGCTTGGCAGGAAGCTGGGCTTAAGCCTTAAACTCTGCCATAAACTTCCTGTGTAAAACAGTGTGCTATTTGGGTTTCTTTTGCCTCACCATGTATGTAAGAAATAAATAGATTTTGGTTATTTTAAAATAAAAAGAAGATCCCTGCTTTATTCAAAGGACTTTGGTTATTAGAGACAGTAACTTCAGAGACTACGTAATTTTGAAATGGTTAACCTCAGGGCCAGCCTAAGGAAGGTAAAATTGATAGCATATTATTTAGCACTTTAAAAAAACATAGCTATATCATACAGATGGTCCCAGGGTATAAGGTATAGTTGGGAAGAACAGTGTTGACAAACTAGAAAGAAGAGTTTCTTGTCCTCCTCATCTCTGGGGTCAGATTCACTTTGAATTAATCCATCTAGCAAGTGTACACTGTTGACTTGTGAGTAATGAATTGTTTTTTCAGACCCTGTTTTAGTAACACTAAGCAGGTGAGTATATTTTTTCATTTTTTATCTTCTTAGGTCTTTGTTGCTATCACTGTAGCACCATTATTTTTCTCGTGTAGAAATCTGGTGAAATGACTTAAGCTTTTGTTAGCAAGTACTGGTTGGCGTAATGGATGTCACCAAAAGATTTCAGGCATGAAACAAATGTAGGACAATGGCTTCTCAAGGAGCAGTTATGCCAGACACAAACCATAAAATATGACTTAGAGAGTGGGCAAACTGGCTGGATCAAATAATGCACAGATGAGGAACTTCGGTCCATGCTGTGAACATATGTGAACAAACACAGCACCCCGGCGATCACGGCTTCAGGATGGTGTACACCAGGAATATTATTCCTGGAATAAGTGACTTAAGTTCTTAGAAATCTGTGGTTCTGGGCCTATTTTTCCCTTGTGCTGCACATAATGTGATATCCCACATCTGGCAGTAGACAGGTCGCTACTTGAATTCTGTGTCTCAAAACACAAAGATCTGGGAAAGAAGAGATAAGGACTGCTTCAGAAACCTCCATAGGAGCACACATTTCCAGAAAAAACATAAACAAAATGAAAACAAAGTTTTCAGACATCTAAGAAACATTTGGTACAATAAAAGGAAAAACAAACAAACAAATCATCAGCAGCTGATAAATGAGTCAGAAGTCAGTGATCTCCTGTTGCAAAAATAGGGGTGAGACGAGGCCAACACTGGCTTGTTTTTGATATATGAGTCTGAGACCTGACCTCGCATTGGAGGGTGAGTAGCTGCACATATAAAGGCTGATATTCTCTGGTATAGAACCCTTGCAGCCTCATTTATAGTGATTAAAACAGCAAATGCCAACAGGCCCTAGTGACGTCAGGACCAAATCATTGAGAGTGATCAGAACTTTGAAGAAAATTTCTTCAGTTTTTCAAAGGAGGAGGACACTTCTTACACTGTGCAGACAGCAATGCATTTTCTATCTTTAATTTTTCACAGAATTATTTGCAGTAAATTAATAAACAGAAAACCGTTAGTGAAAGAATAAATACGTAAGTAGTGGGCACCTTTTCTACTCTAAAAAAGTGAAAATATGCAATAAAGTTAATATAGATTGTTTTGTGACTTCCTATCTACCCTGTTGACAGTGAAGAATGAATCACAATTCTTTTTTAACAGTGTATGAAGTGTCTTGCTATAAATCTCAAGCAAGAGGATGTTTATTGTTTCCTTCCCCAACACTAGGAAATGAAAGCATTTTAGCTATTGAGTTTTACTCTTCCTTTCCAATTGCTCCACAAATTCCATTTTCAACTGAGATATACAGTGAGACTCTCTGCTGTCTTGCTCTGTGACCTGAAGTAGAGTGGCCATCCCCAAAATGGATGGTTTGTTTATTGCTGGTGCTTGACATCTCTCCTGCCAAACCCATCTAATACAGCTTTTATGCTAAACACTTGTTTTATTGTTAACCCAACTCACATTTCTTTAAGCCCATTTTTGGTCTGCCTGACCAGGCAATTGCAAACCTCCTGAGGCTGGGATTTGTGTTTCTCTACTCAGCTGTGTGGTGCCTAGGATTTTCCATTTACTGCTTTTGACCAGACACTGAGGAAATGCTCTTCACATAATTGAGGTCTGTGTTTTTCTGTTATGGTTTTGTTGTGGCTTTTTTTCCCCTTTCTGTGTTTCTTCTTTTCTTTTTAAATTGTTTAATTTTTCCTTCCCAGAAGTAATCGATGTTTTATGTATTTGAATTATTTTGTCCATTTTTACCACAGGTGTTTTCTTCGTTCCAGTTTTGCAGTGTTTGCCTGGCTTCACAGCAGCTTCATTTAATAATATACTAGTTAATTCTTCCTTCTGTTTATTACAGAACAAGTGCAATAGGGCTGGCTGGTAGGGAAATGTATCCTGTACTTCATTCTAAAAATTGAGAACTTTCTTGTTTTGCTTCAGTTGATTTGCAGTATATTTGATAGTTAGTCTTTATAACCAAGCCAATCTGAATTAGTCATACAAGTTACTCAGTGTGATCTTGCCTCAGATATTTAATTTTAAAAGAAAATCAGGTAATCTTTGTTGCATGACCTTTTCCCTCTAGCCTTTTACATATATTCTTGCTGATCATAGTTCTCAAAGCATGGACCTAATAACTGAGCTGTCAGAAACCTGGAAGACATTAGTGTCACATGCGGCATTCTTCTGTAATTCTGACTAGGTGTGAATGTAATTGCACATGTGGCTCTGTGGAGTAGAATGGCTTTCCTTTCTAATATTGATGCTCCAGGTAGGCTTGTGGTTTGGTAACAGCTGGTGTCAGTTCCCTTCTTACTCTGAAGTCCAATAGAGTGTTTTGCTTTCCTTTTACTTCAATAGGTTTTTCATTTGATACTCTTTGAGTGTTGTTGTTTTTGTTTTTTTTTTTAACCCATCATTTAAAAACCAAATAGTCCTTTTAGCAACCCTGGCATTGTGTTACCCATACTTGTTGATCTGTTTCTATTTGTGCATTCGATTGTAGTACTTTATTTTAATAAAGAATCATTTTATTAGATGCTCAGTCCTTCCAATAGATATTTGTTTGCATTGCCTTGCATTTGCAGCTGGTCAAATATTGCCAGCAGATTTGTGTGTTTATTTCCTCTTAAGCAGGACAAAGCAGAACTGAGTGTATGTTTGCAGTGTAAATGACAGCTCAGCATGGATATACTTGATTCATCTCAATTAAAGCTAACCTTAAATATAAAAAAAAGCCCTGAAACTTGTATGCAAGGACAAATTAGTATTGGTACCCACGATGACTTGTTTAAAGTTACATCAGTTGATTCATATTGTCTTCAGTACAGACCTATTTGTGACTCACTGAGACAGAATAACTGTATTGTCTGGTTGCTTTCTTTCTTACTATGAAATCTTGGCAGGGTGCTGAAATAAGAGACAAGCAAGGTTAGTTTAGGCCAAAAGGTTAAAGAAAGCTGAGCCTTAGAGCTCTATCTTGATTTAAAGAGGAGCTAGGCATCAAGCTGTATTTGAAGGCCGGGTTAAGTAGCTTGAAGTATGTATTCCTTCCTGAAGCTAAGGAGTAATGAAGTACATATTTCCTGCTTGCCACTGAGAAGATTTTCTACATTATTTTTAGTTTCATTTTACCCATGGGTAAATATCTGTTTTGTAATGAACAGACTCACTAGCACATGGCTTTAGTGATGCCAGAGCACTGCTTAAGTTCCTACTTACACCAGATTGATATCTACTCTGTTTCCCCAGGGCGTACTGATGACTCTGACTGCCAAAAACTATGTATGCCTGGGGAGAAAAGAGTATTTCCTCATGATTTCAACTTTGTAGACATAACAATGCCACATATTTAAAACTTGTTCTTCAGTGACACACTTGCTATTGCAAGGTTTTAAAAGCCCAAGCCTACCTGACAGAAGAAAGCAACATAGTCACTGATAGGCTTTGAAGGTCAGGGAAAATGCTGAATTGCAGATTAATGTCACTGTTAGATCTAAAAATGCTACTACAGGTTTTTGATTGTTTTTATGGAGGGTTGTTGGTTTTTTTTTATTTTTGGGGGGGTTGGTGGGTTTTTGTTTGTTTGTTTGGGTTTGCTTGTGGGGGGTTTTTTGGTTTTGTTTTTAAATTCTCAGAATGTCCCACTTCATTGGATTGAGTCTGCAATGATTTTAGGGTGTCAGTAATAAGAGCCTTTATCCAGAAGTCTCTGTCCTCTATTGTTCGATTTTAAGTGCAACAATAAACACAGAAATACCAAGGACTGGAGTCAGTTATGAAGCCTAGAGATGCTTCCATCTTTTGGTGGCAATCTTATGAGTAGCAGGGAGTGGGAAGTTTGCAAAGCAAAATACCTATGGCTGAAAAAATAACCATTTTGCTCACATCGAGAGAGACTGCATGGGGGGTTGAGATAAATTAACTACATGAGAACCTCATTCAAGCTATCAGGACCAGTAAATATCCTTTTCCCGTTGCATTTCAAATCTTAGTTGAAACTTATTTTGGAATGTGCAGAATAAACCTAGAAAGCCACCAGTGTGAGGTGGAAAAGAGAAACAGGATTTCTAGAAGTGCATGGTCATTTCCTTTGTGCTAGATTCAACAGATGTTATACTACAAAGCCACTATTGTTACAGTGCTAACGATCAGTTAATCTTGGAGTATTTTGGAAGCTAAATAATTGCATACTAGAGTGAGGTATTCAGAAAAATAAGCTTTGGACCTCTGGCTCTGTTCTGTGCATGTTCCTTTGGGCTTTCATCAGAGAAATAGTGTCACTCAGTAGAATTGCAAGTCGTGAGGCAGATAGTGGAACCTTAATCATCCTGAAAGCAGATGGAAATTCACCCATCATTTCCATACAGGCCTTGTTTGACTTTCTGGCCAGTGAAAAATCTCTGGGCCTCCATTGCTTTTGTTCTTCTCTTCTTCACAAGTTGTTTACTTATACACAGCCACTGGTGAACTTCCAATGAATTTCACATAGTTATTTTTTTTTGACATTGGAACATGCTGTTTGACACAAGATATTTTTTATAGTTAATATGAGGGATCACAAGATCTAGGATTCTGACCTCTGATGTGCTTAAAATTTGTGGACAGGATTGTGTTTCTGAGAACTACACAATCAAGAAATACTAGACCAAAATGAGTGATTTATTAGAACACTGACGAAAATATTTTTGTTTTCCAAAGAGTATATCTTGATGAAAAATTGTTATTGTAGGAGTTTTTCAAAGTTATGTGACTTGCCCAGAGTTTACTGAGGGGTGGAAAACCGTCATCTTCTCAGTTCTTATCACTTAACCAAAACATCAATCCATGTCTTTAATGTACTGCTGAAGCAGGGAATCTGAACAAGAAGTCACAGGACATATTTTGTGACTTTTACAGACATGTTAGTAAGTTGGAATCTATTTTTCTGTTTTGTTTGTAATTCTTACCATTTTTATTAGCTCTGACCTCAAACTAGAGTTATTTTGATGTAGCTTTATTTAATTTCCATTTAGGCAAATTTATCTGAAATAAATGTAAATGAAAGGAGGTTTTTGATTCTAGTGTCAGTGGCTTGCTTGAGAAAGAAGGGAGCATAAGATGCTCACATCTTCACCCAAATAAAGTGGGGGAGTAAAAATGATCTCTAACTTGTGGAGTTCTCTTCTCTGAATAGAGACAAACTTTCTCTGCCAGATACAGCTTATCTCTTAAGGTTCATATAAATACTTAGAAGCATTTCCTTTGTTTCCCTTTGGAATGACCTTGTAAACAGGGTTATTTGAGCCTGTGTTAGTCTGGGTAGCAATAGAAATAGCTTCCAGAACAGCATGCAAGCCTGCTGCTACTACTGTGAATTCAGATTCACAGACATGCCAAGCCTATCCAATTGCTCTTTCCTGATGGAGGGTCTCTATCCCAATGTTCCTATCTAACCAAGTAATTTCTTGTGTAACTGGGGGAAAAAACCTTTCTACATTATCAGTGTGGGGAGACCTAATGAGTCGCATTTTGAAGGGAGTTCGGAACGTGTTGATGACTGAGGCAGTTGATAGTGTGAACAGGACTTTTCCAACCCCATTTATTAGCAGGGAGTTAGATTTGCTCCCTGCCAAGTCCTGAAGCTTCAGCCTTCAAAAACTGAATTGTTCAGAAATTTTTGTTAGTATATCTTAAGTGTTTTTAAGCCTATTTACTGACTTCACTATGCTACCTCATGCTATTGAACACACTTCAGATGACAGTGCTTTTTGAACTTTAAGTCCCCCTTTTCTTCTCTGAGAATGAATCCCCCAGGGTTGAGAAGTAAGAACTGACCATATGTGCTGGCTTTGGCTGGGATAGAGTTAATTTTCACTCTAGTAGCTAGCATATGGCTGTGTTTTGGATTTGTGTTGAAGACAGTGTTGGTAAGTGTTGTGGTTGAACCTCAGCTGGAAACAAAGTACCATGCAGCTGCTTCCTCACTCCCCCACAAAAGGGAGTGTGGGGGGAACTGGAAGAATCAAAGTGGAAAAACTCATGCATTGAGATAAAGTCAGTTTAACAGGGAAAGAAAAAGCTGTGCACACAAGCAAAGCAAAAAACAGAATTTGTTCACCATTCCCCATGGGCAGGCAGGTGTTCAGCCACCTCCAGGACAGTGGGGCTCCATCACACGTAATGAGGACTTGGGAAGACAGACATGATTACTACAAATGTCCCTCCGATTCCTCCTTCTTCCCCAGCTACTTTATATACTGAGCATGCCACCATATGGTATGGAATATCCCTTTACTCAACTGGTGCCAGCTGTCCTGACTGTGTCCCCTTCCAATTTCTGGTGCACTCCCAGCCCTCTTGCTGGTGAGGCAGTACAAGAAGAAGAAAAGGCCTTGGGTCTGTGTAAGTGCTTTTCAGCAATAACAAAAACATTTCCATACATTGTTTTCAGTACAAATCCACAGCTCCACTTGGAAGAAAATTAACTCTACCTCAGCCCAAACCAGCTGTTGTTGAGTAGTGCTTGAACAGTGTCAAGGCTTTTCCTCTGAAGGTGACCATACAACCAATTCCTCATCCACCAAAGAGTCCACCCATCACGTCCATCTCTCTTTCATTTAGAAAGAAGGATATTGTGGGGGACCATGTTGAAGGACTTAGAGAATGCTATTATGTAAGCATCTCCTTTACTTTCTATAACATCATTAGAATTAAAAATTATCTCATTACAATTTAAACAATTTAAAATTACTATCTTCTGCTATAAGAAAAAAAAAGGAACACTGTAACATGGCAGTATTTCAAATGTTTATGAGTTGGCTTAAGGTAGGAGAAAGACTGAACTGATCCTCTTTAGAAGGAAATTGTTCAATGATTGTAACTGATTTAGTTCCAGCATGTCTTTCAACTGAGAAATACAAAGTACAGAGAAGGCTCTGTATTTCCAATTAGTTAGAGAACAATTTAATTCTTCAATATCAGTTTCTGTTTCCATCTTAATGAGAATTGTGTTCCTCTATAGTACTTGGTAGAGATGCTCCCAACTCCAGAGGTAAAGCTAGTAGTTAGATTATTGCCACATCATATATAATTGCAGAAACAGAGTTTTTGACTGCACTACATACGGGAGATGGATTAGTCAAAAGAGATGCTGCCTGTTAGAGGATATATTTTTCCAGATGTTCCTTTTGTATCTTACCTATTTACTTTGGCCATGAACACAAAAATATTGCAAGTTTTTTCCTTCTCTCTCTGCACTGTGTGATGAATATGTTCTCACTCAAAGTGTAGGTGGTCTCGAAAGGGTACTTTGGCTTATGTCTCACAAGTTCTTGCCTTCTTCATGTACTGTGTGGGAGGGTTTTTTTTTGTTTTTGTTTTTTTTAAATAACGCTGGTGTGGTGGTTCAGCCCAGTTTATTGGCAAATAGTCCTCAGTGGTAAATTCCCAGGGTTGTAGACTGGTAGATCTAGGAAAAGGGTTGTTGTCTGATTGTATGAACAATGGCTCTATGGCTGGGCTTATGGCTTTTAACTGTAGCATTGATATGATTTAAGAGAAAATACTGATAGAAATATAATTTTCTTCTCATTTAAGAAGCTCTATGTTCATTAATGAAGTTAATACAGCAAGTCATGCTTTATATGGACAGTAATTTTGAGATACAGAATGAATAGAATGAATACCTGTTCTGTGCAGCAGAGGCAACTAGCAGATTTGAGCTTGTTCAATAAAGGAGAGTGCAAAGTCTTTTGTGTGGGATTGAATAAGCTATGAGTACAGGCCAGACATGGAAAGAGGCTTTGCAGAATTGGAGCTACTGTTGGAACACTAATTGGACACAAGCCAGCAATGTGCTCCTGATAGAGGGAAGTGCTTTTGACCCTCTGTGTGATACTTGTGAGCTTGTGTGTGGAGTACTGTGCCCAAATGTAGGCCAGAAGGCAGACAGTGATGTACTGGAGCAAGTCCAAGTGGATGGCTACCAGCATACAGTGAGGAGATGTCAAGAGATCAGAGTCCCTTCAGCCTTAGGAAGAGAAGGCTAAAGATAAGATTTTATAGGTGTCTATACCTACCTATAGAGAGGATACAAAGCCAGATTATTCTCAAAGGTGTGTGTTGATAGTGCAAGAAGCAATAGATGCAAGCTGCAACATGGAGACTTCCAATTAGAGAGGAAAAATAAGTACCATGATGGTGCTCAAACAGTGTATCAGGTTGCCCACTGAGGTGTAGTATCTTCATTTTAGGATGTAATCAAAACTCAATAGAACAGAGCAATCTGCTTTGAGCAGGACATGGGTTTGACCAGATGACCTGCAGATATCCCTTCCAAACTTGTTCATTCTGTGATTCTAAAAAAATACCTGAAGGAAGCATTTTGGGTGTATGTTTTCAAACATGTTTTCTGTTAGACCCTTACTGGGTGGTAGTGGTGAAGATGTCAAAAGTACTGCATACTTGGTATCTTGCTAGTGTACTTACTGTCATTACCAACTAGTATGAATGTATTAGAAAGATTCACCACTGCAATTGTCATTACTGCCTTTTTTTAAACTGAATGCCCAAAACTAATGTGAAACTTAACTCCAGTTGTATTACTAACAAACAACAGTGAAAACTTTTGAAAAGAGTTTATGTTCAATTCTTTTAGGTAATTCATTCTAAACACATACCTTGTGCAATGTTATATATTAATTCTGGGTTTGAGCTTTGGGTTGGACATGCACTGGCTGTGTTTCTGTTCCTTTCAATGAGGAGTGAATGAAGTTAGCCTCTCCTGTTTAGCTGATAATGCAGCTTCACTCAATTACTGCATGCAAAGCAGCTGAACTCGAGGTGCTCAGCTGCTCCTGAAATGTGCTGTGCAGGAATGTTGGTTCTCTAATTTGTCTTCTTCCTGTTCCTCCTCCCAGTATCCACTGGGAAGTGTTTAAGTTGTGCATTTCAGTGGACACAGAAGCAATACAGCAGCAAATCTGATTGTCTCTAATGTTAGGGCTCAAACTGTTATTGGTTTTGGCTTATCTCCTAGAGCTTCTCCTTCCTCTCCTGCCCTCCTCCAGAGAACAAGAGAGAATAAATTAAAGACCTAATGGTCTCTTTCTCCCTTTTTTCTTTGGAGGGAAGGTTGTTATTTATGATACATACAAACACAGTATAGAACTTTGTTTTCCTGTGCTTGAACCTCCATCAGTTGAAGACTTCTGGAGCATGGTAAGGGGGGTGAGCTCAGTTTCTTTATGGACAGCTATTTGGACTCAGTTGTTTCTTGCATTTGGTGAGATTTTTTTTTATTATTATTGTTATTACTTTTTTTATTCACAGTTCTTATTTTGAAATCTTGCTGCTTGTCCTGAGGTCAGTAGGTATTTTATCAAAATGTTAATAAGCCTAAAATATGAATGTGTGTTTCAGTAAGTATCTCTTACAGATGCTTGCTAGTCATGGACCCAGGGAAGGACTGCAAGAAAAAATTGTTTCATATGGGCATTTTTGTTTGCCAGGGAGCAGTAGAAGTGAGGTATGCAAGGTCAGCTGAGTCAGGAGCTCTGGCTGACACCAGTGCAGGCTGTGCCCTCACTGATGGGGTGCTGCAGCCCTGGGCTTGAGCCAGGTGGGCAGAGCCAAGGACTTGTACCTGAATTCATTGAGAAGCCCTGACACGAATAAACCAGCTCCAGGATCTGGATGTGGGATTCAAGTGGGAGCTAAAGCAGGCAGGGTCAATGACAGGGCTGGAGGCTGCTTTGAAGGCCTGAGTAATCCATCCAGGAGATGGCATAGAGCAGGGAAGGGGGAAGGGTTTCCAAGCCTGAGCTGATGTGTGGCTCCTGGGGACAAAACGGGAGACAGATCAGGGCCATCAAAGCCAGTTGGTCACTGAGAGCCCTGTGAGCATTGCAGAAAAACTAAACTTTACTAGAGGTGAAAAATGTCATGTTTATTTTCCACAACATCTTTTATTTCTAAAAAACTGGAGTCTTCCTGAACTTAGATACTTTTAAAGAAAAGATCAAATTTCATGTGATTTGTCTCCCTTGAGTCCAGTGAGCAATCTGCTCCACAAGAAGTTGATTGCAGGAGCTTCATTTCCTCAAGAAATGAGGGCCAAGTAGTAGCTGAAAAAGTACAAGTTAATACTAATAAAAAAATACTGATTAAGAAATATTTAATGTGCAGAACAGAATCAATTCATAATAGATTGTTAGATTTGTTTTGATACACAAGAGCACTAGTCTGAGTCACTCTTCATGAAGATTAAATGTGGTATATTACATACATGGATTGTTTTGGTTTGTTTTTTTGTGAGCATCATTCAAGCAGTTTCAGACAATGAACTAAGATGCTGTATGGCTGGACTGATTTGTTTCATTACTGATATGCCTTGGCCAATACAGTTCTACTTTTAAGGATTGCCATGTTTACTGAGAATACATGTTTTACCTGAAACATGTGATTTACTCATGACATTACTGTGAAGGTCTGTATAGGCAGTACAAAAGTCCTGATGCATTCAGACAAAGGTTAGGAGTCTGTGTATTAAGCAGCCATTTGGTTTTTTTGGAGGTTATTACTATTACAGGCCTTGGAGGATCCTTATAGAGAAAGATTTGAAAAACCAGTATTCCTTGCCTAGAAAATTACTGTACATGTATTTTCTAGGTCTTTATGTTTCCATTAAATATCTTGAGACATGGTATGAATATGCTGTGTATATTTCTGGGGGATAAAGTATTATCACAGCACTCTTCAAATTGTTCTAGTGGGAAAGGAAGAGAGACAGGAATAGAAGTGCTGTTTACAGAAACAGTAATCAATTTATTTATGGCAGGTAAAGACTTCATCCATATACTCTATATTCAGTGATCCAGCTGCTCCTTGAAGTTGGTTTTATATTATAGTTTTAATCTGTGTTTTTCTGGCTTACTTTGGCAACAAAAATTTTAACCTTTATCTACAGTTCCTGGAAAACAGCCTTGTTACACACCAGATATTGTCACTATGAGAGTCTACTAATGAAGGCTGCGCATAGGGTATGTTTACTATTTTGGGCTATGTGTGTGAATGTTATGTTAACAAAGCCTTCTCTTGATGAGTATTCTTGCTGGGGGGAACATCCTAATTCTGTAAATTATTTCCAGAAAGCAGTTCAGACTTATTTGATGGGTTTCCCAATGTGACCAGCCAGAGTTCAGAAAGAATTTCCTGAATTCCCACAACCTCAGGTACTTAGATGTCTAGCAGTTTCCTTGCAGAACTGGACTACTATCTTCCTCTCTTTATGCTTTCTTTCTTTCTTTGTTATTCCTCTTCCCCCTTTGCTCCCCTCTCCCCAGCTGGATATCTGTGCTCCCTTGAAACAAAAGCAGACCCTGGCTGAAAGGTGCTACTGCCTCTTTTCTGCAGCATCCCACACCAAAATTACTGGAGATGAGGCTTCTTTCTCTTTCAAAGAGAACTTTGAATACAGTAAGTCTAAAATTGTAATGAAACTATATTTGAAGACTTTGGACTCCTGCATGTAAAGTAATCTCTCTATTTGCTTATTGCATTTTTGAATAACTCTCCAGACAGAAAAAAGAGATTAATTTTTTGATAGCTCTTTTGTTTTCAGCACAATTATCACTTTGATTTGACTGAGGACTTTGAAAGCAAAAACCATGTGTTGCTTGCATTTTTTCCCCCTTTTCTTTTAAAGGAAGCTGTGGTTGGTTTTAAATTTTGTTTTCTGGAGTAATAACATTATGGAACTCCAGGGAAATGTTTATTTTAAAGCCTGTTTTATCCAGCAGGTGTCACTCATTCATAAAGAATCTTACAGGGATTTTTCCACTACCCATTCTTAGATGAGAGAAGACAAAGCCTTGTGACTTACATACACCCACTCAAAAGAAAGTACCAATGACTATACCATATATTACTGGACTTTGAAATTAAGGAAACTTCATGTGAAGTAGCTCCCATTTTGACTCTAGTTCAGTCTGAAGAAAAACAATGGAAAGCATTGTAGTAAGAAGAGGCAGTTCTTACCCTGGAAGTGGCATGATGGTGACTCACAATCATTAAGTAATTCTGACATGGTCTGAGCAAGGCTTCTTTGATGAATGGTCACCTAACAACAGCTTTTAATCTTTTCTTTTTTGTATATACTTCCTTTCTTTTTAATTTTTTAAACAAAAACCTTTTCTGCTCAATGTTCTATTGAAAAACTATAATTTCTCTTACCTCAGCCAGCTTTAACATTTCCAGGTAGTGTTGGAGGAATCAGGTGAAGGCTTGATGATGTAAAAAACAGAAGCACTATGTCTTTGGCTAGCTATTGACAGCTGGGCTTCTGTCAAAAACTAATGTTTTTAGGAAGCTTGCTAATTGCACTCAGTTGCCTTTGCAACTATTTATTTCTTTATGAATTTAAAAGTTAAAAGCTATACATTTTTTATTGTAAGTGCAGGGACAAGATAAAAGGACTGCAACAATATGAATGAACCACAAATGCCATGATGACTGTATCGAGCCAGGAAGAGACTAGGATGTGTGGGAAGCTATAGTTTCTAGCAATACTTTTAGAAGAATAGTGATGTTTGAGCAATATGTTTTAACTGGAGTTAAAGAGTATTTATCTTCTTGATTGATTCAAGTAACCTCAAATCCATCACAGGTCTTCAATAAACTACAGGGGGAGCACAGTGCAATGATGTTTCAGCATTTGCTTCTGGGTATTTGGAAGGAGCTACCTTGCTATGGACTGGTGCCTTGATGGTAACAAAGTAGGACATCACTGTAGTGTACATCTCATTTATATATCTGGAATTTGAAACAGCTTGGGCTTTCAAAATTTCAACATCAGGGGAATATAGGGTTGTATAGGGGCAGAAATTGTGTAGAAACAGTGGAAGAAGTAGAGGGCAATGAGCTCTGTTTCCTCACTCACATTCTCAGTGCTTGTCTTAGTAAGTTGTTTATGGACAAATATATCTGAGATAGATGAGATGATGGCTGGATGAGGAAGAGAATGTTTTAGAGGATTTGTGTCCTACCAAGATTTTCATAGGTAATAATTCTGATGGTGTAGAACTAGGAAACTGAAAACATGCTGAAAAGCTGCAGCTTACAACCTATAAACATAAGATCTACTCTTCTATTTTCTTATGTGTACTGTACTGTACAGCTCTGTTTGAAGTTCTACTTCAGGACTAGCCTCATTCCGCTGAAAAAATCACTTTTTTTTTCTGTATGAACACCTCACATTAGAATAAAGAAGTTGTGACAAGATGTAGAGAAAGTTGGCAGTACTGCTGAAAAGTGTATTCATGATGAAGGTAGACTTTTTCTTTCAGATGTGAATAGCTAACCCTATGTAAAGCAGATTAATGAGAAATGCAACTTTAATTACAAACAAAACACCAAAACTTCATTATACGGAAAATAACAAGTATAAGTGTGGAACTAATTGTTCTCAAAATTAAAATACACATATACCTCCTCATATACATATTCCTCACATACAGTTGCTCATGCATATATCAGTACTTTTTTTAAAAACTAAAATCCTATGAATTAGTCTACTTCTCTTACCTACAGAATAGGAAGAATTTGAAGACCACAGAAACATAAGGGAAGAAAGAAAACAAGTTATTTCTAATTATAAATATTGGTTGTGCTCAGATACTACAGTGATGGGATTGTGCAATTACCTAGCTAAATAAATAGAATCTTTTGTTAAATGGAATAGATAGACTAACTAGATAATGGTAGATAGAATCACTTAGTTAAATATTGTGCACTTCCTTAGTAGTTTCCACTGTACAGGAGATTTTCAGACCTTGTTTGCCCTGTCCTGGCTGATCACCATTGTCAGCAGAGCAGGTAATAATGATGGGAGTTCCTGGCTTTCTTCCTCCTCTCCCACAGCCTTTTGGGAATTTAGTATTAGAAAGTACTCAAGAGACCTTCTCAGTTCCTGCTTTCATCCCTACATTGGGGAAGTAAGGAATATGTGGCTAAACAGAATAAATAGTGGCAATTTTCTGCAGGCTGAGCCCCAAGTCTGTACTTCTAATGCAGAAAGTGAAGAAGGAGGTCTTTTTGCTCTGACCTGGAAGCTGTGCCAAGTACATCTCCCTCCCCCATCCAGTAATAACCAGGAAATCAGGAAAAGTGACTGTACTTCATATATTGGCAAACCACAGTACAGCAGCTAGGCACGACACAAAAACCATCAGTGAGTCAAAGGGAAGTGGTGTTTGAGACATTCTGTTTCTTGTAGCTTTACGGAGCACCTGATTGGAAAGGCCCCACAAAACCCTTGGGGTAAAAATCTGTTCTCCCTTTAACTATTTTCATAGTGCAGCAATATAAAATGTATGGCTTATTGTTTTGGGGAAGACAAAAGAGCTGGAACAACAAATACCTGAAATTCCTTTTTCTAGCACTGGAAAGTGTCTTTAGGCAAAATATTGCTTCTCTGAATGGCAGATCACGGTTGGGTACTACATGCTTCAGATTCTGGTCTTCTACCAGCCTTCTATTGAAAAAGAAGATGTCAATATTTTAGTTGCATTGTCCTCATAAATTTAGGAAGCCATCCTGAATCATGGCTTAAATGGTGCTTTGTTTATTTTTTTGTTTTGCTCTGCCATTCATTCATGGTTTTAGTTAGTTTTAAAGGTTTAAAAGTTTCTTTGTGGCTTCATATTTCTGATTCCACAAGCAACTTAGGCAGCTGTCCTGGTTTTGACTGGGATAGAGTTAGTTTTCATTTTAGTAGCTGTACAGTACTGTGGTTTGGATTTAGCAGAAAAATCAGAGAATATTCTGAGTTGGAAGGGACCCACAAGGATCAGCAAGACCAGCTCTTAAGTGAATGTCTCATACACTGGTGTTATTTGCACCATAACACACTGATGATTTAGTTGTTGCTCAATAGAGCTTAGTCCTTCATCAAGGATGTTTCATGCTCTGCCAGTGGGGAGGTGCACCAGAAGCTGGAAGCATGGCAGGGGTGGTTGAACCAAACTGGCCAAGGGATATCCCATAAAATAGGGCATCATGTTCAGCATATGGACTGGGGGGAACTGGCTGGAAGCCACTGATTGCTGCTCAGGGATGGGATGGGCACCAGGCAGTGGGTGGTGAGCAATTGTATTGCCTATCCCTAGTTTCTTTTGGTTTTTATTCCCCTCTCTCTATTATAATTATTGTTGTTATATTTTATTTAATTTCAATCATTAAACTGTTCTTTTCTCAACTCATGAGGGTTATTTTTTCCCTTGGATTCTTCTCCCCACTGGGTTTGCAGTGGGGACTGTGTGAGCAGCTGCATGGTGCTTAGTTGTCAGCTGGGGTTAAATCATACAAGTGGCACAAACCCTTGATTCTTCAGCTATTTTTATGTTCTAAGTAATAGTGCATGGGTGCTTAGAGAGATGAGTGTTCATGGCTGCCACCTTGGTCGACCTGCTGGGAACTGGGATTTCTGGAGCAAAACCATTAGCTCCTGCAGAGTGAGGGATCCTCTCTAGCAGGGATCATATCTTCCTCACCCCCTTATTAGACTAAGACATGGAGGATTTGTAAAGAACTCATTAGGATCAGGTCAGAACACTTTCAAAGTCTGCAGTTTCCTAACCATATGTCAAGCAGCACTGCCAACAGTAATACAGCTTGCTGCTCAGGGGGTCCAATTAATTTATAATGTGTTATTTTAGATGATAAAAAGTAAGGGTGGTACCACCACCACCCTCTTAGTAATTTTGTAGCTGACATCTCATTTTCTACTCAAAGACCAGAGGAGAAAAAGAAGAAAGGATCACGGTTCCCCTGCACTCATCTTTTCTACTACCAGTTTCTAAAGAAGGTGTGTTAGAACATTTTTCTTAGAGTTTTCCCAACATGATGCTACTATTTTTATCTTCTTGTATTTATGTCTTACAGTTGCCAAGGTAGCTGACTCAGCAACACATGTGTTGTCTGCTCCCTGGACAGATCATACTTCTATCTCTGCCAGTCAGGAAGTGGTGAATGCATATAAGGATTAGTGTGAGACCACTAGTAAACATTAGTAGCATATTTGTTAATCAACGGGAAATTGCCAGTATGATATATAGCTGGAATGAAATATGGCCTCTCTTGGTTCTGAACTCTAAGAGGTTAAGAAAGCACAGCAAGTAATATGAAAAGGACATTGATTTTCTGCCATGAGTTCTAACAGAGAACTACCTAATCATAGCAAAAAGGAGTCCATGCACAGCAAATCCCAGGAATGTAGCCTGAAGCCTCAGACTCTGGAGAGGGGCCAACCATAAAGCTCTGCTCAAGTTAAGACTTCAGTCCATTCACTTGGACACAGAGGCCATTTACAGATGCTAAATTTTACTTAGTGGGTATGTTGCAAAAGCCAAAAATAAATCAATTTGTTTTTTAAACTCCACAAATGTAGTTCACATTTGTTTAAAGCTATGGTTCCCAGGCCTGCCAGTGAATTCAAGGTAAGATATTTTTGAAAATAGAATTATTATCTTAGCAGGCTTTTGTGTAACACATCTGTTGACACATGCAAATTATGGATACTGTAGTATATTTTGGTGTACAACGACTATACTAATCTTCAGTGAGCAATGAAGTGGTAATTTTTTAAGAAAGAAGAAACAACTATGCTTCTAAGTGTCCCCTTTACTTTGAGTACAGAATGGCCATTATTTAAGCTTGCTGCATAGTATAGGTATTTATTTTTTCTTTGCCTGAATGACTGTGGTTGGAAAGTATTTGGTGAAATCAGTAATAACCGGTTATGGTAGGAATAAGCTATCCAGAAACTTTTATATCTATTAGGATATATAATAATTATTTAAATTCCAGACACCATATTGTAGTAAGTTCTTTAATTTCCTATTGTAGAAAAGTAGCTCACTTTGGACATCATGTCACTTAAATAACTACACATCTATTTTAATGGGGAGCCTGAATGTGCCAGGAAATGGAAGGAATCCAAACTACAGAACACACTGCATTTCCTGACTTTAAGCACCAAGTATTATGTAGCATATGTGGTACAGAATAAAAGGGAAAGGATTTGTTAATACACCTTATCTGACATATTAATAAAGTTAACTTTGGTGGAATTGCATATAAAGAAATAGAAACAGAATAGCATTCCTATTTTGCTGAAGATTTTTTTCCTTGAAATTCCTTTTCACTTTCTTTGAATATCTAACATGCATAATAATGTTTAAGGCTGCATCGAGAATGCACTTTATCTCCCAGTTGCTACCACTTAAAATATTTTGGTTCATATCCTGGAACAGTCTTGGAGCATATGAACTACTTCTCTCTCTTTCCTCCCTCTCTCCCTGCCCTTCCCACCAAGCTATACTAGGAAATGTGCTCCAAAAGTACACCTAATGCACTTTAACCACTAACAGGTGCTCGGTCTAAGTGGCCAGACAAAAGCTACTCCAAAACAAAACCTCCAAATGCATGTGGACATGAAGTCCTCGGCACTGACTGCTGTGCTGTACAAACCTGCCCTTTTTGTGCTGTATTGCTTCCTGATACAGACAAAGACTGTGATGCCATGAAAAGAAAATAAAAAAAAGTAGTTTCACAGAATGTTCTGAGCTGGAATGGACTCACAAGGGCCACCAGGTCCAGCTCTTCAGTAAATATCCCATGCGGGATTAAACCAGGGAACCTTGGGTTATTAGCCACGTGGTCTAACCAACTGAGCTAATATCAGGGTTGAATTGCAGCATATTTAGGCTAAAATAATTTTAATTTTTAATTTAATTTCATTTTACAACTTTTACACTTCATAGCAGATTTTAAGCTGATAAATGGAGAGGGGAAAGCATCTTTCAGTTGTTTTAGCTAACAGTTTTTAGCTTTAGGATTGTGACCTATTGTATCTGCATAGTGTTGAGAACTACAGCCAGTATCTTGGGACTCCAGCCATGAGCCTTGACCTGGCACCAGCCCCTTGCACCCCTGAGGGCATGTGGACCTGTGACACCTGGTGACAGGTCACCCAGAGACTCTGCAGGAGCCAGTGAAGGATGAGAAAACTCCAGACCCCAAATCACCATTGCAACAGGCACACAGACTGTAAGGGAACAGAAGCCCATTGTTGTATGGGCTTTTGTATCCCCAAGGGGATTCCTTTGTTTGGGGTTCCTCCCTGGAGGCACCAGCTCGAGCTGTTGTGTTGCTGCACCATGATTAAGGGCTTGATCTTGACTTAAGGGAACCAGACGACTGTGCTACAGGAAACTTGGGGTAGAGCTGGTGAGGGAACTTATCTGGCCATGTGAGTGGGGTGTGCAAGGATTCAAGCAGGGCACTCCTTGTGTCACTGGACCCACTTGCTGAGAAGGGGCTTCTGTCCCAGCAGTGACAGTCTTGGGTGGTGTGAGTGTGACTGCCAGAGTGGCTCCTGGATGATCACACAGGAAAGTTTCTACATTAGCATGAAAAGGAGCCTCATGGTCAGGCTGGGTAAACCATCCTTGTTGTGGTATCTATCTAATTATATATTTTTTATATTTCAGAGGAGTGACTGTAATGATGAAAAAGATTGAATTCAGTCTTGATGTACAGAGTAGCCCAGTGTGACTTCCTCTTGCTAGGAACAGAACAAAATGTTCTGTAAACATTACAGGGAAGTTGAACATCCTTATGACTTCATGTTGTAGGGCAGAAAATAGGAAGATCAGGAGTGAGAAAGCTTGAGGATTGAGATGAAGACAGGAATATTGCTTACCAGTCATTGTTGTGGGCAAAAAAGGCTTGTTCTGGGATACATAAATGATTGCCAATTAAAATAAAAATGTAATTACTAGTTTGAGTAGTGGGAAAGAAAGACAAACATTAAAATAACACCTTTCCTTACCCTTTTCTCAGCATCCCTGCCTCACTCTATTCCTCTGCTAGGACCTCACCTCCAGTGGTACAGGTGGATGGGGAATGCTGTGCTGCACTCAGTCTGTAGCAGCTCTGCTGGTCCTTGCTCCTTTCCCTCTGTGATGCTGAGGGTCCTTTCAGGCTACAGTTCCTGTCAGGAAAAGGTGCTGTGGTATGAGCTCTACACTGGCTGCAGTTCCTTCAGGAATATCCATCTGCTCCAGCATGGGGTTGTCCATGGACTGCAGTGACTATGTGCACTGGTGCAGCTCCTCCATGGGCTGCAGGTGTTCTCTTCTCAGGCACCTGGAGCACCTCCTCCTCCCTGTCCTCTTTCTCTGACCCTGACATTCCCTCTCATTTCTCACTTTTTCTTTTTTTTTTTTTGTCCCCTCTTCCTCTCTATGTAGTGTTTTCTGTCTTTTCTTACATACAGTTTTACAGATGTGCCTCAAACTTTGCTGGTGGTCTCACTGGAACTTGCCATGACTGGCCCAGGACAACACCTGGGCACCCCTGCAGGCCTCCTGCTGCCAACATCTTACCATCTGCACCAAATATAGTTTTGTATATTTGAAAGCCTGTGGAGTGACTGATAAGGTAAAATGGATAAATCTTGACTGATCTGTTTATTCTGACCCACAGAACAGGAGTGTGGAATCTGTCAGCCATCAAGTAGGAAGGAAGGAGAAAGAGAAATATATTATTGTACACAGGTTTCTGTAAGAGTTATAGGTGATACACATAGAATAAAAGAAAAATTATGCAGTATATTTACTGGCCTCTGTTTCTACTTTGCCTACCTTTGGACATTTCACTTATACTAGGGTTAGGTGAGTAGTAAAGTTACGTTAATGGCATGTAACTGTGAGAGCCTTAGACTATACGAGATTTCTTAGAAAGTGAACAGGATTTTTTGACCAGAAAACTAGAATGCTGCTTTAGCCTGAACCAGTATTAGAGTCTAAATTGCAGACTACAATACTAATATAGGCAAACATGTATTAAATTAGGATTCATTGTACAGCACAAAATGCACAGAAATGGAATGCACAAAAATGATGTCTGAAGTCATACATGGAAACTCTTGTTCTGCACTGGAATTTCAGAGAATGTCATCACTGCCAAGGTATCTTTCACTCAGACCATGTATCCTGGGAGGAGAATAATTTACTGTGAGAATATTTAAATTTGAGGTAGCTGGTAGGAAATAGTACTTTGCCTTCCTGCAGAATAACTAACAGAAAGGGAAGAGTTTATCCACATATTTTTAATTTACAGTTATTCTCCTTGGTAGTTAGTCATTAATGTTTATTACTGGTTCCACATAATTTTATCTGATTTGAATATTTGAGAAGAATAGAAACAAAGAAATTTGATCTATTCACAGGCACATATTAGCGTGCTTATTTTTAGGGAGGTCATTGACCATGAAAGCTGATTTATAGCCTTTATAATAGTCTTTACTACCATACAGTAAAAGAAATAGTGTAAATTTTATACTTTCTTCCCCAGCATACCTGAGTTAAGCCTGTTTTGCTATTATTTATAGCTCATGGTCCTCTAGGCCCAGATCTAGAGCTTCAGAACTCCCACTGAGGGTTAAGCATTAAAATGTGTTAAGCATGTGAGACTGAGCAAAACTACATGTTCATGGTTTTGTTTAATCTCTTTAAGCACCTTTACAGTTATGCAAGGGAGTGTAGACCTAGCCCATCCAAACTGGAGACACTGTAAATGGTTTCAGGACCATATATAATACACATATTACAGTACAGGACTGAGACACAACATACATTAGCTCAGGAGCACCACACTGCTAGCCCAGCTGTTATGGGTTAACCTTGATATGCAGAAAAGCCCCGTGCAGTCAGTCAGTCAGTCACTCCTCCATGCTGGGAGTGTAAAAGTAAGGAAACTCACTGCTTGAGATAAGACATCTTATTAGGAAAAGCAAAAGCAGTGTGCTTAAGCAGAACAAAAAAAAAAAAAAAAAAAAGGAGTTAATTCAGTCCTTCCCATCGACAGGCAGATATTTAGCCATTGCTAGGAAAGCAGGACTTCATCACACATAGCAGTTACTAGGGAACACAGACTCCATAGCTCCAAATACCCCCCTGTCCTTTTTTCCCCCAGCTTTATATGCAGAGGTTGACACTATATGGTATGGAATATCTCTTTGGTCAGTTTGGGTCAGCTGGCTCATCTGTGTCCCCTTCCAACCTCTTGTTCATCTCCAGCCTGCTTGCTGATGGGGCAGGTTTATTTCTATCCTTTTAAGTATTTAAATATCCTTTTATATACAAGGATTTCTATCCTTAGCTCTGTGTAAACACTGCTTGGCAATAAAATATGAATGTTTTATCCACATTGTTTTGGTCACAGATCCAAAACATAGCACCATATGAGCTACTATGAAGAATATTAACTCCAGCACAACCAAAACCAATAAATCAGCTTTAATGATTGAATTTCCCTTATTGACCTGTGCAGATGTTCTGAGCTGGGGCTGCTGGACATTTTATACTGCATTGTCATATGTTACTTTCATACACAGAGAACAACTACTTTGTTGTTGCCATGGTACAGATAGAGATGTACAGAAAACAGACTGAAAAGAACCTGTCAAAAGAACAAAAGTCCATGGTCTGGATTGGAAATGGCTGCCCAGATTTTTCTCTCATATCTTAGCAGTTTCCTGCATCATCAAGTAGGGCTGCAAAAGTGTTTCAAAATGATGCTCTTTATTTATTGTGTTCTTCAGGAGAAAGACTTTTCATCAGTTATTAGGATTTTTTCTTTTGAAGACTAAAACTTAGAGGGGAAAAAAAGGAAAAGAAATTATTCAGGTTTTTATGCTTTAAAAATAAAAGTTTGAGAGAACTTGGCTTGCTTCTTAGAATAATATACTTTAATTGGCCAAAATGGTGGAGGACAAAATGTTGCTTTCAGTTTGTGTGTCCTGAAATATGTAGAGAGAACTTTCATTATGCTTTATATAACATGCTTTTTACTGCTAGGAATGTCTCAAATTATGCATAAATAGTTCATTTAGAATGTTTTTCATTAAATGTGCTGACTGGTAATTAGGAAGGTATTCTGATTTCCTCTTGAAGGGTGAGTTCTTGTAATTGCACATCTGCACTCAAAATGGCACCATCCGGCTTTTACCACTCACTTTATGACATAAGTTACTTCTGGCACAAAATATTACCAGTGCAGTAATGCCCCTGCTTATTTGACTCCCATAAATCCAAGACCGAGGATACATTTCTCTGAGGTTAATTTCATCCCTCAAAACTGGTGTCACAGCATATTCAGTACTATTTATCAATAAGAGATTGCAATTCAGTAATGTCACCTCTTCGATGCAGCAGCTCAGCAATCCTTATGCAGACTTTGTTGCCAAATTCACTATTGCAAGAGCTCTTGGCCTCTCTTCACACTGGGTAGAGACTCTCAGTTGAGGTTTTGCTGTTTTTGCTTCACTGCCCTTGGTTTGCAGAACATGCTGGTTTTCTCCTATTTGTCCACCTTCTAAATCAAAGGTGTGGCTGAGATGTGGAAGACATAGCCACTGAGTATAATTTACCTAATTAAGTAAGCAATTCAGCTTTAAGAGGTTCAGTAAAAAGCATGTACGGACAGTCCTTGTTTGGTGTTTAATCTGCATATTGGGCCAGGCTGGAAGCTCTGTGGTGGTTGATCTTGGCTATTTGCCATTTGCCCACCAAGCCGTTCCATCACTCCAACTCCTCAACAGAACAGGGGCAGAAAATGCAATTAAAATCTCATAGAGATAACCCGAGATAAGGACTGGGAGATCACTCAGCAATTACCATCGTGGACAAAACAGAATCCACTTGGGGAAATTAATTTAATTTATCAACAATCAGAATATGATGAGAAATAAGAATCAGATGGGTGTCCTGGTGACAGAAGACACAGAGAAGGCAGAATTACTGAATGCCTTCTTTGCCTCATTCTTCACTCCCGAGGTTGGCTCTCAGGAGTCTCAGAGCTCAGAGGTAAGAGAAGAAGGCTGGAGAAAGGAGGACTTGGACATAGAGGGTTGGGTTAGAGATCAGCTAGACAGAGTTAACACCCATAAATCCATGGGCCCACATGATAAATCTGTGAAACAAACTGCTTTTTTTTTTTTTCCCCTAAACTGGAATGGTAGGAAAATAAAGTGGATATGCCTATTGGTACACACCTTTTGAAAAGCTTCTGATCTTTCCTGTTTCTTTGAATGGCAGTAAAATATCTGGTTCCTTTTCCAATCTCTTGTCATTTTGCCTTCTTATTGCTTTGAGGAACAGGTTTATTAGTGATTGAAAAGCTCATAGAAGTGATACATAATATAAGGAAATATATGCTCAGTGCTATGAATAGCCAGCGCTATCAACACTATTAAATGAATCAATTTGAATCTGCTACAGGACACTTTTTCTATACTTGGAATAGATAATTTCTATTTTTCCTGTAATTTGATCAGTTCTTTCTGCAGGGCTTTTCAAGGCTTTGTTACTCCTCTTCGGATTTAGCTGGCTATTTCAATTTTTTGGTTTTGATCCTGTCCACCTCCACTTTCTACTCACAGCAATGCAAAGGGCTGAAACTACACCGTTCAGAAAGTTTGGCTACTGGAACAGTTGGGGAACCTCTTGTTAAACACTTACAGAAAGAGCAAACAGCACATTAAATGAAGACCCCCCAAAAGTGGTACTTGGGAATAGGACAGAATGCTAACTTCTGAAATCTTTCTAATAATAATAAAAAAAAAGAATAAAAGAGAAAGATCTATTTGTGAGGAGAACATCCAGCAAAGATGTGTGCAAAGTTGTGAATTAGCTGGTAAGGAGAATATAAAGTTTAACCTTTAAACTCTGGTTTACTTTGAGTTGTCTGGAGGTTTGGGGATGCCTTTAGACAGGTGGGATTATTAATTCTAAGTTAAAGCAAACCTATTAGAATTCCTTTGATATGGAAATTGGGTAAGAAATTTATCAAGAGCAATGTTTATCACAAGCTTTTCAGTATACCCTAGATATGACTGAACTGGAAATGTACACAAGAATAGCCTGTAGTACAGTAGATACAACTTCATTTTAGCTTTGTTGGAAAAGTTAATTTTAGCTTTGTTGTATGTACTAAGGGAAGGGAGGTCAGAAGAAACAAGAGGATGGTGACTTGTAGGTATGGATTTCAAGGGCATCTAAGGGATTTCAGTAAATAACTTTTGAGAGCCCAAATTGATGAAAGTTGGGTGTCCTTAAGAATTTTTTAAAATGCTGCCTTACTTCATTGAAATCCTGATTTCCCAAAGCAAAGGTGGTTTATTAAAGTTAAGCCCTGGGCTTAATATCTATGAATACTTTCAAAGCCACTAGGACAGCAAGGAATTGAAAGTAACTTCCTACACCACAGCTGACAGCTCTTAGTGCTTTAATTTTGCATTGGAAAATAAGAAAGGTCACATTGTTATTATTATTCAAATATTCTAAAAATCCTATAAATTTAGATATGTCTTCCGTACATGCAAAACTTAAATGGACAATTAACTTCAGCTGAAGTATCTCATCAGCATCACATTAATATATGCACATTTTCTTTTTACAGTGTTAAAATTTTGAGACCTCCTTTACTTGTCTAATTCACTCTTTTAGATATTCTTTGTGATAGAAAGAGACTTCTAATGTTCGGAATTATTCTAAAAGGGAATTATCCAGGATTCTGCCAAGCATTCTGGAAGGGACATTTTTTATCCCTGTCACAGTTTACTCTCTGTTTTCTCACTCACCAGTTTAGTATCTGGATGTGCACATTTTCTTGGCCTTTCACCCTTTTGAAATAAAGTCCCAGATGTAAAATCATGTGTTGTATTATCTCTGGTTTAGTTCCTAGCACACTGAGTCATTGCATAACTGTTCTGTGCTGCACTTTAAGAATTCTAGGAAATATAAAGCTGAGCTCCTGAATACTGATGCTGTACCTTCCTCATATTAGAAATACTCTGAATATCACATTCAGGAACTTACTACATAGGAAAGCTTAAGGAAATTTTAATGGCTTAGAAGAACTGCAGTGTATCCTAGTCTGGACATGAGAGAATTATTTTATCGATCAAAGCCAAAGTATACTGTCCTTACTTAGGTATCAAAATGTTGTCATGGCCCAATATTTCAGACGCTTTTCTTTAATAATCCACAAGAAGTGATTGTTTTCCACCTTGCTGGGTTTTAGATTACATTGGTTCCAGTAGTATTGATTTTCTGCTTTAATAATCCTACTACCTTCTAGCCCTCAAGGAAAAGCCACTTTTTGGAGACTCGTATTTATTCTCTATTTTTTTTTTTTTTGGTCAGGTCTTTGTGTGTGTGATTTCTCTACACACTGAGAATTTTCCTACCCAGTATTCACTATGAAATGAGAAATTTTGACAGACTATCCTCTCCCTTGGATTATTCCCATACAGGCATGCACTACATCCAGGAGTACTCTGGCAGATTTAGGGGCCACTTTTGCAGGCCTGCTCCCACTCTAAAGAGGGATGTGTGCAAGCAGTAGTGCTGCATGCACGCAGGGATGCTCAGATCAGCTTTTGCAAAGTACTGCAAGCAGAACAGAGAGAAGATGAACTCTTCATGCAATGCACAGTGTACTTTGTTCTGCTATTAATCTCACAAGTAGAAGTAATCTAGATAACTCGTTTGGAGATCACAGTGAGCAGCTGGGGCAGAACAAGGAATTTACTACAGTTTTCAATGTTATCCTAAATCCTTATTATTCCAAGCACATTACCTGGTCCACCTTCTTTTTTATTTCCCCTTCTGTATTCAAAGGGACCAAAGATGTGTATTCTCTCTATATGCAGAATTGACAAGATTTCATATATTATTTTTATTTTTGCTACAGAGATTAACAAATATGCTTTCACATATACAGTGATCAGCTCCATTTACTTGCTAAGAAAGCTCTATTGTTCAATATCCACTTTTCAAAGGAGAACTGCTCTGGCAGTTGTAGGTTTTCTGTGGCTCCAGTTAGCTTTGACTTTTAGTCAAAGCTTTACTGTGCTGTGTTTCTCTCATACTGTGAATGAAAACACTGCACACACAATGTCCAAAGATTTAATTGAGCATATTTGCAGCTTAATTGCTGCATTGAACCTTTCCATTAAGAGAGTTATGTCATGTGACTGCTTGTATTGCTGTATGAAGTGTGAGTAGTTAAAGCAAATTCCTCAACAGCATGGAGCTATGTCTGTACTGGGTGTGTGGGACAGTGGTCAGGGAATAGAGGTCACATAGTTTATATATTTTCCAGGTATTTGGGTTTATGTCAAATTAGTTTTATAACTGAAAGACAGATTTGTGTTTAGAGCAGTTGCAATTCATGAAAAAAAAATAGTTTTGGTCAAACACATTATTCCAAATGGACAAATTTAAGCTATTTGGGCATCATATTTAAACAAGCAAAAAAACCCCCCAAGTTGTAAAGATTTTCTTGATTACTCTGCCATACATGAGTAAGATTCTGACTTAACCCAGACATTAATGAAGAAAGAATTCAAACTATATTTGTTGGTTTGGGGTTTTTTAAATAATTAAAACATGTATGAGACCCTGACTTCCAGGGAAGCCTAAGAGAATTATGTTCACTGCATTATCTATATTTCTGTAGAATGGCCAAGAATTGGCCAAAGCAGAACTGGATTGCCCCAACTTTAAATGTGCTGCTGTGCAATATTTGACAAGGATGTTAGGATTGTAACTGGTTATGGTACACCCATCTTAGACAAATTACTACATACATGTCTACAAATGGACTTAATGTTTGTGCAAACATTTTTTGTAGATTTGAGAAGAGCAAAAAATGGATTTTACTCTCTGTTTGGTGCTGTAATGAATCCTATTCCTCTATAGTAGTAACCATAGCTATCATAGAAGGAACTGATTCTAGTTTCTGTTTAAAAGTACTACACCACCTATGTAGATAGTGCTTCATTTATTTCCTCTGCTGCAACATTCTAATTTTAACATCCTGACCCTCCTTTAATTGCTAGGCCTGACAGAAATATTCTTGCTCTTTCAGAGAAAGTGAAAGACAAAGAGAGTAACTTTTTAGACAAGTTAAACTTTATTTTTATAGAACCACTGCAACTTTTCATTGTAAGAAAATCTTATTGATCTGTACTTTAAAGCTGCTAAATTAAAACTAAAAGTATGAAAGGAAGTGTACTTTTTAAAGGTTCTTCCGTGGAATCTGTGAAGATTTAGAGCTTCTATGTTTCACAAAAGCAATGACTCTAAAGCTGAATTAAATGCCCTTCCAACCCATTCCTGCCCCTAGTATGGGAACGGGTTCCTTTTATCCCTTAGCCTCCATAAGAAGGCAAAGTAGGATACAGAACTTTAAAGTTCTACTTTGCCATCTTCTTGATTCAGTTCCTATTTGTAAGAACTTTCCTGTCTGCCTGTAAGTTATTTTTAGGTGGCTTACTCTTCCCTCTCCAGTGACTGAATGGCCTAAACACCTAAATGGGCTACTGAGCAGTTTGACTGCTCAGCCCCTGCTTAGATTTTGGCTGAGCCATCTCATGCTAAGGCCTGATGAATGCTGGGAGCAGTGCCACTAGGTAAAAGCAGGAGCATCACATAGGCAGGACAAGTGGCCAGAAAGGGTTACAGGGCCATTATGCAGCAATTGTCTCCTGCAAAATTGCTGTCTCTGGAAATGATGTTCTCCCTGGTGGTGTCATCAGAATCCACTAACTTAGGGAAATGATAGGTGGCAACAGGAGGGCAACAGGAAAATATTTGCAACTTTTCCCTGCTCCTGAGGCTCCATGGACAAATTGTGGTTGGTAGAGGCTCCTCAAATAGGCAATGAGCTACAGCCAGGATGGTGCATGGGGAAACTCAAGGCATCACAGCTCAGATGCAGCAGCAGCTGCTGAAGAGACCAGGAGGCAGAACTCACATACGAAAACTGAGCTCTTCTGGGAATATTTGACAAAGTTCTGTTGGAATTGAACTTAGCACTCTTCTGTGATTAGTTTATTGTGAAGTATCAGTAGAAAAAAATCTCCTGGTGTATGTTCTGCTTGCTAATAGGTAGACAGTCCGTGGTCCACAAAAGTACTGCCTCATGCAAAGTCTTGTGCTATCTGACTATGAATGATAGAATTATGTCTTGACTTTTCTTCCACATAGGAAGTTTAGACGCTTACTTTATAAGAAGACATGTTACTGTTTGAACCTGTAGATATCTTTGGGGGTAAAAAATGCAGTTTAGTCAGGAAACTGTTGTGAGTAAATTGCATAATCTTGTTACTTTTCAGCAGGAAGACTTCATTTCTTTTTTGCAATTAGGTTAATGCAAAATAATTTCATAAAGAATATAACATTTGAGTTAAATTTTTTCTTATTCTAATGTAAATGTTATTAAGTTCTGGAATAGTGTATTTTCCCAAATTATTTGATAGTTCTCCTCCTCACATCCTTTCCTTCTGTAGGGTGATCCCTCTGTCTCTTCTTAGGTGTAAATTGAAATAAATAGAGAATATTATAGACCCCGACTGTGTATCTGTGCATTTTTCACTGAAAGATGAGTAAACTTAGGTATGTAATGAAGTGTCAGGTTTAACTCTGTTTATTTTAAGTCAAAATGACAAATATTTTTTTGTGAAATACTATCACATTGCTTAACACATTTGTCTTTTAACATCATCAGTGCAATGTAATCTGATCATCAGGACTAAATAGTTATTATTTTTTTCTTTTAAGTGAAGGCATGTTTTTCAAGTGAAGGATATTTTCACACTTTGGGGTTAAATCATAATATGCTCCAACACTGAAAGCAAGCAAGCAAGATTTTTTAAGACTTAAGGGGGTAACTGCAAATTCAACTGACATTTTTGACCTGTTCAATAACCTCAATTTACTTAGTGATTCACTTCTGTGAGAAAGTCATGTTGTAGGGGACTGTGAGACTAAAGTCTTACAAATGCAAATATTTAGGACACAGATGATGTGATGATGTTTTCATTTGGATAATGTATAAATTGTACATATGTAGAATTAAACGGATTCTTTACTTCCTATATTTGTTACAGTTCCCAGAAGGAGCCCTGAGAGGTGAATTTTATGACTGAGATAGTGATAGTTTCTGCCCTGCTCCTTGCTTGTTCCTGAACTGAAACCCTTTATGTTTTTACTTTATCTTACTGACAATACCAATTCATATTGAGCCAATAGAAATATTTCTGGCAAAATACACTTTCATCAAAGAACGTATTTTGGCATAACATAAACATGTGATGCAATTCTCTTCTGTGAAAACATTCTAAAGTTTCTTTTTTTTCTGATTCAGTGAAGAACACAATTCAAAACTCAAAGTTTATTGAAAAATAGAAGAACCAGCCCTGTTCAGCAACCTCTGCTCTTGTGTTTTTTGTCCTGACCATTTACTGTTTGCCTATTCTGGATTGAGGAGAGATGGAGATAAAGTGAAACTTTATCTAGCAACACATAAAAATTGTCTGGTGCCCTCCTAGTGTTTCATCCTGTGACATTTTGAGCTCACTGGAAAACTGCTTTTAGAGGAAGAAGAATAAAGACTCTTTCCCCTTTTTATATTGATCTAGAAAAATTTTTTAAAAACCCAAACAAACAAAAAACAAGATTAAGTGCAGGGGGCTGGAGGAACTACTCTTGAAGTTTTAACATTCTTCCAGGACTAAAAAAAGCTTTTTAATGAAAACATAAGTCATAGTGAGGTTAATTTTTATTTCTGGAAGAAAAGTTTGAGAGAAGTCATATGAAAGTCTTGCTAGTTAGGCTGTTGGAAATCTTGTATAGTTGGCATTATCAAAGCTACCTATAGCAGAATTTCAGAATAATATTTTGAACCATAAAAGATACAGTAGAACTCAAATGTCTGTATACAGTTTTCTTCCAGGGTTTGCATTTTAAATTAAAAATACTTTGTTTGTATCTTGAGCCATAAATCCAAGCATTTGGTCTTGTTGAATTCCTTAAAAACTCCATCAGCTAACCTTCCCATTTCTTTCAGGTGTTTTGAACCTTCCTATGGCCTTTGGGGCTGCTTACAAGAACTTTCTGACCCAAAGGTTTTTTTGGCTCTCAGTGGTTGAAAATCATTTGGAATTGCTGTGGCAGTTTTTGGGATATGGAGTTTTTTTTGTTTGTTTGGGTTTTTGCTTTTGTCTTGGTTTTAGTTTTGTTTGTTTTGATTTGATTTTTTTGTTCGGTTTTGTTTTTGGGTGTTTGTTTTTCAGTTAATCTGAAAAGTGGCTTTGTAGGATCTGCAGGAACCAGTTATGGGCTCAGTACACCTATAGAACATTTATATTTTCTTGTCCATATTTGGTCAGATTCTTTTCTGAGGGGGAGGGAATAAGGATGGGAGAGAGTGAAGCTGACATTTAGATTGATGCTTGGATTGGAGAAGATATGAGTGGAGCATTTTCAGCCTGCTTTTTATTTGCTAATCAGTTACGCTATGCTTATTTGTCAGACAGGTATGTTTCCAATACTTAAAAGGTGCTGTTTTATCCTGTTGTAGGATATTTTTGGCATAGGTGAAGAAAGAATTCAAGAAACTAACTCCATATGAAAGCTGTGTCAAGGAGACATGTAAGAAGTTGCAGTAAGAAGTTGGAGCTGTGCTGCCATTAGTTTGCTAAAAGAGAAGGAAATATGCAGGCCCTGAAAGGTTTTAGCAAATATCGCTGCTGTAGTGGGATGAAAGGCAAAGAGGAAGTGAGCAAGAGTTTGGGTCACTTCTATAATTCACCAGATAGTGCAGAATTGATGTTGCTTGCCCAGTGAGAGGCAGCATTGCACTTTTTGTTCCTTCTTGACATCAGTTTAAGAGACAAAACAGTACCAGTTTGTGTTCACGGTCTTCAGTTTTATAGATTAACACATAAAAAGTCTTAATTTCATTCCTCAGCACCTCTCTAACTGTGCTGAACACAAAGACTTTTTGCATTTCCTTCCCACACTTTTATTCTGATTTCTGCCTGTAGATTACAGATAGCAGGTTATAGAGCAGTTTGTTCTTTAGCCTTTTGATTTTAATTTCATTTGTTAATTAAACTGCTGCTGTGAATGATTGAGAAACCTCATGAACTCTAAATCTAATTGCTTTTTTTCACTAGAATGTTGTTGTGAGTATTCAAAATTTTGAAGGTTTCTTTTTAGAAAGTGTTCCAGCCTGTTAGAGCTTAATGCTTGTTAGAGTTTTCTGCACTCTGGCATACAATAAAAGCAGTCAGACTTAATGAATTTCTGAATGAATGCTGTCAGCTGTGGCAACAGCACCAAATAAAAACTCCGTGTTTTTATTTCAGAGGTGATGTCTGTCTTGTCCGAGTCTCCTGAAATGTTGTCATGAATATGTCTTTTTTTTGGGGGGAGAGTAGGTGAGGTTTGCTCTTTTCACAGCTAAGACAAGAAATTAAGTTGGTTTCTTATGTGCAGAGCAGAGAAGTTTCTTCCTTCAACTGGGCCAACGCTTTTGTCATGAAGGTTAAATTCAGAAACCTTTAGTGGTGAATCTGCTGCATGGTCTTCACACTGACAATGAGACTTCAAGATTATATTTGTTTCTAATTCTGTTCCCAGTAGCCCTGTCTTCTCCAGAGGCACAACTCTATGCAGAAGGGACATAGTATTTGCATGTCAGTGTGACTGTAATGGAAATTCCACACAAACAGGAGAGCAAACATACCACCAAATGCACGACAAGGAACTGGAAATGTCCAAATCAGTCTTGGGGAGGATGATGAGCAATTTGAGAGTTTATGGGTTAGGATTAAAGGGCAGATTGGCAAGGGTGACACTATTGTGGGTGTTTGCTAAAGGACCCCTGCTCAGGAGGAGGAAGTAGATGAGGTCTTTTGCACACAGCAAGAAGCAGCCTTAAAGTCAAAGGCCTTGGTTCTCATGGAGAACTTCAACCACCCTGACAGCAGCTGGAGGAGCAGCACAGCAAGGCATAGTCAGTCCAGGAGGTTCTTGGAAAGCATGGATGATAACTTTCTGATACAGGTGGTGGAGGAGCCAACGAGGGAAGGTGTGCTGTTGGAGCTTATACTAACTAACAATTGAGGTCTGGTTGGAAATGTGAAGGATGAAGGTGGCCTTGGCTACAGAGACCATGGGATTGTGGAGTTCAGTATCCTGCTAGGAGGAAGCAGGGCAATGAGTAAGATCACAACACTGTAGTGCAGGAGAGTTAACTTTGGACTCTCTAGGGACCTTCTTGGAGGAATCCCATGGGAACATGCCCTAGTAGGAAGAGGGGTCCAAGAGAAAAGGTCGATATTCAAGGATCATTTTCTCCAGGCTCAAGAATGGTGCGTCTCTATGGGCAATAAAGTGAACAAAAAGGGCAGGAGACCCGCATGGATGAACTAGGAACTCCTGTCAAAACTCAGATATAAGCAGGAGACACACATGAGGTGGATGCAGGGATGGGCCACGTGGGATGCTTATAGGGATAGTGGCAGAGTATGCAGAAATGTAAAGAGGAAGGCCAAGTTCCATTGGGAATTAGCTCTGGCCAAGAATGTTAAGGGTGACAAGAAGGGCTTCTTCAAATACATCAGTAACAAAAGGAATACTACAGAAAATGTGGGTCTGCTGAAAATGTGGGTCTGCTACTGAATGGAACAGGTACCCTTGCAGCAGAGGTTTCAGAGAAGGCCAAAAACTGAACACCTTCTTTGCCTCAATCTTCACCACCAGGGCCAGCCCTAAGGAATCCTTGACCCAGACCACCAGGGAGAAGGTCTAGAGGAAGGCAGACTTTCCTTTGGTTGAGGGGGATCGAGTTAGAGACAATTTAGTCAAACATGACATACATAAGTCCTATCCATGGGTCCTGATGGGATACACACAGTGGTGGACATCATTGTTAGGCCACTCTCAATTATCTCAACTAGCATGATTGCTTACCACAGTGACTCAGGTGTCTGGATAGATGAGGAGAGAGCAGTGGTTGTTGTCTGCCTGAACTTCAGCGAGGCTTTTGATGCTGTCTCCCAGGATAACCCATAGGCAGTGGGGATTAGGCGAGTGTATGGTGAGGTGGATTGAGAACTGTCTGCATGGCAGGTCTCACAGGGCTGTGATCCATGGCACAGTCTAGCTGAAGGCCTGTAGCTAGAGGTGCTCCCCAGGGGTCAGTACTAGGTCCAATATTTAACTTATTCATCAATGACTTGGACATCATTGATGCAGAGTGTCTCCTCAGCAAGTTCACTGATGACACGAAACTGGAAGGAGTATCCAAAACCACAAAGTGCTATGCAGCCATTAAGAGGGGTCTAAGAAGGTTGGAGAAGTAGAGTGGAACCTTCTGAAATTCAGCAAAGACAAGTGTAGTGCCCTGCAGTGGGGCACCAACATGCACCAACACTGGCAGGGGTCTGAGCTGCTGGGAAGCAGCTCTGTGGAGGACACCTGGGGGTCCTGGTGGGCAACAAGCTGTCTGTGAGTCAGCAGTGTGCCCTTGTGGTATCCTGGGGTACATTAGGAAGAGAGTGGCCAGCAGGTTGAGGCAGATGCTTCTGCCCCTTTACTTAGCCTTAGTGAGGATGCGTCTGGAGTGCTGTGTTCAGTTCTGGGCTCTTCAACACAAGAGAGACACTGATCTCCTGGAGCAAGTCCAGTGGAAGACAATGAAGATGATGAGGGGACTGGAGCACCTCATTTATGAGGAAAGATTGAAGGAGCTGGGCCTGTTTAGCCCAGAGGAGAGATGAGAGGGGGCTTTATCAATGTCTATAAGTATCTGAGGGGAGAGTGTCAGGAGGATGGAGCCAGGCTCTTCTCAGTGGTGCTGAAGATTATGAGAGATAATGGGCTGAAACTGATGCACAGGGAGTTTCATCTGAACAAGAGGAAGAACTTTACTGTGCGGGTGACTGAGCACTGGAGCTGGTTGCCCAGAGAGGTTGTGGAGTCTCCTGTGAATATTCAGAGGCCATCTGGATGCACCCCTGAGTAACATGCTCTAGGGGACCCTACCTGAGCAGAGAGGTTGGACCAGATGATTCACTGTGGCCTCTTCCAACAGTACCCATTCTGTGATTCTTTAATCATGACTCGGTGGACTGTAGGATTCTTTTTTTAGACATAACTCTAAGCACAGATAAGATTAACATATATGGGCTTGGTTAGAGGACAGCTTTCATTTTGGTGAATCAGTAATTGGATAATTGTTAAGCCATGTTGAATGTGTACCCTGCCTTCATGGCAGCTGCACTAGATAGGCCCTTTTCAATGTCTGGTTAGTACTGGCAGGCTGGCTACAGTGAAGATTACTTTGACATTTTCCTACAGATTTGATATTGCAGAGTTCACGTGCTGATGGAGGGAAATAGCACTGATTATCCTCCACCAGATACCTGTTGCAAGGACAAATGAGCCAACAGCTCTGTAGGCAGAAAAAGCTAGACAACACAAAGCGTGGCTAGAAGATTTCTAGCCCCTGCCCTCATGTTCTGGATCTAGGAGTAGGGTTATGTGATAAAGCTGTTTTGTTTTTCTAGTAAATGCCAGCCTTTCATGGCTAACTGGCTGGCCTCTTGGTGCAATGTGTTATTGTTCTGTCCCAAATGAAAGCATGCTGGATGGAATTAGGAATGTGGGGCTAAGTGCCAAGGAAAACATTTCTCTGGCCTCAAAACCTACCACCACTCAGCACCTGTCTGGGCATGAATTGGACATTGTAGTACTTGATCCATGGCAGTCAGACTGAGAGATGTGTGAAATTTTTAGCTGTGTGTTCTCAATACTTGAACACCCTCCTGGGAAAAAAGCATATGAAGCACATTAGCTTAACCCCTTTTGTGGAAAGTAGGCAGCCTAGAGTGAGGGCTTGCTCCCTTATTTTTCCATCTCTTGTTTGTGGAAAATAGGGGAAAGTAAAACACTTGCAAATCAGTGCAAATATCTCTTATTTTAGAGGCATTGGAGGATGGTGACTTCTGGGGAAACAGGCAAAGAATAAAGAATGGGAGAGAGAGAGATGGACTTCAGCCTGTAAGTGCACATTAGAGGCAGTTCAGGAAAATATCTTGGTTAGCATTTACTTCTCACAGGGAAATTCTAATTGCAGGGGCTCAGCAGCCGTAATTTGTGACAGAGGAATGATCTCGCATAGAGGGAGATTCAGTTGAAACAAGGGCTTAATGTGGCTAAAAGCAGGAATGCCAGGGACATAAACTCCTTGCAAGAGAGTGGGGTTGTCCTTGGTGAATTGTCTTGTAGATCATCCTGGAATTCAGGCACTCAGGGGCCCAAACATAAGACAGCAGTCACATTTGTGCAGCAGAGCTGGGCTGTGGGATGAATCGAGAGATGGGCTGACTTGTACCATGCAACATTTTATTTTTTATTTTCACTTCTTGAATTACTCTGAAAGCAGAACATAAGGACATAAGAAATAGAGAACAAGGTATTTTTGTATTTCTTAAGCAGCTCAAGGCAGGATAGAAAGGAAATATGCACAAAACCTCATAAATTTTGAGATGAAGTTGCATCACAGGTCCGCAAAAGATCTCTCGTCAGTTGTGCCACTTCAAAATTCAGTCTTCATATATTTGGGTCCTATATGAGCCTGATTTTTGAAAACTAAACTTTTCTAGAATTTTCAGTGAACTTTGTGAGCTCATCATTGTGGCTCAAGCTCGGCAAACCAGCAGAACTTTCCATCTGTCTCAAGTCAGACATGAGCTCTTGCCCTCTGGAGAAGCACCTGTTTAACTGACCATAGACTTAACATAATTAACCTCTACACGAAAAAATTAGACTATGTGAAACCATTTTCCTCTGCCTAATTTTTGTGTAGTTGCAGTTGTTTGGAAGAGATATTCTTGTTATCTACCCAGATGGCTTTCTGGTACATGAAATGAAGAAAAATTAACAGATATGAGAGGTAGAAAAACATAAGTATATACGTATATTCAATTTGCTTGCACATTACCATCATCCAGGAGTAATTAAATTTTAAAATGTATCTTCTTTTATATATTAGGTAAGAGATTAGTCTATCAAAAATTATAACTATTTTTTGTTCATCTCAGCTACAGAAATGCCAAAAAATTGCAAGGGAGTAATTTCAATACAGTCAAGAAATTTGCCCTGTGATATCCAGAGCCTTTGCATCAAAACTGCAAAACAGTAGGAACAAGATGCTGACACAGCTGGTACTTAAAGTACAAGGCCTTGATGAGACAACTAACAATGGATAAGCTTCAAAAGTTCAGTCTGGATAAGCTTTTACATGTTCTTACATGCTTACCTTTGGTCTCAACATTTGGGCTGGAAAGGGCACGTAGACTCTCAAGATTTACAAGGCTTTGTGCATCTGCTTTCAGTGAAAATATTATAAGAAGAGCTTTTTAAATAATCCATAAGATTAACTGATGTTAATGTGTAGGAGATATTAAATTTTCCTCTCAGACAAGCTTTTTGAGTTCTTCGGGTTCCAGTATAGGTGTTTCCTAATATGTTTAATCTTTCTTTACTCATTCATAGTAATGTTGTTTTCTGATGAGAAAATATTGTTGGGATTTCTTTTTTTTCGTTAAGAAGATAAAATGTTAGTAACCTGCAATATGTTACATTAATTACAGGTAATTGGCACCTAGTATATTACATTCACAGCAGTTCTCAGGAAAACTTACTTCCCTTCTTTCTTGAAAAAACCCAAGGAAATAAGAAGTTTTGAAAAATACAAATAAATTCTCTACAGCTGAGTTGGAAACTTGACTGCTTTGGAAAGGCAAATGAACTGTTGTGAGGAAGGATAAGTAAGCAAGAGAATTTAAGTGAGAATATTCCAAGAATCATCTGAAATTTGTCATATGTGATATGTTTCAGTTCTTGCACCATCAGCATGATCCCTTGGCTGAGTAGTCACAGCATGTGATGATATAGGAAGCTTGGTAGGCTGGAAGTCCACTTTTTCAGTGAAACAGAGGTGATAGGTACTGACTGCAGCAGAGTTTTGAAATATAATTTTCATTGTAAATATCAGTTTGAATGTCTGCTTTGAAGAATCATCCTTGGTATTCATACAGTTCCCTCAAACACAGAACTTTGTTGGGCTGCATAAAAAACTGCTGGTGTATCATCTTATCAGATCTTTTGCGGTTCAGGTCTTCCTTTTAGAAATAGATCAGAATAAAAGGAACACTTTGCAACACATTCTGAAGTACTGGGGAAAAACAGCACAGGGAAAAGTATGGAAACCTTTCTTAGACATCCAAGAGAGAAGAAAAGGCTGATTTAACACAATATGCATTTATATTTAGCTCTGAAGTTTAAAATCCCTGCCAATATCCATCTGTACAAGAACTAAACACTTCAGCATCTTCAAATTTTTAAAACCATGTTTAAGAGATGTAATTCCTGCCATAACTTTGTTCTTGACAGCACTTTTGTTATATTCCACCAAGGCCAAACAGGAAATGTAATTCCTTCAGTTTAAGAGTTCAGTAAGAAAATGGGCCTCTTGTTGTAGCACAGAACACAGAGACCTTCATTGCTTCATGCCATCAATTAAAAGGTCAATTGTAAAGTAAATGGGCAATAGTCTTATAGTGTCAAAGATGTGAGCAAATTTATTGATATTGATTCATTTTAATTTGCTTATTTACTATTGTTCCTCTCTCAGGTTTTGACATGTGATCATTAGGACACTTTTTCTACTGCCTTTATGATTTTTGTTCAGTATATACTGACAGTCAATATCTCCAATGTACGTTTTGTAAGCAACTTAAGTTTGGATTTAATGTTATTTTTGTTTGTTTCAAATGTGGAAAAATGCAGAAAGACAGATTTTTTTTTTGAACACGTTCTCATTTAGTGTTGAGTCAACACCAAATGCTGTGGAAAAAACCCTTCGTGGGTCTTACATACAATTCTTAACCACAGATCTTTGGTATAGGGCATGTTATTTCAGGGATGCATAACAAAATTAGCACTGAAGAAACAGGATGAACATGTATCTTTATACAAACCTGAAACTGAACCTTTTTATGGTTGAAAAAGTTAATTTCTATTTTATTTGTTTATTGTTTTTAGTTTTTTTCTTGTGGCTCTGCCCTTGCTGGTCTGAACCAGCTCTGGAAATGGAAATACAGAAATATTTTTGCAGAAATATTATTCTGAATCTATTTTTTACTCGGGGAAACCCAAAAGAACTGGAAATCCTGACAGAAAACCATCTCTTGCGAAACACTGTTGGCCATGTTTCCAGATAAAGAGATTAAAAAAAAATCAAACTAAAAAATGAACATTTATCCAAATTTATGAACCCACTGAATTTTAGCTACCAGTCTTTCATTGGAAGGCTGCAGAATACTTCTTCCATTTCTTTTGAATTCTATTAATGAGTAAAAATTATATGTTGCCATGTATGTTTTTACAGCTCTTGATGTATCACTAAACAGCAACACTGATCCCCAAACTACATTATGACAGAAGAGTGCAGTACAGTTTTTGCATTAATTCAAGAAGTGATCCAAAATCTTAATCTCCTTTGCAGAAATTTTCTAATCTCAAAAACTTCTCAAAATCCTATATTTGGAATACTATAAATAAATTTGTGTATGTACACGTGTTTACACAAACACATTGAATATTATTATTACATGCAAGCCTAGGTTAGATTTTTGATTAGCAAAGCTGAACTTTTTCTTTGATTTTACTGATGTGTAGAGTGTATAAATTTCCTCATGTTTACAATCTAAGTAAACCCTTTAAAATTCTTGTTTGGGTTTTTACTGTTTATCAAAAATGCTTAGGTACTACTATTTTTGAACCATTTGAACATGATTTTAAATTGTGTGGTAGGTAGAATGAATAGCTATTTTTTAATTTGATTAACCATGTAATTTTACATTTTTGTAAACAAGTGCCTCTGAACGGGACATTGCCTATAAACTAATCTGTAATGCAGATGATCTACTAAATGGATGCTTTGTCAGAATTTCTAGACTTATCTGTCATAAATACTTTTGAGAACCGAGTTACAGAACTGAGTTACTGAAGCATTTTGTTGCAATAATTAGTCATTCTTGCTAACAGTAGGCCACTTTAAACGATTTGACCTTTATGCTGAAGTACCACAGGACATTTGCTCGCTGACATTTGTGAAATATTTTTCAGATACAGAAGCAGTTTTACTTAGAATTCTGTTTTTGCTAGCAAAGTGAAATCTACATGAACTTCTACCATGGTGCTAAGTTAACAGACTTGACGATCTTTTGGTTAGATTTTATGGTCTTTTTATACCTCAGCGATTCTGTGATTCTACGGCTTTATTTTCATTGCTGTGGTGTTGGTTTATAGTGAGTTGAGAAGCTCAGTCTTTCCAGATGCCTGTCTGCACATGCAAACCAGTGATGCTGGTTACAGCTCTTATAACTGATTATGTCTATGCCTTATGCTTACTGCCTAAGTCTGCTTTTGTAGTCTGCCTCTGTGAGGGTGCTCCCAGCCCAGTTTAGTGCAGAATCAAAGAGGGGGCTTAAATTACCTGAAAGAATTCTCTTCAACCTATTAGCTTGGTTGTACAAGACAAAGGGGAGCCAGTAAGCTGATGCTAGCTGCCAGCTGAGGCAAGAGTGCTGATGCAGTGCAGAGCAGCTTGCTGTGTCCTAACACTAAGGATGCTTTAAATTAATGTCTGCCTTTTCACACTAGAAGTGTCTAGAAGTGCTTCTACTGTCAATTCCAGATAAAAGACAGTTCTGCAATTTCCCTTCCATGCTTCTCAGTCAATATATTAATACCCAGCTAAGGCCTCTTTCCATAGAAGCTTGCCTCTTAATGTTAACACCTTTGTCATACAGCAACAGTCACTAAAACTACCCATTAAAGTGTGCCATCACTCTCACACACTGTAACTCTAGGCTCATGTTTCCAAATTCACAAGATCTTGTCAGCATTCTTCATCTTTTTAAGACAGTTAATTTGATATCAAATGCATACTAAAAACTTAGGGGACAAGTCAGTCTAGAAGAAACACCACATAGCAAAGGAAAGGTATAAAGTTTTACTCATGTTTCTTTGCCCACTGCTGTTTTCCTGCACGTCAAAGGATGAGTTCACCTATGTTCATCAAATTTACTATCACAGACAATTTTTAAAAACAGTACTGTTCTTGAACATATTCTGTGCAGCATCTATTAAGAGTTTTAAAACTTCTCCATCAAACCTTACATCAAATTAGTGTTACACCGAACATTTATCCAGAATGGCAATGTGTTTTTAATTATATGCATAGAACTGTGTGTTCAGGACAAGTCTGAGAGATATCCCTGTGAATCCTGCATTTGCTTCTTTAATTCAGTGGTGGTATTTTTTCATGCCCCCTGGAGTCATGAGGAACATTGCTGTTGCCATGAAACTGAAGGTTGGGGAAAGGGGGGAAGGTATATATGTATTTTGAGCTTAATCCAGCAGGACTTTTGGAATGGCAATTTTAAGAATCTTCCTGGGAAGAATTAATTAAGTACAAGTGGATCATGTTTAGGCTCAAAATCTTAAATATATACTGCCCTTGCATTTGGTGATAAAGGCAAGCTACATGTTCTGCAACAGCCTGGAAGCACCACCAGCAAATTTTATTCTGTTTTATTTTGCTTTTGTTTTGAAACTAGGTATCTTTGCCACACATCCCCTTTAAGGGACATATAATGTCTTTTTGGCTTTCTTTTGTGATAGGTGGTCTCTCTTCAGAGCTTTCCAGTGCCTCCCTTCAAAAGACACCTGAAAAATGGAAATGGATAGAAGAGGTCATATGGGTTAACTTTTATATCTACTTCCTCTCCTCACTATTGGCAGCCTTCATTGTCCTAAAGAGGAACATACTGGGCCCAGTGTACTCCCTTGAGTTTTTCAGCCACAACGGGCAAGGAATCTTCTATCTATTTCTCTTTTTTTGGAACTATGCTGCAGGCTCAGTCTTCAAAGAGAACTCAATATGGTCGTATTAGGTCATAACCAATAATTTAGGGGAGTGATACTTACACATTGATTGGTCTTTGCTGAGAGGATGAAATATTATGGAATTTAAAATATTCTTTTAATTGTTAAGGCAAGGTTTAGGCTCATAACTCTCGTTTGGCCTGGGTCTTTATGCAACAAAAGGAAAAATGATATAACTTACTTTAGTAAAGACTTTTCCAGTACAAACTTAATTCTTTGGCAATTGTAGAAGACTTACAGATATAATGGACATCTTACAGGGTGGTTCTATCCTTTAGGAATGGTAGTGTATATGAAATACTTAGTTATTGTTACTTTTGGAGGAGACAACTTTCAGTTATATTTTATTTCATTTGTGTGTCTCAACATAATATTTCTTTTTTCTTTAAGGTTCCCTACATTTTGCATAGTGAATGAGGTGAAGTGACCTGCATTCAATATCCAGCCCCAGCTGGTACTTATATTTTATGTATTTAGGCAGCACATGCACAAAAGTAAATTTATATTCTCACTTGGAGGCTACGTATTTGTGAATTAATGCTAAGGGGAGACATATCTGGTCTTTTTGCCTGATGTCATCCAGGAGTCCTGCTGGAATCCTGATGCGTGGCCTGGGAGTGCCTGGAAAAAATAACCAGGAGGTGTTGAGGAAGCACAAATTCAGAACAGTTTGTCCCCTCTAAATTGTATCATATTTTACAGGTAATCTTTCATTCTGTGTTATTTCTGTTCTAGACTGTGGAAATGACTCCATCAGACCTGGATCCTCGGGGAAAATGTGTCTATATTCTGTTTATTAGATGGTAAATCAACAGCCAATAACAACACTGAATCTCATCTATCTGAATATTAACTTTTTACACTGACAGGAAGATTTACCAAAAAAAAAAAAGGCAAATAGAAAAATATTGATCAAAACAGTAAAAATGTGTTCTGAATAAAGTTCCAAATGTTTCTTGACAACAATACACAATAGCAACAGAATTAGAACCACACAGCTGACAGTGCTTGCCCAATCATGCATGCTATCAGACAGAAAATTGGCCTGACCTAGCGGCTTTACTAAGCCATGTAAAGTACAAATCTGGAAACCTGGACTAAAATTTCCATAATATTTGCAAACCTCTGAAGTGCTTGTGAAAATTTCAAGGTGTAAAAAATTAGCAGTTTCAACTGAGCATGCATTTGATAATTTAATTTATTCTGCTTTTGCCCAAGGTTCTTGGCAAGGGCCAATTATACAGGAAAGAAGTGGAGTGGGGAAAATCCTGCCAAGATGACAAGTGGCAACATGGCTTGCAATTCCGGGTGCTTAACAGCTTATAGGAGGCCTGAAGAAAAGCACTTTAAAAGAAAGAAAGTGATTGTGGCAGAGGTGGAGACACAATGGCAGGCGGATTTGCTGGATATGCAGCAGTTTTCCAAACACAATTGTGTTAAGTGCATTTTAACAGCAGTAGACATCTTATCCAGTAACACCTGGGCTGTGGCAAAAGGTAACCCAGAGCAAACTTCAGCAAAGGACACAAGACTCAGAAATGAAAGGTTGACTGTGAAATAGAATTTTTAAACCAGCCTTTAAACAAGCTTTTAAAACAGTGTAGTGTTCACCATTTCCTTCCTAATAACGAAGTAAAACATTCTGTCGTAGAGCATTTTAACAGGATGCTCCAAACCAAGATGTGGAGATATTTTACAGCAGAAACTGATATGTTGTCAGAGTTTATGACGAGCTATAACCATACTTCTGCAGAACTATCAGATCTGGACTTGTGAACACTTTACACTGTGCAAGGGTTTGGAAAACCACATATGAGGGCATGTTTAAAATTAAAGGATTAGCATCTCTGCTTGAAAAGGGAGTCTATACAGGGTGTCTAGAACAAAACAGGAATTTGAGATTGATCAAAAGCATGTTTGAAGATGAAATTTTCATAGTAGCTGAAATTATGAGAAATGGATAGGTACCTGTGTATAACTTAATAGACTGTGATCAAAAAGCAATAGAGGAGATATTTTACCCTAAAGAATGTTAAAAAATAGTCACAATAGCGACAGAATCTACAAAACTGAGGTCGTCACTGCAAAAGGGAGAGGAAGAAAAAACTGCTAGTGGTAAGGCATGGCTGACCCCAGAGAGGTCCCAATATACCAATTCTGCACTTGTGGGCTGTCAGAGGCAAGCACTGCCTAAAGCCCTCATTTCCCCAATCCATCCAGCTAGACTTCTTCCTGCTGCCTGACTGGGTCTTTATAGAACAGCCCCATGGATAAGTGTGTGGACAGCAAGTCATAGCTGTAGTTGGGAATCACCTCAGTGAAGGTACAGTAGGGGTAACACTTCTTGCTTTGGATTATAAGTAGATCATGCAGCATAGCACCCATCTGACTGAAAACAGGTGCCAGTGGGTAATGAATGAGACCCAGGCCTTACTGACTCTGAAGGTGGACTTGTCAGTTTTCACAGTCTTGCACAGATTCTGTGTATCTATGTACTCTTCATCATTCCTGGCTTCTTCACCGTTCTCTGAAGTGCAGATGCTAAAATAGGGGAAAGTGGAGGCATCTCAATAAACAGGGTTTTCTCAGTGCTGGTCTGTGTTGGGGATGCTTCGAACAAATCCAGCTTCTCTTTGGTGCATTCTTCTGAGACTTTATCAATTGTTCTTGTTGAATATACAATTATGTATGTTTTTTGAGGGCTCTGATATTGTGGTCTTTCTAATATTTTCTTGACAGAATGTGTAGTGAGTAGTCATCCTCAGATGTGAGACAAATCTGGCAAGCTACTGCTCTTAAGGCATTCAGATCTTTAAAAAAGGTTGATATTACTTTCCATCTACAAGTTGCATTTCACTTTGCTATGAAAAATCTGTTTACTACTTGAATCTGGATAAGATTAATTGGTAACTGTAAACAAAACTTGTGTCAATCATGCTTTTCCAAGGAGCTTTTATAGTACTTCTTTTTATTATCATGGACTCTGGTAACACAGTTTGGATTTTAGTGGTCCACAGGAAAATTTTCAGTTAAAACATACCAGGCATTTTGCAAAACAATTTCCAATACCAAGGGTTTGGAGAAAGCCTCCTGGTGTCACAAAATAACCCTTTAGATGATGTGTCTTGGTCTTCCTACTTTTCCAACAGAGTATACTGTGCCCTTATTTCCAGAAAGGTATTTAATGTAGAGCACATCTCTTAAAAAACTGTTTTAAAGTACTGACCTCCCATCTCTCAGTGTGCTTTCTTTCAGAATTAGGGAGTGTGCTGGCTTTACTGCTTTTCTTCATGATACCGGTTATATATTTGATGTGGTGCACATTTGAAATGACATATATTAAATATATTGCTCCCTCTGGCTAGTGCAGATATGGGTGTTACTCTAACACCATTGCCCATTTTGTGTTGTCTGCTGTTAAGGTATTTTCCTTTCTAAACCTCTCCACCTTGTTGATCTTCTATGTCATTTCATTCTGGCTTTTGAAATTTCATACTTTTTAGGAAATCTTGAAGGCTCCTGTATTGTTCTAAGAGCAATTCTAGCAATTTCAGCTTCTTGAATTTTGTATTAGTATTTTTTCAAAATTCTTTCTTAGATAGTATGATACAGCTTTTTAACTCAGTTTCTCAGAAACTTATACAGTAGTGGTTATTATCTGTATTTATTAATATGAGTATTACTGTACTGCATGTATGAAGACAGTTTGATAAAACCAGATATTTAGTTAAAAGACTGGGGCTATGTCATACCCTTAGTTTCACTTTTTATGTTTTTAGAATGTAGTATAGTGTGCAGTTTAGTTTTGCAAGGCTTTTCTGGTCTATGAGGCTGACACTGGACTAATGAGCAGAATCTGGCAGAGGAAGCTTGTCTGGGCCTGTCTTCCATTAGAAAGTTTGTCCAGCCCTTTTGTTTCCATTTTGAATCACAAGCAGGATGATTTTTCCTCCCTTTCACTTACAAACTTAGAAGAAAGGTAGCTTTAATGCTGATGAAATCATACATAATTCCATTCTAACTGACCTGTTGTTATACATAATCATATCCCATCTAAATGGTCTTTCTTTACAGATCTTGTTTCTCCATTCTAGCTTCTTGTACATTTGAGTGATGTTTACTGTTTACTGCATAGTTCCATTTTTTAATCCTGTATTTTCTAACATATATGTGAGCTTTTTAAACTGAGCACTATACAGAGTGTGACTTGCTTGCTTTCTTTGAAGGTTTCAGTGATTTATATAGTGTATCCTGTTACAGTCCCCAGTATAAAAGTCAGTGTCACTGTCTAAACAGAAATGAGAGGTAAAACAATGGATTTGCAGGTTTTGGAATCAACAATGTGGATGAAGAGTGCACACATGTTCCAGGTGTGACTGCAGAGGGGATCACAAACTTGGTTTCCCATGCATACTTTTCATATCACTGCAAGCAGGTTGTTGCTGGCACAGGGCTGGGTACAGCTCATAGTAAATTTTCATGCTGCATTTGTCCACTATTTAATTACAGGCTTGAAAATTATTCTTAGGGTTCTCAATTTTCTATTTATCTATTTATTTTTAAAAAAATATCTGATTGTAAAATAGTATTAGACAATGAAGATAGTACAATTTAAAATTTAGTGCCTGGTGGACTCACAGTGATGTGACCTGACTTGATGCTTTGTTAATGGATGTAAGAAAATCCTCTACAGCTTTAAAAGAAAGAGACCAAGATTAAAAACTCCTGTAGTAATTAATACTCAACTGAGATGTTAAAAATACAGTAAAACAAAGAATTAATAGAAACCTATAGATTACACAAATTATTGAAATTAAGGACAAATTGTTTCAAAACCCACAAAAATTCCAAAACATTTTTTTTCATCGTATTTTTTATGAATTAGTTTTGAGTTAAGCCATATTAAACAGACAATTGTACCAAAGACTTATATATTCCCACTTATACAATGGGGAATTTATATTTTTCTCTTAGGAAAAAAACAATGAAGAATAATGGATCAAGTTTCTGAGCTGAACCTCATTTCTGCTCCTGCAAGCACTAATACACTTTAGGAGTGATACAACAGGGACTGAAAAGTTTCTTTTAACATATACATTGAAGGATGTACTTGGAATTGGGTGAATAACTGTTGACATTTGTTCTATATATGTAACTAACAACATGCTGTGACTTGAACATATCTTTTTCCCTCACTGAAAAGGTAACCATTATCAAGCTTTTAAAGAATGAGGAAATATGAAGGACTGATATTCTGGAGTTCAACATAGGGGGACATGAGAGCCTAAGGGAACTCAAGAGTCTTCACCTGGGAGACGTGAGCAGTCCCGTGTAACATGCAAAGCAGCAAGAGCAATTGTGTGGTTTATTTACAGAGCAGTTAACAGTGACTTCACCTTTTTGGAGTTCAGCTGTCTCAGAACAGAAAACAAGGTACCAGCCTTATTTGAAGGTAGGCTTGCACATAATTGTACACAGTGTGCCAAACTGTGCCGTTTCAGAAGAGGGGTTTATTTTGCACAATGGATTTTTCAATATTTTTCTTTTTATTTTGTACCTGAGTGGAAAAAAGCTGTGCATGGCTCCTTACACCTTCTGTTGTATTATTAGATGTTTTTATCTGAACAAGTTCTTGCTTGCCTATATCTAGTTAAGCCATCCTATCACTTACTTGGCCATTACTTTATGAACTCTGGCTTTAATTTGCAGTAAAAAATGTAGTATACCATACTGATGCAAATCTAATTCAGAGATGTCTTTTCTAGTTGTATTTACTGTGTGCAGTTGCTTTTGCTTCCCTATTTCTAATGTATATTTGTGTCAGAGCTCAAAACCCACCTTGTATCAAGGTACTTTCCAAATTGACTTGATTCCTTTTTGTGCCACTGCTGAGGTAGGAGCAGCAAAATGGCAAGGGGATCAGATCTCCTCTTCTGATCTGAAATCCTTCTAGGAGTGTGTTTGAATCTTTGGTGGCACACTAATCTGACAGGGAGTTGCTGAACTAATACTGGGTGTGGTTAAAGAAAATGCAGAACGGGATGTGTGAGGTATTTTTCCTTCAGTTTGCTTGATTTTGATTCTTGCTCTGATGAATAGCAATGTGACTACCCAAATTCAATTCTGTAATCTTCCTTTCACCCAAAATACCAACAATTATTTTCCACACCTCAGAGCCTTTGTTGTTTTATTGCTTGTTTGTGGTGTTTTTTAAATTTTTTTTATTTGTTTTTCCCAACTGCTGCCTGTTAACCATTTTATACCTGCTGGATAATGGCATGCTTCAAAGAAAAATGTCCATAGTTCAGTATGCACTTGACACTTCTATTTTTGAATGCTACAACTTTATGCTATTTCACAGCCTTATGCATTCAATATCTCATAAAAAACATGGAGTAACCTGAAGGGTTTTGTATCAAAAATCGCAATAGATTCAGTAAAGTCAACATCAAGCACTTTTAAATATATTATCACTATCAAATGTAAATATTATTATACAGTAAATATTTACATGAAATATATTCTGAGTAGCTGTTTATTAATAAAATAAATGCCCAGAAACATTAACAGTGGTGAAACAAGTTATTTTTCAGAATTTTATGTAGTTCATACTTAGTTGTATGAAAGGATGGCATTCATAATACAAATTTTTTCTGTAGCTTGATCTATAGAATTAATTTACTGCTTATTTGGTGCCAAAGAAAATAATTAGATGTACTTTGATATAGATTAGGTGGAATGGGAAAATAATCTGATCTACTTGTAAGGTAAGTGCATTTTGTTGTTGTTTTGAAGTTTCTGCTTCATTAAAGAGGGTATTTGAGATGTTAGGAATACGGTGCTTTTGGGGAGAAGAGTATGAGCTTCCTAAGGTTGTACTTGTATTTCAGCTTGCAGTTGTATCATATGGATGCATTAATTATGGAATTTCCATATGTGTGTTAAAGGCAAGTTTTATTATTTCCTGATTGCTGAAGAAAATAGGTACATTGAGAATTCTTGGATATTTTTTTCTACTATTTTTTTCTCTGTCAACCAAATTCTCCCCTCTATTAACAAGATTGTCATTAATAAAAAAAATTACACTTACATTTTTTTAAAATATATATAAGCATCAGGTTTTGAGACATAATTCCTGTGCTAACCCTGGAAATCCTTACAACAGCATCAATTGTATTTTACTGTGAGCCAGTAGAGAGGGAAACATTAATTTTCTTTCTTTTATTGAAAGCCAAAAACTGCTCTGTTTACATTCTCCATTTGTCAAATGTAGTTTCCTTCTATGCTGCCTTCAGCATTTGTTGCTATGAGAGAAATCCACAGCACAATATTTAGAATGTGTTGGGGTGAGGGAGATTTGGAATAGTAATCTTGTTTGTTGCTTGTCAAGAGAAGAATAAAAATCTAATAATTGAATAAATATCACATCACGCAAAATAACTGCGAAACACTATTATGAAGTTTTAATTAATAGGACTTTGAAATTTTGTTCTTTGCTTCTGTGCTAAACCAGTTTTTTTTTTTATTCCTTCCATGCCTTTCCAAAGAAAAAAAAGTTGATTGAGGTAAGGATACAATATATATTTTATAGATCATATTTTTTTTAAAGTATATTAAAGCTAAGATAAACTAATAAAGCATAGGGGAATTGAAGGTGGTCTTTGGCTTGCCATGTTGTCTAGTGCAGAGCCGTCACAATGAATTTGATTTTGAGATATATCTGACTGAACCATCCTGAATAAAATAGAGTCACCACAGCTTAGGTCCCCAAAGCTCACAATCTATGATGTTTCTTCAAGACTCACATAAATACAAATCAAGAATCAGGATCTGGACATTTGTCAGGAAATTAAACTGGCTTTTGTCTGCTAAGAAAAGTAAATCTCCTTTGTTGTTCTCAAAGCTGAAATAAAAAGAAAGCCTTTTTCTCAATGACAAAGAACATGAACTTGAAGCACTTGCTGTTTAAATTCATCAAAGCAAATTTCAAGGTATTGAGTTGAATCCACCAGAACAGAGATTTGCATAAACCTTTTGTAATAAAACACCTTTTTTTCTTTCATTTCAACTTTTAATTAACATGAAGGCCTTTACTGACAGACAGTTCTGAAACTATACATGTGGATTTTCCATTGGTGAATTTTGAACTGATATCAGTTAGACTGAGAGAGCTTTTCATGTATCCCCTTGCGAAGTCTGGGCTAAATTTACAACATCTCTGTTATTGTAAAGAAACCACATAAACCTCCCACAGATCTGTTTGTTGTAACAACAGCAACCTGAACACCTCAAATTTTATTTTTCAATCAAAAAATCCTAAAGAAATTAAACAAATGTAGTTCCAGTGTACCAAATTATATGGTGCTTTACAGGGAGAAATAGGGAAGGGTGTCCTTTATTTTCCTTTAAGATTTCCGCAGTCATGGGATCAAAATAGAACAGGAACTGGTGTAATAATAAAGCAAGGGTGCTGTTTTTAGCTTGTAGCAGTGCTGCTTGAAGATTCACAAAGTTGTACTTTTCAGTGCATGAAAAAGGGCTGCTGGTTCTCTACAGAGAATAAATAAATACTCATCTTCTCCAGATTGCTGTGGTTGACACAATTATGACACACTAGAGGACGGTGATATTCTATCCAAGATCATCTTTCATCCTCCTGTTAGAGCCCGTAAATTGTTTTTCTTTCCAAATATGCTGTGTTTAGTAACCAGCTTTTCCAGCAAAAATTCATCTTCAGAAAGGACAGGAATGGAGTGGAGAAGGCTTCCTGGGTAAGCTGAGGGTAACATATTTAGCAGAGAAAACAAGGATGATGAATGACTGACTGAATAGTTGCCAAACCTGCATGAGATTGAGGAGGCTAGGGTTAGTAGGTTAGCTCTTTTGGTGAAATATTTAAGGATTTTGCCTTACTTCTGTATGAAATTTGGAAAAAATAGAAGGAAAAAGAAAAATAAAGAAAAGAGAGAGGTCCATGAGCTAGCACAAGTGTTTTTTGTCTTGCTCTTCCTTTACAATGACAGTGATGTCAGAGCTAATATGTTTCCATGTGTGGACTAGTTATTTTTTATTAATATGGATTCAGAACAGCATGCAGATGCCACTAAATCATGTAAAACATTTTTTCTTATATCTTTTGCAGCTTTCAGAAGCATTTAAAGGCCTTCAATGAAATCAGGACTGTGCACTCAAAACACGTCACTGTGAATCAAACCCTGCCCTCCAGAAGTGTCAGCAGAGCATCACGTCTCGTGTGTCCTACTAGCAAAACTTAAATAAAGTTAGCATTGTCCACAGCATTGAAAAGCATTCTCACTTTATAAAGTCAGTTCTTTCTCACTTTATAAAAACAGACAAGACAATGGGCATTTTTATGTTTAATTTTTTTAGCTTTGCCAGGATTAGAATGACCTTGACTCTTAGCCAAGAACATTCCAAGCGAGCTAGCAGCAGGAAATGCATCCACTGTTGAGATCATCTTTGCAATCGGATAACAATTTAATTTAATTTGTGAAAATCATCCAACCTCATTTAAGGACAACATTAATGTACAGTATGTTCACATATTCTAATGTTGCAGAGTGAATGACATGAAAACAAGTTCAAGAACCAGGATATAGCTACTTTAAAGAGTGCTAGAAAATTATGCAATACTATTTCTTGCAAAATATTATGAAATGTCACAGAGTTCATGGATGTTTCTTTAACTTTCCGGTCTAACTTTGAGTTTCTTCCATTTAACTCCATATTTTTTGCCCACCATATGTGGGTGTACGCAGTTCAAACCCATCACACGCTTGGAATCAGAAACCACTGTTTGAGAAGTCAATCAAGACATTATCAAACTACTCAGAGCAGTCATATTTGTCTAGCTGGAAATCAGAGAAACTGCATTAAAAACCTGTTCAGGATAACAGTGCAAAAGAAGTCCTGCTCTTCTGTTAAGTTTTAAGTTTGATCCATTCCATCATGCAATCATGCATCTTCAGACTGTGCAGACTGGGATCAAGGATATGACAATTGCTAGGGAAGACACCTTTTATTGTGCAGCTCCACCACAAAGCATGTACTAAAACATGGCTTTAGCTTAAACTTGTCAAGGAGGTGGCTGTGCTGTGGTACCTGGCTGTGAACTGGAGTGACAGAAGTGTGATCATACCCTTCTCTGCCTCTTTGCATGGCTGAGGGGGGTGATTTCTTCAACTGCCTCTCCCACATATTCCCATGGATGCCTCTCCAATCCCATGGATAGATGGAAAGGAGACAGAGCTATTAGAATCTCATTAATTTGTGTGAAATTCTTTTCAAGAAAATTACTTGCAATTTTTTGGAAGTAGCAGAAATGCTTGGGAAAAAGGGAACGGAGGTAACAGCAGATTTAATAAATCAGAGGTTGTGCTATAAATAGCTTTCCCCTTTTCCAGGATTCTGAACAGAATAGGTAAGCATTACTTTTAATAGCTTTGGACTCATTCAAATAATGTATATATTTGAAAACAGAGAGAAAGAGAAATTTGAGACAAAAATGCAATTTCAGTTACACTTGACAGGTCACCATGGCCTATTCTTTTATCACAATCTTCCAAATCTTTCAGTCTCAAGAGTTAAGAGAAAAGCCTTATTTGGTTGAATTAAGTAGGGTGATGAATTATGACAAGAGTGACTTGAGGCAAAGACTCTTCTTCCCACTTTGCTTACTCTCTTTGAATTGTTGAATATAAAGATATTTCCGTGGGGCAGGAAGCAACAGCCTTTTAAAAATTATATTAATTAAGAAGGGGTGAACTAGTAGGTCCTCAAAAACTTCACAAATCAAAGAGGATTTCCATGTCAGTTGTGGAAGAAGGATTTGGAGAATGCTGACAAACTCAACTCATTGTAGAATCAGGGAGAAGCATACTTTGATTTTTAGAGACTTAAAGCTAGACAGACCACATGCTTTTTGTTTTCTGAAAAATCAATCTTTCTAAGTGTTGTAATTGAAGATTTGGTGCAATTGTTTTCCTCCATGTTTTCTTTGTTTATTTTTGTAGAACTAAGTCTGGTTCTAAAATGACAAGGATTTAGGACTAAATCTACAGCTGTAAAAGAGGCTGTGCCAGTAAAGAAACAGTTTTAAGGAGCTGATAATCAGGATGTTTAATTGCATGTTCATCTACTGCTTTGGGCTCTATATTTGTCTGTGCCACTGTGTCATTTCTGAAAGAACTTTGGCTCAAGTTGCTGTACATCCTGTTTAGCTTTGAAGGTAGCACTGGGTATGTTTTATGGCTCAAGTAAACTAGTCTATCAAAGAGTGCCAGGTAGAAGTTGCTATATGGCCACAAACTGTAGCTATTAAAGGAGCCTCAGTAAATCTCATTTTACATTACTAGTATTACACAATAATAAAAACACTGAACCTTTTTCCTTGAGCCTTTTTAAAATGAACTTTGCTTTACTTCTGGAAACCTCTGTCAATAAAGTTCAAGCTTTTGTCCTACCTTGGCTTTTGTGCTTTCAAAGTCCTGTATTTGCAGATACTGAAGTTATTTCCACATGTCAATGGACAGGTCTGACGATTCATTAGTTATTTGGTGACTAAATATCCACAAAGACTGTCACTCATGCTCTCTCAACTTTCTTAATTTTGAAAGTCAAGGAAAAGAATTTGTCTTCTGACTTTAAAGTGTATACAATCACTAGAATGACTGTTGCAAGTTGTCTTGGTTCCAGCCAGGACAGGGTTAATTTTTTTTGCAGTAGCCAAGAGGGGACATGGCCAACACCCTAATGTTGTTCAGTACCAATTCACATCGTTTCCATGGGCAGAGGAAAAGGATTCCCTCTCTCTTCTGGGGAGAAGGAATTCCTCCCAGCCAAGAAAACATGGTGGGGGATGTCATCTGGTATTTGTTTGTTGTGGGCTTTAAGTGTATACTGTTTGTTTGTCTTATACCTTTTGTTATTGATATTGTTGCTGTTACTGTTCCTTTTATTTTTTTTTCAATCTCATTGCTGTTTCCAGTAAAATGTTCTTATCTCAACCCGTGAACTTTGCCTTTTGTGCCTCCAATCGGAGGGGGAGGAGGGAGTGAGTGGTGGTTTGGTTTTAGGGGGAGTACTGAATTTGATGATACCATTCCTAAACCACAACAACAGTGAAACTGCATATTACCCATTTTAGTGGTTTTCAGATTGGATTTCCCCCCCCTGAATTCTCACTGCAACACCCTTCTGTTCCCTGCATTCCTCTGGGCATTTCATTCAGATGTTTCAAGCTCAAAGTTACTCACTTCTATGAGTACATTGACTAGGGCACATGAGTATTTACAGTCTCGGGGCATTCTTATGTGCATCCTCCTGAGTCTCTTTGCTGGTTGCTGTGGTGTGATTGAACACACAATTACAGCTCCAGAAATTTCTTTCAGGCCTCTGTGAATACTGAAACTGCCACTATTATGAACTTTTTGTAGAATCAACATTACATTAAAGCTTCTGGCTAACTTCGATATTCTCCCTGTTTGAGAAATGATGTGCTGTGAGTGTTTTATAATCTTGCTGAAATGCACACGCTGTCAGGATAATCTAAATAGATGTTTAGAAATTGTACAATCAGGAATTTGACAATTTGTATGGCACTTTTTTTCTCAGAAAATAAAACCAACCCAAATACTCTATGTGACTATTCACATGAAACAGCCTATTTAGTTATCAAATTTTATTAGCATTTTAACAGATAAAGAACCTCTGTTAATTGCAATAATCAGGAATAAGTTCTAAAGCTAAACAGTGGACCACAGCTTCAGTTTAAAATTCATATGTTGTTTTCAGCACTTTAGATGCCTGCCAGTGTTCTGAGTGTTGCTGCTGTCAGGATCTGTAAAACTGAGAGCAGTAACTAGAATAAAAAAGTGTCATTTGTAAGACCTTGTCCAGCATATCAGTCCTGAAAACATTGTTTGAGTTACTATGTGGCTCTATGGGAATGGAGATTCTGTCATTACTGAGTTATAGGGTTTTTTCAGGTGCCTGAAATATGCCATGGGTCTCAAAATATGTAGCTGCCTTGTAGTCAAGGATTCCCACTGCTTTTATTGCTGACAAACTCCACAGTCACAAGACTTTGTACTCCCATGATACTTTCTAGCAGCTTGACTCCAATTCTCTTTCTGATGAGCTGGTAGCCAAGTTCTGTGGCTTTCTCATACTGCCAGCTCTAGAACAATACATCTTTAAGTGCTGGGTATTGCTAAAACAATTTTTACCCGTAGCTTGAGTGGCAAACTTTGGCCACTTTGGCTAGTTGTGCCCTGACAGTAATATTCTCTGATGGCCATGCAGGGGACTCCAGACAATCAAGCAGGATTCTAGGAGTCCACTGTTTTTAAATTTGGTGGCAGATTGCCAAACTTATAAATTTGTGTAGAAAATATTGTTGATTTTATTTAATATATAGACATTTGATTTAAGGATTTTCTAACAGTGACTGTTTCTGAATGTGTGTAATTTTTTTGTCTCACACACCCTAGTGAAAAAAATCTCAATATATTTTAGTTACAAGAGTCTAGGAAATCATGATTTGCCTTACAAGTACTACTGTTTCTTAGAGAGAATTGATTGGCTACATTAAGAAAGTAATGGGAAATCTATTTCCTTTTGTGCTCTTTTTAATATGAAAAAGGTCAGAAAAAGGCTACTTGGGGAGCTGCAGAATTTGCATGGGCCCAGAGGTATTATGAAATGTCTGTTTTCTTTTTCTTATTTGCATCAGAACAGACTCTGGAAAATACAAAAAGGTAGTATAAAATGTTGTAATATCCTTGTGGGTCTTTTACATGTATCTATAATGAGCAACTTATCCTGTACTGAAAAAATGTCAATACCTGAAAGAGAATTAAATTTGGAAACAAATTCATTCAACCCTTCTAATAAATTTGGTTATCAGGCAAAATTTCCTACATGATGATGTAAACTAGCTAGGGGATACACTCTGAATTCTTACGGGAATTTAATAGTAAAGTCTCATTAAGTGTCATTTGAATAACTACAATAATAAAAAGACACTATGAAACATGAGTGATTTTCAGCAATAAAAGTAGTTCTAGTATTTTACAAATCTTAGTATGTTGACCTTTACTAGTGTTTTTCATTAAGTGTACCAAAAAAAAAGATGAACTTGTAAATCTGTCCCCAAATCACAACACAGTGCCTGCTACAGGTTTTGCAAGGTATGGCTTTCCTGAATTTTGCCTTGTAGGGGCAGTCCTGGGAAAGATTTCTTTTTCAGAATCATTTGTGATAATCTTCTCTCTGTAGAGTTGCCAGTGTGGTTGAGAGGAAGAAAACAAAAGGGAAAATTAGGGCCAGAAAGTAGAAAGGACGGAAGCAGAAATTTGTAGACATTTCTGCTGCTGCTGGTTATGTAAACATTTAAAAGATGTTTATAAAAGGTGAGCTCATATTTCAGCCTTTGATTTCAGGTAGCTATTGAAACTAGTTACTGCTTTGGGTCTGCACTTTCATGTGCACTGAATCATGCACTGTGATTTTCACAGAAATATTTGTCATGTTGAATTACTGAGGTTTTGCATGGACACCAGTGCTAAGTAAAAAGGTGATAACAGGAATAAAACTACTCAGTTTTAATCCAAATTTAGATGAGGTCAGGATTCTTATAGCTTAAATTGCATAGAATATAGCATTGCTTACGGAGTGTATGGGTGTACTGCATGAAGGTGCAGGTTCCCCCATGGTTGGTTTTGCGTAGCTGTCTCAGCTATCCCACAATACATGCAGTAAGAGCTTTGGGAATCTCAGTCCTCAAATTCTTTTTGTTAATTATGTGATCTATTTCACTGGTGGACTGAAAAAAACCAAAAGAAATATTACAGTAATGTGAATTTGAAAAAAAGTTTGGAACTTTAGGCATGGTACCCAATTTATACCTTGAAAATATCCTTGAAGAACATTAAGGGGGAAAAAAAATGATACAAATTGGACAGTCCCAGCTTTTAAATCTAGGAATTGTGAATGTCTTACTTGTTTAAGTGAAAGGAAGAGGAAAACATGTCTTGGAAAAAATGGAATAAATAAATAATTGTACAGACTGATGTGAATTCTTAGATATGACCTTTATTGACTGCATTGCAGGCTGCTCTTATTTTTGACTGCGAAACACAGATGAGCTTGAGAATTAGTTTTAGCAAACTGGTATGGCACAAAGCTTGGTCTTTGATATTCTAAGCATTACTTTCTGTGAAAAATGTAAGGGAAATAAGGTTGCAGGAACATTTTTTTTAAGATTGTGGATGTATGATAATACTTCAAGTAAGCTATATTTAACAAGACACCTTTACTATCATCTTATACGTTGTTATATCATTCTATGTGTGCACTTTATGCCAAGTTTAGCATACAGCTGACACATATTCCATGCATACATCTTTCAATTTGCAGTACTGCCAGAAATTATGAGTACCCTAAGATTTTAGGAAAGCTTTTTAATGCATTTCAGGATGGTGACTTAAGCAAAATGGATTTACTGTATAATGCATTAATGAATGGTAGGAATAGTAAGAAATGTTTTAAGTTAGTGTAATTTGTTCACACACTCTTGACCTCCAAAACTTTTTAAAAAATAATAATCTGTCAGTGCTTTGGAATTTGTGAATTGGGAAAAATCATTGAGAACTTCTTCAGATAATGCGAAATTTAATTAAGGGCCAGCTTTCCCATTGGGGAATATCTTCTGTAATGTTGGAGGCTGTGAGAAAAAATCTGGTAGTTTTGTGGTATAGAAAGAATAATAACTTAATCAGTGCCAGTAACATATATGTATGCTTTCCAGATTTCCTAGGATTTGATTTTGGAACAGAAACATACTTGTATATTGAAGAAGTCAGAGCTTGATTCTGTGACCTTCACACAAATACTCTTCAAAACGAATGGATCTACTCAACTGGAGAAAAACTGAAAGTTTGAACACACATATTCTTCAAATTGCCATCTCCAGAATAAAGTTTTCTAGGCACAATAGTATTTCAAGCTACTAAAAGCTTTACAGCATTTACTTTTCCAAATCTCGACAACCCCTTACTTTGAAAAAACAAACAAAAAAAATCCAATGAAACTTAATCCCAAACTAAATAAAAATAAAATAAACAGGTCAATGCCTCCCTCCCCGCCCCCTCCCCCCCCTTCTTTAGGAAAGATTTATTATCCTAATTGTCCATGTGCCGATTGAGTTTCTGACCAAAGTATAAATTGTTGCTTCACTGTGAATGTCTAAACTACTAATATTCCACAAAAGGTTTTCCTTATGCAGTTCCTTCCTTCCTTAGTTGTTTTACTTCTCAAGGAGAGGTTTCTGCACTTTGCAGCCTGAAGATGTCAAGTCAATGCACAAAAGAGTGTCTAAGTAATTTTGAATAGGTATGAATTTAAGAATAAATTTAAGAACTGCAAAGAATATAGGTGAGGTTTGGCTTCAGTAGTTTGAAGCTCAGCTATATGGCCCAAAGTACAAACTCAATTTTCCATAACATCTGAAAGATTTCAGGCAGACCTCACTTGCACAGACATCTGCAAAGATATGGGGAGCTTAATTTTCATGTAAAACTCATATATAGTTTTTATTCCATTATAATAACTTAGTGAAACAGTGTTAAAGCAGTTCTAACCTATCATAAAATGACAGCAGGAAGTTTAGCTTAACTAAATTCCAAGGGCAGGTCATATGCAATTAATTTTTATCTTTAATTGCTTCCATAAACACACAAAGATTGAATTAGCAAACCTGGTGTAGTTTTTTTGGTTGTATGTGGTATTTTGTAATACTAATATGAATCATAGAGTCATTAAGGTTGGAAAAGACCTCCAAGGTGAAGCCCAGTCTTTGACCGAGTGCTACATATCTGTGTCAACTAAACCATATCACTACGTGCCATGTCCAGTTATTTCCGAACACTTCCAGGGATGGTGACTCCACCACCTCCTTGGGCAGCCTGTTCCAATGCTTGGCAACCCTTTCCACTGAAGAAATTCTTTGTGATGTCCAACCTGAACCTCCCCTGGCACAACTCGAGGCCATTTCCTCTTGTCCTGTCACTGGGTGCCTGGGAGAAGGGGCCAACCCCCAGCCAGGTACATTTGTGTACATAGTCATTAAATTCTGTCATTATTTCTAAAGTTGAAATTCTTAAGCATTTTTAAAAATCTCACTGAAAATAATGTGGAAGTCTTCCAGGTCTTTATGGCTTCCTTCTTGCTCCATCACAGGCACTCACACATGGACACAGACTCATTTATTTATGTTTCAGATATCCTCAGCAGCACCAAACCCAAATCACAGTGATGCTTACATTGCTTTGTTTTGCTGTTCCTGTAGAAGAAATAGTCCTGAAGAACAGACATGGAGTGCAAAATGGGAAACGCAGATGGTGCAAAGGCAAATGGTGCAATGCTGTCATAAGCTTGTGGGAAACAAAAAATATCAATTTAAAGACATCTGATAGTGGGAGTTCTGTGTTCTGTTGTCCTTAATTGCACAGAATCTTAATGGCATTTGTGCCCTTAATCACATTTCTCTTACTCCAGCTCACCCCACTCAGTTCAACAAGACAGCTCTGGGATTCATTACTGTTCAGTATAAAGAGCATTACAATTTTGCCCTAATTCAATAACCATTTTGTTATAAGCATGTATTTTGAATGATAGCAATGGATCTCCTTTTCTAAACGCATACCAAGGATATTTTATATTATATTTTATATTAATTCTGGCCATAATTTGATGACATCCACTAGCAAAGTCATTCACGCTGTGGAAGTAGTGGAAAAATAAAGACCATTTGATTCAATGAGCTATACGTTCTTAATGTGTAGCACTGCTCATTTGAATTAGTATTTCTTTCACTTTCTTTGGCAATATCTTAACTAAATACTGAATGATAAAAATGAAACCCAGCAACTTTCAGGAAATCCACAGGTTTTATGTTTTGGGCCGTGAGCATCAGAGGAAAATTGATCTTTGAGATGTTTCTTTACAGATAACAAGTTAGCCCTAAATTGCTGCTATAAAAAACCCATCATTAAATGCCAAAGCATAACTGAGCATGTAGTACTGGAACAAGTACTTTAATTGCTGTTTGAATGATCTTTTTGCATACTTTAATCTGGAATAATCTGTCTGAATTAAAAAAAAATAAAATCTTGTAGTAAGGTGTATTTCAGGCCACATAAATAAGTGGTGCAAACCACATATTATCTCTGTGCATTGCAAAAAAAAAAGGAATTCACTAAAGTGTCAAAAGATTGAAGATGATAAAGCAAGCTAGAAAAGGAAAATAATTTCTTTACACCAGAAGTTCAGAAATATCACTAACTGAAGATTACAAAACACCCATTTGGCCAGTCCCAATATCTAGGTAGTGTTTTCAGAAATGGCAGTGAAGTTTTTCCATGTTAAAAGAAAGGGGGTTGGTGGACTTCTTCCTTTCTTTCTTTTCCGCCCTCTGGTTTTGTTTCGTTTTGGTTTGGGTTGGGTTTTCCCCCTTTCATTGGCTAATGCATCTGCAAGCCAGTAAGAGGCACACAGCACATGAGGTCTGTACTGGGGCAGTACAAATGCATCACTTGTCTATTAAGATGAAGTTCTGCAGGGATTCTATGAGAGAGAAGTTAGGACAATAAGTCAGTCTGATATTTGGCGGCCTTTGTTTAGCAGAGGGGCACTTGCATATTTTTTTTTGCTATTATCTATTAAAATTTTCTCATCATTACTTATTTACACTAAGCCTTTTTTTATTTTCTGTCTTAGGGAAACTGTTCCTTGTAAGAAGGAAGACCTGCGTGTTTAAGTGAGCCAGAGACCTGGACTTGTGCATTTCTAACTTACACTCCTCTGCAGTGTTTGGTTTAACTTTTACTGAGGTTGTCTGAGACAGAGAACTCAGGAGGAGAAACCAGTCATGAAACAATGTGCTTATACATGTGCACTGTAATAGGAACAGCAGGAAAGCTGTATTTGTAATTTTTGCTCTGGGCTTATTAAGATTTCCAGATTTAAACAGTATATTTGTAGCACATTAATTAGTCCAAATGAAAAGCTTAAGGTGCAGCCAAACTTTTGTCTTCTCCAATGTGTGTTCTCAGTTACCCATACTTAAAAATGATTTAGTTGAGAATCTCACATACAAAATTTGAAGCATGCTATTACTCCTATAGACCAAATTCAATCACTCAAAGGTAGTTTTGGGAGCTGGAAGTTTCCTGGTGTTCCAGTGCAGATCACAGCACACAGATCACCCTGTTGCCTTTCGTGCCTACACAGGTACTTTGTGTGCCAGGCTGATAGCTTCGTCACTGGTCAATGTTTCCATGGAGAAGAATGTTTGTATTACTTTTTAAGCTCTAACATATTATTAGATTTTGTCATTCACAATTTTATTTTATATTTACTTTATATGTTTGAGCAATTAGATAATGAAGTTCCTTGTGTTACCCCATTAAGGGTGGAACATCACATCCTGTCAAACCAAAACCCAAAGTATTTTATAACTTCAAAATAAATTTTTTGGCCTGTTTTACTGGACAATAAATAGTATTAAACATACTGCTTTTCACTTTTTCCTCTCTGTTTCTCCTAGGTTGAACTAGAATTACCCTTTGTTAACATGAAATTTCTTTAGAGTTGCTGATGCTGTCACTTTGCCCATCATACAATGGAATATCTGAAATACACAGTTGTCTCGCTAGACCTATCTTTATTGCTTCTCTATTTTAAGACTGAAAATTGCCTGAGTATGGCATGCCTACTCTCAATAATAGCTTCTGCTCAACCGATTAAAATTTTGCTTCGTGTTTTCCAGTGCTAATAATGGAACTGGTTGTACTGCATATTGCTTTAAAACAGTGGCTGTCATAACAGTTGGACTAGGTGCAATGCAGAAGGACTAAACTTTGGGATGATGGTAAGGATTGTAAAGACCATTGGAAAGATTAAATAGCACTATCTCTAGAATAATTTTTCCTAAACTGTGCAACTGGAAACATCATTTTTATGTTTATTCCTGATGTCTACTGACATTGTATTTGATAGTTTTAATAAACACATAAGCCTAATTAAATTTTGCTGTACTGGTATTTGTTTTAATTGGACAATGAAAACTGGAATTGAAATTGAAAATTGAAAAGGGTTAATTGAAAAGGGTTAAAGATATACAACAAGTACTTAAGGTCTAAAAAGATAAGACTAAGGAAAAAAAGAATTTTAAGAGCTATCCTTGTAACAAACTAAAAGCATCTAAATGAAGCAAAAATTTATGATGTTAGTGAAAGTAGCATAATGATATATGGACCAAATGAGCTTCAAAACAGTGGGCTGCTTTTCTCAGTGAAGTGATTAGCAGTTGAAATAAGCTGACAGAGGAAGTGGTGGATTATTTTATTACCGAGTATAAACCCCCAAACTTGACATGTTTCTAAAAATATAAAGTCCAACCCAATCAGAAGGTATGTCAATAACTTTTTTTATATGGTAGTAATGTCTTGAGTGAATATCTTGGTTTTAAGACAATGTTGCCAGGGAAAAGGGACCTTAGATGTCAGAGAGAACCCTCTTTTCCAGACTTAATGTAAACGTAAAAATAAATTGAGATTCATGAGGAATGAGGTAGAAAAAAGGTAACAATGTTTACTGAAAACCAAAAGGCAAAACCAAAAATAAATTACAAACACACAACAACAGAGAGACTATTGCCCAGAAAAGTCTCTTTGTCCACTGCTGTGTTCCTGAACTAGTGATTTCCCTCCATGCAGATACAGCTGTGACCAGAAGGTGGTGCTTGATTGGATTTTAACTTTTCAGCTATTCTGAGATTATTACGCAAAGGAATTAAATATTAAAGCATGAAATTCAGAACTGTTTTATAATTCAAAGTTTAAAATTTTGTACTTTTGCGAGAAAAATTGTGACTTTTGTTTTCAAGATACAAACTACAGACAGGAATAGCAAATCTGAGAATGAAGTATTTCTTTAATAAATAATTTATCTTTCTTCTCAGACTACTTAGTGTTGACATCATGTAGTTTATCAGTTGGAATTGTGTATCATAATTGCTAGTTTTGTTGCCTGAAGCTATGTCCATTCAAAAAACCAAAGGTGATATAGGGGCAACCTTTAATGTTATTCATTATAAACATGTGTTGTTGTTCATCATAATCATATGAAGATTATAATCACAGGTTATGAAAAGTTACTATAAAACCAAGAAAGAGTATATGGAAATTTTATTTATATTATTATTTTGAAAAAAAGCACATAGTGTTGAAAATGCAGATGAGACTGAAAACATTCAAACTATTTTCTTTCTAGTTCACACAGCAGTTCTGTTAAAGCAGTAATACAAGATATAAGTGGAACATTATAGTTGTATTTGTATACATTGACTGTGACACAATTCCACACAGTATAAATGAAACATTTTTAGTTCCGTTTCATAAGTATACACAATCTTCACTTCAGTACCAGGGAAACACTTTGTGAAAATCAGCTTCGTTGAAAAAGCAGTGTTACTTTTCTGATATTTTTCATTACCAAGTACCTCATAATACTGTTGCAATAATTTTCTTGACAAGCAATGCCCAGCAGTAGGTGTGTGAACAGGAGCTGCACAGTTCTGCTATCTCATGGCATTCTGTTTGAGCCCTTAAAAAACAAACCGATGTAGTTAAAAGAGTCGTGAATAACTTCAGGTCCTGAAGGGCAAAGGAGTCCTGGAAAACTGGATATTCTTTAGGAAGGAAATCTTGGAGGAGCAGGAGCAGGAGCAGGCCTTCCCCATGTGCTGAAACAAAATGGCCTGACTGAAGAGAAAGCTTTGGCTGAAACTCAGAAAAATAAAGGAATATTTATTACCTTTAGAAAAAGGGATAGGCTGCCTGAAGGTGGTTGGATACTGAAACAGACTCACCAGGGAAGTAGTCACAGCATCAAATTTGCCAGAGTTGAAGAAATGTTTGGACAGTGTTCTTGGGCACATGATGATTATTGGGGTTGTCATGCGTGGAGTCAGGAGTTGGACTTCGAAGATCCTTGTGGGTCCCTTCCAATTCAGGAACCTCTGTGATTGCAATGCATTCCAGAATTTGGTAAAGGGAATTCCTCAGTTTCTGAAGAACATCAGAAGATACATCCAAAGGGTAAAATGCAATCATCCCTTGCTAGTGGCCTTGTAGATTGCTAAATGAGGACTGTGAACACTATGTCATATACCACAAGCTGCATAACAGTTTTCTGAAAGGATTCCAACTACAAGACTAGATCTTTCTTAAGAAAATAACATGATTATTTTAACTGCAATTGACAGCCAAACTCCTTCTGTACAAGCTGGTTTTCTCATACACTCTCCAGATAATTTTCTTTCTGTCAACACCAAAGTATCTGTATTATCCTCCAGCTTTAGGGCATCTCCCTCCAACTTTATATGGACTTGTTTGCCACCAGATTACCACATAAGTTAATTTCCATTAAAGCATACTTTTAAAGCTTTTAAATATTTTTTCTTTTAAAAAGAAACAATGGATTTATCAATGCTCACAGAAGAAATTCTGGCCAGAGCTGGTTTAGGTGCAGAATATTGGGTAGGGTTTGCTCACTTCTACTATATTACGTCGCAGACCACAGCTGGTATTAGTAACACTAAGTAAGATTTACTTTATTTTTGCATTATAAATTTTTAATTGACCTTAAGTTTATCAGCATGACTCTAAAACCTGGTATTCCTGAGAATAGCTGTTTTTGATCACAGCTGTTACTGCTGCAGGCATTGTTGAACTTTTTCTTCTGGGATTCCAAGTCAGATGCTTTTGCTAGTTGAAGGGGTGATAAATGTTACAAGGTACAGTTAAAATACTGGTGCCTCAGAGAACCTGAAAAGGAGAAAAGTGAGCTATGGTGTGCCACTTATTGATATGGTTTAGTGGGCATGCTTGGTCAAAGTTTGGACTTGATGATCTCAGAGGTGTTTTCCAATCCTCTATGCTTTGCTGACATTTGTTTTGGTTATTTTTAGAAAACAGCAGTGAATAAATGTCAAAGTTCTAAAAAACAGCTCAGTCTTGCTGTACAGTCATTCAGCTCATTGGGAGGTTATTGACAGGATGAGTTGCTAACATCATAATTTCCCATAATTTTATTTCACCGGGCACACGATGGCAGCAAAGTACTGAGGAACCCCATTAGTCTCCTCTAGCATCAGTAGTGCAGTAACTGGCCACTCCAGAACTTAAGTGCAACCAGAAGGAGAGCCACAGACAAACTGCCTTACATGTAGGCCCAAATAATGATGCTCAAGGAATAGAACTTTAATCTCTATGTATGTTCATCTATGAATATTGACTTGCTGCCTTGTTATCTACAAAACACATACTTGAGTATTAGGTGTCAGTATGGGTTAGAAATGTCAGCTCAAATAAATCAGGTGGGTTTTTTTGCTTTTTATTTGTTTTGAAGTGCACGTATTCAACACTCTCAATTGAGGTTGAAATTCAGGACAGCTATGCAGGTTCTGCTAAAATCCAGAGTGGATAAGATTGTGATCTCCAGGTACAAAAACTGACAAAAAAATTGGAGTAGAGATATTGCCATTCTTAAGCCTATGTACATGAAGAAGTTTTACATAATGTATCTGTAATACACATTAAAAAAAGAGACATAAACCTGATATGCATAAAAAACCCCACATACCTAGAGAGAATAAAGGAGAACTGTAACTGCAGAAAATAAAGGGAATAATAGAGTAATTTAGCTGAAGACTTTTTATATTTTTCAGTAACGTTCTCCTTTTTCTAGTCAAAAGCTATGCACACACACACACAAGTGTGTGGATAGAGAGATATCTCTGTTTTTATTTATATAGCTGTATGCTTTAAGCAAGGCTCACAGAAGTAAAAAGCTAATTACACCAGAGCTACAACTCTGCTCTGAAATGTTAAATTTCTGAATATAGAATTTTTGAGTTTATTCAATGAAGAATATTTGGGTTGATTCAAACAGCTTCAATGTCATAAATGAAAAATACACAACAAGTAGTTTCTGAGTATAATTCTGACTCATTATTTTATTAATTATTTCTGGCCTTAATATTACTACATGAGTAAAATGATAAAAATCGCATGTTGTAGTGCATGTATGCCAAATGTGAAGGAAAACATTAGCACATGCTATTTGTCTTTAGCCAAATGATATGTTTATGACCAATGAAGTAGGAGAAAATAATTGTTTCATATGGTAGCTCGATATAGCACTTACCCAACAATTCAGCTAAGTATTTTCACCCACAGCTGAATTTTTTATGTGTCTTAACAATTTTTGGATACTACAGAAAAATTGCTAAAACCTCATAGGGAGTGCTGTGTTTCCACTACACTGAACTTCAGAAAGAAGCTTTTAGAAATCTGTATTTCAGTAGGACCAAGCAAGGCTGTTGATTGTCCCAGGTGTGTCTGAACAGTGTTACTCCAGTGAACAAAAATTATAACAATGCAGATGTTACTCCTTGTTATGTGGACAAAACCAGCTTTTATATAACCCATGTAGCTCATTTCCCACAACATATATGCTTTATTACACAGCTGCTCTTTCAGTATGTCTCTAAGGAGGCACAATGTATCTGAAGGAGGGGAGGAACCGGCACAAGTTTCCCAGCAAAGTTGTGGGTGCTCCATCCCTGGAAGTGTTCAGTATCAGCTTTGATGGGTCCCTGGGGGTTGGAACTAAATGATCTTTAACAGCCCAAACCCTTCTATTATATGATTTTATGATACTTTTCTTAATCTTACATAGATTAAAGGGGAATATTGAGGTGTAGAATACAAATTGCACTTAACCCCTTCGAAAAACAGGCAGAAAACACCCATGCCAATGTAAAAGATGTCTCACATATAGACAATCTCAATCTTTAGATATTTGATTTAAATATAAGAGTTACTAATTTACATATCTACCTTCCTTAAGGATTGTTTTCTGTGGTATATATATTTTTTTTTTTTGGTGTGTATGTCTTTAGGAGAAAGTTAATATCTGTTTGGGATGAAATAAAACTTGTAACTATCTTTGCAGGTCCCTTATCAGCTCAAGTCACTAAAAATTGTTGTCTGAAGTATGGCATAATTCTTTAAAAATTATTATTTTAGATGTACGGAAGCCTATTCTGACTCAACAATTGTTCTATCTGCACAGCTAAATAGTAGGTCAAATAGTCCGACTAACACAGGCTAATAGAGGTCAATGACTCCAATGAATTTCCACTTGCCTTATTTATCAGTATCAGTCAGGAATGTTTCTTACTACAAGACATCTTTTGCTTTTAGTGACTAGTCTTTATATTCTGCTTTTCCTGAACTACTTAGAGGTAAAATTAAAAATTAATATTTTTAATAGATAAAAATTGGAGTGACTGCTCTTTTACTAGTGGCTAGATTTAACATCTCTTTTTCTTTTTTTTCTAACCATAGTTGGGGCATAGAGAATTATAAGTGTAATGCAATTTTTCTGTTTCTCGATTTAAAAGAGTTTACAATATAAGGTCTAAATTATTCCCTAATTTTCCTATCCCTTCCATTGGTCTTTTAAAATACTTGCTGTTAGAATATCTGTGGAAAGGGTGGAATAAGCTACCTACAAAAACAGTAGAAAGGCCAAAGGGTAATGAAATGAATGCAAATGACTCTGTCACCTACTGTTTTGAGAGTTATACTAAGCATGCACATGATCAGTTCTGAAGTTTACTGTTTCAAATGAAAACGGTCACATTAATTTTTCCTAATATTTCAGCTGCCTTCAGAATATGACTTATGATGCCTCTAATTCTCAGTTGCCAAGTTTGAAGCCTAAGAATTAGAGAAACAAGCTTAAGCATCATCAACATCAAGCTTTAGCCCACATCAACAGGACCTATGATGGCAGCTGGATGTGTCCAAAGAGGAGAATCAATGGCTCAATGTCCAAGTGGAAATTCATAGCTATTGGTGTTCCTCAAGAGCATGTAGCTGGACCAATACTATTTAATACCTCCATATAATAATATATAATAATAATGCCTAATATAGGCAGTGGGATGGAGTACTTCTATGCTCATAATGTTAGACCTGATGAATGCATTTGCTCCATCAAATCTCAATTACAACGATATTACTGGTGTCAGAAGATTTTCACCAAATCTATTCTGTCTTTTAGCAAGTTGTTGGTCTGAGCCCTCATGTAACAAAATAATGAAGTTTAGTGACTTACTGTACCTAATTAATATAATAATATTTTTAATCAGCAAGAATATTTTCAATTTTAATGTTAAAGTTGGGTGGATGTTTTTTTGTCTTTCTCAATTTCCCCTTACCCAGGGGAAGATTCTGTATAGTTTTCAATAGCATTTCTTTCAAGTGCTCATAGTCTGCACTAACATGAACTTCAAGTCTGTGTTTAGTAGAAACCCTATAAGATTAAACAATGGCAGCCTGAGTGAACTACTCAAATTTGAATCAGGTGACAGAGCTGTGAGCATAGACTTGTTAGTGAGTTTTGTAGACAGCAAGTGGCAGCTTCCCACATTATTTTGTGTTATCTCAGCGTATATGTACTCCTTTTAAAAGATTTTTAAATCACATTTGCATTTCATAATATTTGGTTTACTTATAGAAGCAAAAAAATGCAGTACAAGTTTACCTATTGCAAATGACATGGTGGATAAATTTGCTTCACTCAAAATGTCTCACCATCTACAAGCAAAAATTTGAGGGAAAAAAAGAGTTAAAATTAGATTGCTCTAGCATTTTTGTAATGCATCTGGCATTCCACACCACATAAGAAATTATCATGGAGGGTGAGGAGCAATAACTTTAAGAAAGATCCTATGCTGGCAGAGGTTAACAGTGCTAAATGTCAGATGCTAACTTGTACTCAGTCTGGTAAGAATTATAAATGGTGAACCTGAAAAAAAGAGTTTTCTGAACATTCTTGTTTCATAGTTTTGTTAAAGACCTTGGCATTTACAAATATATACATCCTCATTAAACTAGCTGTCAGTTCAGGGAACTAATCTGCATAAGTTTGAAAAATAATGTGAAATAACAGGGTTAAGATTAGATACGATGAAGCCGCTTTCTGAGAGAATAACAGTAAGTATATCTGCTGTAGGGTTGGTATCAGAAGGAACAAATAAGAAAAAATTATTTTCCCCAATTTGTGAGGATTAGAAGAAACCCTAATGGGGTATACATGGTGAGGTACTTAAGCTGAAGAAATAAGCAAAAAAATACATTGAACTAGAAAAAAAAAATCAAAAGGAAGTTTTAACCTCATTGTAAAGCAATTCAGTTAACTCCTATTTGGAGTGATTACTTTCAAAATGCAACTCAGTAAGACTATGAAGGGAATTCTATAGGGCAATAACTGCAGAAGAAGAAGACTGGACTAAAACAATTGGGAAGTATTTTCTTGCATTTTGCTCTTAATTGTGTCAGAGAACTAAGTGGTATTCTCAGTGTATTATTTAATGCATTTTCACATTTTGGCATAATTTGGATTAGTGATAAAGGAAGATAAATGATTATAATGCACACCTTAAGAAAGTGTTATGCAGTTTTATGTATGGTTTAATTTTTATTTTCATTTTTCTTATCTATATGCTTTTTCTGATTGAAATGTAATCCATTTTGATATAAACCACCTGCAACAATACTATCCTTTGGTAGAGAGTTTGGTACGTGCCCAGTGGGCAGGAGCCAATAAGCACACAGAGTTGAGATTCATCTCTGAACCTTAATGACATTTCATGCAAAAAGGTTCACAAAGCAAAAACGTTCACAAGTTCACAAAGCAAAAATGTTCACAAAGCTAGCATCCCTCTTTGGAGAGTTTCCAGTCTTTTATGCTGCTTATAACAAAGAAGAAGCTGCTCACACTTGATCATTGGTGGTGTTAACCAATGCATTTCTGCACACGCTCCCATTATTGAGCAATTTATTGTACTAGGGTGATCTTACATTAGCATGTGAAGTTCCCTCCCACTGACGCCTTAAGATCCTTAAGATTTTTTATATATTTGTAGATTTTAATATAGCTGTATAGTTTCTCACACTTGAGGTAGCAGGTGACAGTTTCTAATCGTCTTTCTCACAGTTTGTGCCACATTCTTGAAATTCTGCTTAACCTAATTTTCAAGGGAAGAGATTTCAGCAAGGACGTGTTGTTTTAATTAATTGATTAATCTTTTAATTAAGTGATTAATCTTTTTTGATATTAGCATATCCTTGCCATTCTGATGTTGCCTTGCTCTGACTGGTCACTTCTATGACATTACCAGATTCTTATGAGTCTTCACTTTGATGTTGTTAATGCATCCTTGTGATTCCGCTGTTCTCTTACTCTGATTCTCACAGCCGAGTAGTTGAGAGAAGGCTCACCAGGTGTGAAAAGTAGAACACAGTGATTATGTGTATGATTATGATTAGATTTAGTTTTAATATGGTCTCTAAATATTGCCAATGCAGTATCTGAGTAACAACTCTATGATCTACTACAATGTATTATAGTGTAATCAGGTTGTGGTCCCTCCCACTGAATCACAAGCTGCAGTGAGACCCCCTTGCTTTTTAAAAGTTCTCAGAGAAGCCCAGGTGCACCAAGGTTCCTTTAGTCACAGATTTGCTCAACAGTTTATGCCTAAAGCGTTACAATATAGGCAGATTCAGCCAGAAACCTACTGGTTTGCAGTCTTTGGTGCTGCAGAGTTCACAATTAAAAGCAGCAAAGCACCTGCAGTAGTACAGGACTTTATGTCTGTATTCACTAGAATCTTAGCGCTTGAATTTTGAATTTGTTGCCCTATAAACTACCTATATCTGTAGGTTTGTTTCAAAATAGCTGAAAGTAGTATAAATCATATATTGAGTTACTTTGGTACTTGACAAAATGTAGCTCAGACAACCCATAATGTTAAAAATATTCTTACTTGGTAGCATGCCATCTCAATCAGCAGCCATCCTAAATGGAAAAAACAGCAATGTCTAACTTTTCTGAAATAATTCCCTTGGTATCCTACAAATCATAAGCAGATGTAAGAAAAAACTATGAGCGAAAAAGTACCTGGGGCAGTTTTAGAAATTTTCTGAAGAAAACAAAAGTATTTTGTCTTTATTAAGGAATATTATTTATTTTTTGAATTATACACATGAGACCAATGAAATTACTGTCACTGTAGCGAATAGGGTAATCCATTTACTGGATTCAGTTTGCATTTCTGGAAAAAATAGAAGTTAATTAATGCAGTAAAATTAGTACTCTTTTCAAATTCTTCATGAGTTCCACTTCACTGAAGGCATAATATTGACTCAAAATATAGACATTTCTCCATCTTCTAGAATCATCCTAGAGAAATTTCAGCCATATCTAGATGACTTTTGAAGATTTGCAATGCCACTGCTCAGTCACCATTGCAGCATGGAAATATTTCCTGATGTTCAGAAGGAATTTCATGTATTTCAGTTGGTCCTGTCACTGGACAAAAGTCTGGCTCTGCCCTTTTTACATCCTTCCTGCAGGTATTTGTATAGATTGATAAGATACCCTTGAGTGTTCTCTTCTACAAACTGAACAATTCAAGTTCTCTCAACCTTTCTTAATAGAAGGGAAGCTCCAGTCCCTTAGTCACCTTCATGGCCCTTCACTGGACTCTCTCCAGTATGTCCACGTCTCTCTTGTACTGGGAAGCTCAGAACTGAACACAGTATACTTTTTACCTGTTTCATATGTATAAATAAACAGTATCTTCTGAAAGATGCTAATAAAGTCTGCCTGCTTGTACAAATCTTTACAGATCTCATCTTTCTTCCTTTTTGTTTCAGCTCTTTTAATAGTCCTAACACCCTACTGCTGAAAGCTAGTTGTCTTCTGCTCAATAATGTGCTAAGAATCAGTGGACAGAAGTAAGAAGTGTCTCTTTTTCTCTGATGCTGCTTTTAGACTACCTTTAAACGACCCAGTACCCACAAACTATGTCTGCAAAGGTAGATTTAACCATGGTGGTGGTTATGGTTGTCATAAAACTTGATACCTGATGTGCTTATTTAAATTCCACTGGATAATCCACTGGAGTCCAAATGTATTTGTAAGTCTGCCCTCAAGTCTGTGTATATCAGCTCAAGTTTTTTTTAACTTGGAAGAGCCTGACCATGAAGATCAGTTTAAAAGATCAGATACTGGCTGTTGTCTGTTATCCAAGTTATATGGATCATAAAAATTGCTAGTACTGTTGGAACATTCTAATCATAATGCACAGTGGTGTGTACTTAAAGATTGTTTAATGTCTGTGTTTGTCTATATTCTGTTAACAGAAATATTCTTTGTACCCAGCAAAGTTTCACATTAGAAACATCCTCACTGGGAACTAGATCATTGAAAACCTGATACTGAATATAGAGCTTTAGTGTAAGGTACTCAAACTTATTTGGGCATGTTTATTTTAATTTAAGGATTGACTTATAATTATTTTATGGATGTATGATAAAGGATCTTTAAAGCTGATTGATAAGATTTAGTGAATAGAAATTTACTTATCAAAGGCTACACAGAGATTGGTGAGCAACCTATATTACATTTTTAAGGTGGAGTGGAATTTTTACAAAACTATATTCTATTTTCTGCCTTTATTTGGACTCAAAATTGTGACTGCTCTAGAACCTAAAACACCTGACTTGGGGGGTCTATCACTATTACTGCTGTGTCCTCTCAGATTTCAGAGGCCTGCTGTTTCCAGACTCTGACTATATCAATTTTTATTTTTTTTTTTTTTTTCTGGCAAATGGACCTACTGTTCAGTAAAGGACTCCATACTGTTGTTCTTTTAGAGTCTAATTTTCTCTAGTGACTCACATTGATTCCCACTTGTTTGGTTTACTTAATTGGCTGAATTGCTTCAGCTGATTTTTTTCCTAAGTAATAAATGTTTTCAGACCTTACATACGAAAATAATTACTCTTACTGCTTTTCTCATGGTGGAACTGTGCGTTTGTAAGGTTTAAAGATGATGAGGGAAAGTTACAAGGAAAATAGAGCCAAGTTGGCAAAATGGCAAATTGTAAAGATGCCTGGAATCAACAGAGAGAAATAAGCTAAAATTGTGGCAGTGGTTCAGTGGGAGAGGATTTGAGTGGTGATAGCGAACATTATACTGAGCTTATCACCAACACCTTTGGGGGAAAACTGCTAGAATTTTCAGGATTGTGTGAACATAAAAACCAATTTAAGGAGCCTCAGCTTTATTCAACATTCCTAAAATTTTGTTTAGAAAGCTGCTTCCAGATTTGGGGAAGGTCATGCCTTTCAATTTTGCAATGTCATTTGACAGCCATAGTTAACTTTAGGTGTCACATCAGAGCGATAGTTTCTTCTATCCCTTAGGTGTATTTTGTCTATCCAGAAAAGAAATTGATTTCTTTTGCGCAGGATGATTGTTTCCTACATTTTTGAAGCCAAGTTTCTTTATTTCTGGGTGATTTCCACTTTGATAATGACATCTAGTGTTGTGTTCAGTTTTTTCCCTTTTATTTCAGGCCACTCATCTCAAGAATCACTCTAACCTTTCACCTGTGTTTTATATATGTTTTTTTTCCCAGCACTGAGGAGTTCAGTTTATGTCTGCTTTTTTTGTCTCCAATGCTAATCTATTTTAGAACCTTCAGTTTATCCAGTTCTTAAAAGTCTATCCTGTTTTCAACAGTAGTTCTGTTTTTTGTGGTTTTTTTTTTTTTTTAAATCCCAGATACTTTTCATTCATCAGCTGTGTAATCGGAGCCTGTAAATTCTTCCTGTTGAAGGCTTAATTATTTGGACTTTATATCAAACCTCCTTTCCTTTAGTTATTCAATTCTTGGCTCAAGTATTCTGTCTTTAAAGTTAAATTTTCAACATAAATCTTTCTCAGTTTCCTACAGTTCCTTGAAACTTGGCCAGCATTCTGCATGTGAAACTATATATACAATCTCTTTCCTAATATGCTCTTTATAGTTCATAGAGAGCACAGTTCTGAATCATTTTCTCTCTCTTTTGCAAGTTCTTATTCCCTGTTCTAGTTCCTGGCTTTTAATTGAAAGAATAAAAATTCATTGTGAGTCTCTTTGTTGGCTTGTGAGGTTCATTCTAAAATCCTTCAAAGGAAGGAAATGATAAATGCATTCCCCTACATGACTTTAAAAAATTGAGGACTTGGCTAAAAGAGAGACTTTTTGCTTGAGTGGAACATTAAAACAGAAAAAAAGTTATTTGATAGACACGTCCCAGCATTTCTGACTTCATTTTATTCCTCACAGTTCCATGCACACAGTGTAAATGGTAGATTATTCAATGGTATTCTTTAGAAAAACCCATATTTTACACCAAAAGTTTTCTAATGTTTATAGCACTTCACAAATCACATACTTATTCACAAATCCCTTTATTTATGGACTATACAACTCAATTGACCTATGATGATGCTGATAAACCCTAATTCCTTATTTCCTCTGATTAAGCTTGGATGATGTAAACATCTGCTGACACATTCAGTGACCTGACAGAATTGGCCTGACTCCCAGAAAGTCCCATAAACCCCTTCCTGTAATAGCTTTGTATCCTGTGCTTTTACTGGAATAGGAATCATGAAAGGAGTTCAGAAGTACTCAATTCATACATGAAAAACCGTAAGGGTTTCCCATATTGACATCACCACTTATTCTTTCAAAGTACAGCTCCATGTATTAAATGTCAATATTATTTTATAACCAAGTCTCAGGGTGCTATTTTAAGCAGAAACCCAAAAGTCAGCTTGAACAGAAAAAAATGAAGTACTTTTTAATGTTATGGTGTGCTCTTTGCATTAGTTCTTACCTGTCCTGGCAGGATATCTACTCTTGGCTGGTATTCCAAGCCAAATGTTGCTAGACAATACAATCTTTCAGGCAGACAGCTGTATTCTGCATTTAAAGATGCTGCCTGGAGGATGCCCTTACATACTGTTGTTAGAGTTCTAATACATGAGCTTTGTGCACTTCAGCCTATCTTAAAGCATAAATGAATGGGAATTTGATGTGATACTTTCATCATTTCCCACATTTGCACTGCCCATTTTTGGCCAGTTGCTTGGTCCAACAGATGGTAGAGAAAAGATGGAGGATATTATTCTTTGGTAGATACTCTTCATCTCTTCAGTAACTATTGAAACCACTGACTAACTTTTATCAGCTGAAAAGGGGAATGTGGTCAGGCACAGCAGCAGTTGAAGGAGGGACATTCTCTGAGTTCTCTTACTGAAAAGCAGATGAAATTGCCATGGGTGATTTTCATCAGACTTCATGACACCAAGAAGAGCTGTTGGCTCATGTATGTCAGCTGACAAATCAGACAAAAAGTATGTTCCCTCTTACCCTGTCAAAAAGATGGATGTTTTGGACAAAAGAGAAGCAAATTTAAGGAATATATTAAGTACTGACAAACATTGTGGCAGCTGAGTTACAGGGAAAAGCAAAGTTGTGTGTTTAGGAAGAGTATTTTGAGGAAGGTGGAATTTGAATTGTAAGGAGCTGTAAATGAAACTAACTTCATAAATTGAAACATAAAAATATTTTATTATCAAATATTGGAATGTTTAGGGTTTTGTATTAAAATGAACAGTGTTTCAGTCTGTAACTACCTAGCTCTAAGTAGCAGACCTTTCATTTTTGGATTCTGCAACACTTCAGAAAAAGGATGTTTTTTGCTTCACGTAAGATGCCTTTCATTTCTATATTGATAATAATAGGAACTGAAAAAATGAAAAAAAGCTTTGAACTTCAAAAACCTTATCCTGAGTAATTGGCTATGTGGACAAAGAGATGGACAGATATTGGTGAACTGAGTATAGCATTTGCTTGGCTGAGTGCTTGGCAAAGCTGTTAAATCTTCTTTTTATTTTTCTATGATTTATGGCAGAAAGGGAAAAACTATACTTCCATTTAAGACCAGTGAAAAGATCTTTCATTTAGTGTCTGGAAGACAAGTTAGTTCAGAAAGTATCAGACACACTATTTTCCAGGACAGAAATTGTATTTTCATCTATCTTGAGTTATTATGTGGAGAACAAAACTTGACAGAATTGACATTTGGGAAATTTGAAATGGAAAGTTTTGTATTTATCTTTGACTGGATTGTTATTAATCACTACCTTTTCCTGAACAACATCTCTGCAGGTGAACTGTGCATCCTGTATCTGTCGTGTTCCACTGCAGTCCTTTGCTGTGGATGAAGTGTCTGCCCTGGGTGACACACATAAGGAAAGGGAGAGGGAAGGTCAGGATGGAAGGGAAAGAAGAGGTGGACCAATGTTGACAAACAGCTTCTTGAAATTCACTTCACCATTTGTGTGATTTACATGGATACCTGCAGGGGAATCAGGCTTTATTACAAATCACCTTTAGGGATTTCACACTAACAAAGATGTTGAGCTGTTAGTCACAGCAAGCTGGCGCATGTGAAGAACATAATTAAAGGTGGGATTAAGCCTGACTCAGTCATGTTTATAAGAATAAACACTATGTGTAAAAATATATTAATTCTGCAGCAACTAATGGTTTCTTGCCAAGACAGTCTTTTTATAGCCTGCCAATGTTATTAAATAGTTACCTGTAAGGAAATAAATATGAACAAGCTCAAAACATGTTATGGATGTCAGTCTATTTACTAGGAATTTATTAATTCTTTTAATAAAGTTGTATTTCTGTATTTTCTGTTGGTTTTTACCCTGTACATGCGCTAAAATACTTTACTGGCCTAAAGCTGCCATGTATTTTGGAAGAGTCAGATCTTCATGGGCTCTTTTTTTTTTATTTTTTAATTTTAATATTTATTTTAGCTCAGCAGGTAGTAGAAATGGGGAAAAACCTCTATATGTAATCATACATTTTGGTGTTCCAAAATCACCTTCCTAGCCATTGACTGTTACCATATTTCTGTATCAAGCCTTGAGAAGGCCACAGACTTCAAAGTGAAACACTGTAATTGCAGAGCAGTCTTAGTGCAAGATTTATGCTTTAACATCTTTTTTGTTATGGTGTTGACTAAATTTAAAATTTTTATGCTTCAGAATAATCATGAATAAAAAGAATACATTTACTGTCCCTAATTTCACAGCTGTAGATTGTTATAAAATCCGAAGTATCAATTTTCACATGAATTTCAGTGAATCCCTACACTAAACCCCTATAAAAGTAAATACCACACACATGCCAGTACATTTAGCAGAATGCTTGCTTTCAGGTCTATCTAGAATCATACCTCTTCTCTACATTGTCAATTAGTGCATTAAGTAGTGATTACTGCTTTGTGATAACTAAACCCCATACAGCGCTATCATATTTGAGTGAATGAACTGGTTTTTTAGTTTCTTCTCATTTGTCAAGCACTAAAATTAGCACAAAGCTAAATTCTTTACTGTGGGTATTTGTGTTACAATGACAGAAAAAATCTTGCACTTGTTACTGGTTAGTCACACATAGTTCCCTGTCATATTAAAGGCTTTCTTTTGTGTACAAGTATTTTGCTTTAAAAAAATAAGAGATTAAAGCAATTCATAATCTGAAAACTAGAACATTAAAACATTAAAAATCAGAGTGCACCAGAGCTGCTCTAAATCTTGAAACATATAAAGGGGCAAAAGTAATCTCAGTCTGAAACAGATAAAATTGGAATGAATGATATTCATTAGCTGAAGGTTTTAGACACTTGCTGGAACAAGTTATCACAGAACTAAAGCACCCTTTTTCTTTGTTTCTATCCCTGTGACCCCTTTAAGTTATAGAAGAATTTTCAAACATGAAAAGCATATGGACATTGCAATGCTTAGCATGGTATTATAAAATTTTAATATCTTAGTGTTTATGGTTTATGTACTTGTTGACTATGTTGCGTGAACAGAGTAATCAGAAACAAACCTCAAGTTTTCAAAGTACTTTATTTTGAGTTGGCTTTCACTAAGATGAGTGCTTCTAGAGAGACAAGAAAGAGCAATTTTTCCATCAGCAACTATAGCCAACTCTATTTAAAAAAAGAAAAATAATTTTGCAGGTACCAGAATACAAATCTGGACAAAGAGTCTAGTTCAGTGTCAGCTGGGAACAGATATTCTCATTTCCATGTCATTATTGCTGTTGGCCAGAAAAGGACTTGCAGGTCTATGGAAATAGGAAGCAGTAGAAGTAGCCAAAAGAAACAAAAAGAGAGTTTCTTGATATTTGGAGGGTTTCACTTCCTGTCTGGCTATGCAAAGTGAGCATGGCACTGTCAGTTCATCATTTGTCTTTGTGTCTTGCCATAGTGTCACAACAGTCCTACAATATCAAATATTAAGTTTCTGATCCAAGTAATAACGTATCATAACTCCAAAATGTCAGAAATTGTGAACTCTTTCTCAAATCACATGTCCAATTTATTTTGAATAATATTAAAATACACACCTTGTGTTTTAGGTCACATCAGTAAGGTGGAGGGGACAGGAAAAGGGAATAGGGTAAAATACTTTCTTAATACAAAGTAGCCTTTCAATTATGAGCAGGGTGACATTTCTGCATAATGTAAATCCATGCATCAGGATTGGCTGCATCTTTCCTAAAGTATTGAATTTTCTCTTCCATTGCATTTTGATATATTTTAGTAGCGTGGTGAAAATGATTGATTTGCAATAATGAGGTTAATGAATCAGAATAGGTAGTGGCAGACAGCTTAAAGGCTTCATATTAAATCAGAACAAGCAGAGACAAAAGAATTAGTACATTCATCATCATGTGATTCCAAAATCACTTTACCAGCAGAAATAAATTTAATTAATTAAAAAGACATTTTCTTTTATTATATAATACTAATGTGAGCTGAAAAAGCAACATTTTTCTTTCTCATGTGCCTAAAAGTAGTGGATAATATGATCACAAATACATATTTACTTCCAATTGTCTCGAAGCTAGTTACGTATATTCCATATTAGAAAGCAAAACAGTGAAAGAGAGGAGATAGAAATGTTTATGAAATGTAGGACTTGTCTTGTTTAGACTGGTGCTGAATGTTTTTTATCCTTATGCAATATTCTTTAATTTTTACATATTTGTATTGGTTTGTGTATCCCATCTAGAAACATACAGTCCTAGAAACTACAATAGATGTGAGGAAAAGAGTTAGTTGAGAAAAAAACAAACCCAAATGACAAAAAAAATAGAACAAAAAAAAGAACAAAAGGAGAGAATCCTCTTTATCCTATTTAAATAAAATGTAAATTAAAAATATAAAAAAAAAAACCCAAACAATAACAACAAAGTGAACAGTATGGTCCAGGAGCTCTTTATCTAGTGAAACTGTTGTATTTTCATCTATTGGAATTACGTGTAACAAAAGCATAGAAACATTTGTTTGTCTTCTGATGAATACCATCTTAACATTCTCCTTTCTTACAGCAAATACACGGCATAATTTCAGATATTTCTGACACATATATAAATGTATTGAATGTGTTACTGTTTATCTTCATGAAAAATATGTTGTAACATAATTTTATCAGATAATGATTAGATCAGATTTAGAGCCATATTGGCATGTGGTGGGATATTAGGAAAGGGAATGCATAAATTCCACATTACATATATATATATGATATAGCTATTCTTGAAAAATATGGTACACTTGAGACATTAAGTACTTACTAATCTGTGGAAGAACTAGCTCTTGCTGTTTCGAGGCAAGAAAACCATTTCTAATAAATGACTACAGAGTGGAGCACTAGCACATTTTGGAGCTGGGTTAGGTCCGGACTTGAAGCAAATGGCAAAAAAGAGGCAAAGGGAGGAACACTAAAGATGGGTTATTCATTTATACCGAAGCTGGACTGAGACACAACTAATAGAAACCAGATTTTGTGATGTGCTAGTTGGAAGGGAATGCTCTCTGGAAAGAGAAATTTTTGGCTATCAGTGGTTCACATAGAATCACAGAGAACATTCACAGAACAGAGAATATTGCTTGAGAAAATAGTAAGGTTTCTTTGAGCATTCAGAAGATGTTTGTGCCCAAGAAGCTATTGGAAGAAGTAAGAGTGAACCAAGAAGAGGCAAAAATTTTGTGAACTCATTTTCTCTCTATAAGAAATGAATGATAATAATAATAGCTTTAATAGAGCTGAAAAGAATCTTCTATCCACATATAAACAAAGGAATGATCTGCCTAAAGCAAGTTGCACAAACAGGATTTTGAGATTCATCCAACTCTAATACTTGGTGCTGTACAACAGCTGTATCAGAATTATACTGTTAGGAAAGAATTGTTTTGCTGACTAGTGCTCTGTAATTGAAGGTGAGGGGTTTTTGCAGGTAATGTTGATATTGAAGGTGGTCAGCCTTAAGGTGGGCAAAACACAAGAGAATTCAGATTAAAAAACATTTGTTCTGGGAAGCAGGATAGAGATCTTCACATGCCTTCACAAATTTTTATTCAGTCTGGTTAAGATAAAGATTTTCCATTAACCAAAAAGTGTTTTCTCAAATAAGTTCACCACGTAATGACAGATTGTAAGTGTGCAAGAATAGGTTTGCTGTACTTCATTGCAAATATATACAAGCAGTAGATACCTGAGTGTAATACACTCTGTTGTAAGTAAATGTGTATTTCCCTTCAAAAGATGAAAAGGCCAGTGCTCTAAACAGTTATTCATATACTCAATCCTGAGCACATCTGTTGCTCAGTGACTTCAGGACAACTGTTTGTGAAGGAAGGGATGAAAAAGTCAAGTTAGATTTTTGTTGTGTTAATGAAACACCAAGTTGAGAGGAATATTGCTTTTGGCGTTAGCTTTTATGCATTTGATGCATCTTAAGTAAGAAAAAGAAATCATCATTTTTGTAGTAAGATGTTGAAAAATTTAGTCACCAGTGAACCAAGACAAACTTGTTTTAATTATTCCTATGTATAGCTGATTTCACAAATCCCTTGAGGATTTGCAGACATGCTTCCTAATTATTGGGAAACTCATGGTACTGTCTCCCGCTAACTCCACTTCAAACACAATGCTTCAAAAATTAGTAATCAATTAAGATTTTACTTTAGAGACAAGCTTGCTTTTTACTCAATTATTCTTAGCTCATAAAAATTGTGCTGACAAGTGAGTGAGTCATATCTTTTCAGATCTTGCCAAAAGTCACGCAGCAAGCACAGGGAAGGATGACATAAAGTGAAACCATGTGCACCAACTCCACAATTAGGTAATTATTCAGACCAGTATTGATATGAATGTGAATTGTGAAGCAGTAGGTAGCACATGGTAGATATTCATGTCTTGTGAAAATGTCTTCTACACTCTTGGAAGTGAAGTCAAAGTTCTGCAGTGCTGCTATAGTGACCCTTCCAATATCTGCTAGTCAGTTATGATTGTCAGAAATTTGGATTTCTGTAAGTGCATTAGAATTTCTCAATAGCACTCAGGGAAAAACAAAAGAACAGGACACTGTGAAGCAGACCACACATAAGTGGCAAGCTTGAAGAAGACCTCAGCGATGTTAATGGGTATTGATGTGGATCATGCCTATATAAGTAGATTGTGAATGGCATCTATGTTGTGATTTTTCCAAACTGTATGAATAGCAAACTGTTCCTGGCAATTAAAGTGAGTGCACTAATGGATACAGTTATTCCAGTAGCCTCTTATAATTTTATTTTTTATTTTTCTGTGCATCCAAGAATCTAGAACCTTTCCCACAAGATCCACAAAATTCTTCTGCCTCATCTTTTTTCTCTTTTGATTATGCAACAAGAACTGGATGTAATGAATTTGGTACAAAGTTTAGACTGGAATGGGAAAATACACGTTCAAGCCTACACTATTCTTGTAGGTTTGGTGTGAGTTGAGGGTTTGTTTTTTTAATAGATACTGATACAGACTCCCTGGTAAAAGCACCGTAAAAATCTGTCCCATATTAGCTCCACTAGTTCCTCTGACAACAAAATGACTCATCTCAGAGGAAGTAATCAGCTTGCCATGTTTCTAATTACTAATACTTGGCCTCTGTTTGGCAGATCTCAACTTCCTTTCCTTTCAAATTATCCAATCAAATGGTGTACCATAGAGAAATTGTTCTCAACTTATATTTTACTTTGATGTTATTTCACTTTGATGTTAGAAGTTTCTATTTGAAAACATATTTCTTTTGAGTTATAGCAGAATCCATAACAGATAAGAAGGCATATGAGCCTTAACTTTTACAGTTATTTATGATGGGCCACTTAACTGTGTATATCTATATCAATAGGTCAATAGGACCTTTTTTTTTTTTTTGAGGTGAGACATTGAATGGCTTTGTACTTTTTCTATGCCAATAAGCTGCTTGTTTTCACAAAAATAACTTATATATGCATTCATCAATGTATGTAATGGATTTGCCAAGCACTGTACATTAAACTATCTCACAAGGAAGCTGAGATAACTTGAGGAGGAAGCTAGTTGCTTTCTATTTTAGACCACCCAGCCAGGATGAAGAGGCAGATAAAACATTCTGTAAGCAGCTGGGAGAAGTTTCATGACCACTGGCCCTTGCTCTTGTGGGGGGCTCCAACTTACCATATGTCTGAAGGAAATGAAATACAACAGAGAGGAAAGTCTAGAAGGTTCCTGGACGGTGTGGAAGAGAACTTCCTGGCACAGCAGGTGAGCGAGCCAACCAGGGCAGGTACCCTGCTGGGCTTGCTGTTTCTGAAATGAGAACTGATGGGTATTTTGATTGCTGGAGGCCTTCTTAGGCACAGTGATCATGTTGATCATTCAGCTGTCAGAAAAGTAAGGAGAGGGATCAGCAGAACTGTCACCGTGAACGTCCAGAAGACAGACTTTGGCCTGTTTAGAGCAATGGTTGACAGACCCTCTTGTGAGGCAGTCCTGAAGAGCAAAGGAGGCCAGGAAAGCAGGACATGCTCCAAGAAGGAAATCTTAAAACACTGGAGAAGCCAATCCCCATGTGCTGAAAGATGAGATGGGGTAAGAAGACCAGACTGGCTGAACAGAGAGCTTTGGCTGGAATTCAGGCAAAAAAGGAGAGTTTGACCTTTGAAAGAAGGTGCAGGTAACGCAGGAGAACTAGAAGGATGTCATGAGGTTCAGCAGTGAGAAAATTAGAAGGACCAAACCCAGCTAGAACTTCATTTGGTTATTGCTGTAAAAAATCCAAGCCACAACCCAAACGACTTTTTATAAATACATCAGCAAGGAGAACTTCCATTCTTTGTTGGCTACAAGGGGACACATAGTGACAAAAGATGGAAAAGGCTGAGATACTTGATGCCTTTACTGGCTCAGTTTTTAATGATAAGACCAGTTGTCCTCAGGGCACTCAGCACCCTGAGTTGGAAGCAAGGGATAAGGAGAATGAAGGCCCCCATAATCCACATGGAAATGGTCAGACTCTCTACACCACATAAATATGAACACATCACCCGGCTTTGCTCCCACTGGCCATACACATTCCTTTTCTGACTTAGCTGACTTAGCAAGCACCCTTTACTTCTTTGTTTCCTATTTTTTGTCCTTCATCACTGCTGCAGCCGTACTGAGGGGACTTTGGGGATCACATTGTGAACCTCTCCCTGTGTCACCTGTGCAGCATGACAGTGGCTTTGCCCCGGCTCTATTGTGATCAAGTGACTGCCCTAGGACTGCATTGTTGCCTCAGAGGCATGAAGCTGGAAGAGTGATTTCTGGGTGACATTTCATCTGTTGTTGTGTGGGTGTTGTTTTGCTCACTGTTTTGGTTTTTTTTTGTAAACTTATTTCATTTCTACACATTGTTCAAAGGTCTTTTATTTGTTTTTTTCAAATTTACAGTAAGTCTGGGAGGGAGGAATTTCTAGTCTATTGGAGATCCTGCCTCCCAGCTTTCATTGTTTTAAACCCAAGACAATAAATCCATTCACTCTGAATTTTTCCATACCAACATGCTGTATCTGATTTAAACTTTTCAAGTATATACATACATGCATTATTGCAGTTATATAGACATTTACAAATACATACATACAAGCACAGCATTATGGACAGTTTGCCAAAAAATCAGGTCCTCTTGGGATATACAACGTGTTTCCCCATCTTTCTGCATCATCCACCAAGTGTACCTTGATCCTTGAACAAAAACAATCCCACAAATGGGTTTGCCTTTGCTTGAAGCAGGACTATCCCAAATTGTTTTCCCTAACATATCTCTCAGGTGCACCACAAGGACTTTATCTACATCTGTGGTGTGAAGGGGCTCTGATTAGGCAGGGCTGGCTTGGTTGACTGTAGGTGGTGGTGTCCAGTTAAGACAATGGTACAACAAGCATTGGCCAGGGTCCTGCACATCGCTATGAGGTGGCCCTCTCTGGAACTGATGGAGCAATCCTGGGACTGTGGCAAGCTGGCATGGGATGCAGCTGGGTGATCCAAAGATGGAGACAGCGTGTCCACATTAGGGATGAATGAGGTGTTGGGAAGCCCACAGGTCCCCGGGCAAGCAGAGTGAGCAAGCCAGACCATGGTGTGCCACTATCAGCACGCACCCCCTCATGATGGCATGGGAAAATTCAGCAAGAATATGTAACCAGGACACATTGATCACTTAATTTTCTTTTAAAATGCTTGCTAAGAGTATTGGCAAGAAATTTGAGAATAAAGAAATATCAGAGCAATTTATGATATTTAGTTTAGTGCTTGAGGGGAAAAACATGCTTTCAGTGAAGGGAAATGGTCTTACAGATTTTTATATTTGGTAAAAAAAACCCTCAAAACATTTTGGAGTGTGAATATAAGAAGTCTTTGCTCCAAAGATAACAGATGTTAATTCTAACACTTTCAGGTTTCTGACCAATTTGTTACCCTCTTCTGGTGTTTCTAGGGAAGATATATCTGTTTCAATAGTTCCTCTCAATATAAATCACAAAAACTTTCCTTCCTTCCCTTCAATTTGATTTCTTCTTATAGTGTATATTTGAGTTTAGTTTCAAATTAATTAGTTAGATTAGCAGCTCAACAGAAAATATATGAGGACATATATTAAGTAATTGGCATCTGAAAAACTGAAGGAAAAATATTCCAAAATAATCGCTTACAGACATAGTACTTTCTTAGAATTTCTTTTATTTTTATTTCCTAATTCAATATGTGACAAAAAAATTTCAAAATTGATTTAACAGTCTAAATATTTGCTAACTGTTTTTAGACACGTGCCCATGCAGTAGTGCAGTGCAAGAGCTTAATATTACATGCTCCTACTATAGAATATATTCCTGTAAGACGCTTGACAGAGTCTTCATAGCCTTTTCTAATGGGAAAATCTTTTTGCTCGATCACAAAGGATTTCCAAAGAATTTTTTTTGTCTATTGCAAGGTTTCAACCCTCAGTCCTCTTGTGCAGAAGCATTGTTTGTTTAGAGTTGCAAACATTTCCTATAGTGTTTATTTCCTCCCAACAGATTTAGTTTTGTACTTCAAATCAAGCTAGGTAGTACTTTACTGGACAATAGTACTAACTGAAATGAGTAGGGACAGTTGTATCATAAAATGAATTTCTGAAAGGAAATAAAATTTCAGAATCTGACATAACAAACTGATCTTTTTGTGCTAAGCTTTGTAAAATTTCACCCATAAGGAGGCACTAGGTCTGTACAATTAGGCATGAATATTAAATCTCATAGGAATTAAATGCAGATTTAATAGTTGCTTAAAATTAAATATGAGGGTAAGTTTAGGTAATATTTCTTACTCTATCTGCCTCAGTGGAAAGCAAAAAAAATGAGTGGTTCTTTTACATTAGAAAGCATTTTATTATGTTGAATTTTTAAGTCCACATTCATCCATGAAGAAAAACTATAGGGAACAATATCTACCACAATAAACAAATTATACTTGAAAAAATTTTTTATTGATAACAGACTGTGTTATTGCAAAAACTGACTTGTAACGAGGTGGGTGTTCTTTGCATTTTTGTTTTATTCTGAGTACAGCTACTGTGAATATACATCTCTGACATGGCTGGTAGACATGCAGCTGGATATGATTTCTAGATATGTTTGATAGGTTCTCTGATTTTGTGTATTTTATTTTTTTTTAAATTAGGGAAAGTGCTGGTTTTATTAGCATTCTTATCTATGAAGTTTTTTTCAGAAAACAATGGATTTTCATTTTGATATATTTTTAAAAAGCAAAGAGAAAATAGAGGCTGTGATAACCAATCACTGTATGTTGTCTGTCACCCTAGGACTGAAAAACTCATTTTCCAGGCAGAACAGGCTTTTAAGTTATGTCTTTGGAGTTGTAGGGGAGAACTTTAACTCCCGTCTTTGTCCTTCTGGAACATCTCTTGCTTACCCTGGATCCTATTCTGCTGCTGAATGGAATAATGTTGAAATGTTTGCATTTCTGTAGTTGGTAAAACCACTTCCTGCCCAGTTCAAAACTCTAACTTTGTTCACTGAAGCTGGTGCTCCACATGTTCTCTTTGGGGAAAGATCATTGATGTCTTCTGGTGAGAACAATGTATCCCTTTAACGAGTGGCATATGCAGTTTGTTGTTGTTGTTGTATTGGAAGGATTTTAACCTTTAAAATTCAGTGAGTCACTGCTAGAGTGGTTGCAGATATTTGCATGCTGGGATTGACTTGATGCCAGAAGAGCAGTGAGGGTTAATGCCTTATCAATTGCCTTGTAGCATTCGTGCCATTGGAAAGTCAAACCTGCAATATGGGGAAAGTAAATAAGGTGAGCAGTGCACAACCTGTGTGGTGCTCCTCAGCCTGGTACTCTGTGCACCCTTTACAGCTCGCATCTTGACATACCATCAAGTTTCCTTCTGTGTTGGTTTTGCAATGTTGGAATGTTTTAATCTTCAAGTTTGGATTTTTGAAAGATGGGTGGGAATTAAAAAGCAGAAACGAAGAGAAGTAGAAAGTGTTGAGTTTCTTCTATTAAGTCTTCTGCTGCTCTGGCTTTGTGACAGTTTCAAGTGCTGAACATTTCTTAGACAAATAGTATTTGACAGTACCACTATGTTCTTTTTTCTTCAAAAGCGCCAAACTACCCTTTGCCAAAAAAAAGAGGCCTGCCCCGAGGAGAGTCCAAGTAAAATGTAAGTAGTAGTGTAGAAAGCACCTCATCTAAAATACACTATTAGATAAAAAACTAACAGAGTTTAGGCTCTGTTAGTCTGGAAAGATATATTTTTGTCCATAAGGACTGGGCATAACTTCTTCCATGTACGAACTGGGCTTCACTATTCACAGGTCATGAAGATCTTGGGAATCCTTCAAATTTTCTAGCTGTTTATTTTATTATATTTTCTTACAGCAGAATTGGTAACTGAACAGATTCTAGTACAATTTAATGTTATGAGAAGTAGACAACATAACTTTACAGAGATATAGATCATGGTATCTGAACAATATAAATTTGAATCCTTCCCAGCGTCACACAAATATTTAGTAGAATAAATACTTGGTTATGCTTTTCATATCTGTGCCTGCAGCTCATAACTAGTGATTTGACCTCAGACTCATTCCCTTCTCCCAACATGCCCTCCAAATCTGTGTATTCTCCCTTGATCAGTGGCTGTGTGCTGGGTTTCCATCATGATATATCTGCCGTAATTACTCTGTTGTTTATTGTAAACATTATAAGATCACAACTATCCACTCCTTCTGTGTAGTTAGGATCATTATTTTTTTGTGCAGCATCTTTTGTCATGTATTGATTTTGAGTTTTGGCATAATACACTGATGTTATCCATGCCTTGCCTTTTTTCCAGGTAGCTGGTGGCTCTTTGGACCTAATCCAGAACTGTTGTTTCATGAGTTTGACGTCACATTTTAGGAGTGTAGAAATAACAACGACATCTTTGTTCTACCACTGCTGCCAGTTTCATTAGGTACTAATAGAGAATGTGTCCATTATTCTCCTCTTGCTCAGTTTTGTTAGTCACATCTACTTAGTTTTTGTTTTGATTTTTTTTTTCCCCGCTCCTTGTTCATCTCTCTGCTCCTTCCAGCCTAATTATTACCACATTTCTGGGATTTGAGAGGATTCACTTATTCTAGTAACATGCAACTTGAAAAACAACACAGCTAGAGCCTATTTGCATTATGACTGATTTCCACTCTTTGTTTTGGGAGCTGAAAAATGCTTTATACTTATACTCTTACAGAAAGGAAGAGTCCTTTCTTCTCAATGAGTGCTTACAGGAGATGTATCCTGAATATTGTACCCTGATGTGAATAGGAAACAGGCACAGGGACTGTCTTAGTTTGGGTAGGAGCACACTGTGTGAGTAATAAATTATGAATCACCTTCATCACACATGCAGTGTGAAATATCACTGTGAAATATCTCACATCGGAGGGGAAGGGAGTAGGGGTGGGTGATTCCAGGGTAGGGATCAGATGAACAAACACCACCAAGAGATGCAAGCTCTTTGGAGAGCAAGCAGATAGGATTGACAAGCCCTGTGATGCTGGTAGTGATTCATTTTCATGAGAGAATAAGAGAAAATGGCACAGCTACTGTTGTTGCAGTGCAGCAACTTAACTGACTAAATACTGTCTCACTGTTTTCAGTTCTCATCTGTATTTTTATATAGCACAGACAGTCAATTCTGTGATTATTCTAAAACTCAAGTTTCCTCTTCTGTTTGTTCAAATGCATAAACACTTTTACCATTTCTGTAATAGTATTTGCTGGTTTTCATCTTGCTGTTTCACTAGTAGAAATTGAGATATGTTGTGTGCATGTACCTTTCTAGATGTAGGTACAAATGTATGGTTGAAAATGTCTTAATTAGAATTTATTTTCATGATGATTCCTAGGAACTAGGAGTTTGGGGAACATATCACCTCTGACTAAGGCTTTTTTGGGGAGGGGGGGAGAAGGCAGGCAGGTGGGGGAAGGAATTCTCATTTGCAGATAGGAATATCTAATCCAGGACCTGTTCTCCCTTTTTGTGGCTTTGCATTCACTGTCATGAGGCAGATCAGATTTGATCAAACACACACAGAGATATATATTTGTGGGTGTATAGCATAAAGTGTTATGTAGTTGTGTAAAACACTTCAGAACTACCTCACGTAAAATGAGAAAGTACACAGGTGTGTATGGAAAGCTGTGTTTCAACCCTTTTGATAGAGATTTCCTGATGAAATCTCACACTGAAATGTCATTTTAGGTGCAAATTTACAGAGATTTTGTTCATCTCTGGTCATATTCTGTTGACAGACAACAGAATGCTTTTTACTTTGTATAAGCTACATAAATGGCTATTTCACTAGCTACAGTAGTTAAAATGCTGCATGAATAACCTGTTTTGTGGGGTATTTTCCACCCAGATCAGGAGAATAGAGGAGTTTCAGCTGGATGAACTTGTAGAAATGAAGTGTGCCTTCTCTAACTATGGGATGAACCATTTCATGTGAGCACATCCCTGTTTGTCACTCAGAGCAGCTAAATTTGCCTTCTTAGAATTTGGGGTTACATTTTCTCATGGAAGAGTTTACCAGTTCATCTTTTCTGTCTTCTGCAGACTTCCACAGCATAACCAGTTTTGATATAGACTTAGTTTTGCTGAGTGAGGCCTCAGAAATCAAGCCCTTCAGTCATGTTTTATTTCCCCTAAATAAAAAGTGCCTGCTATGGGCCGCTCCTCCGTGTCAAGGAACAGCAACAAACTGGCCAGCATAGAAGATATTTTCCCCCAAGTACTCTTCCACCCACTGACTATTTTCACTTTTTGGGATTTCTTAATCCTGTTTTGGTTTGGTAGCTCTTACTGTAATTTCTCTGTAAGTACTTGTCTGATCTTTTCTGCAACCCATGAAAACCCTTTCAAAATCTCAGTACTCAGTGGCAAAGCACACCAAAATTCTCCTGCTTTTTGCATGAAGAACAACTTCATTTTAGTTTGTTTGGCTGTTTTCACCTGATTTTGACCCAGATATGTCAATGCTCCTGTTGAAGGCCAGGGAGAAGGAGAACATCTAGAGGCCACCACCTTAGCCAGACTTGTGCAGATGAGTCTTTGATGGGCTGGTGACTCCTGGGATGGTATTATTTGGCTTCCCCACACATGCCATTGTCTTTTATCACATAGACTGACATTATCTGTCAGGGTCTTATGCACTTGTCAGAAACAGGAATAAAGTGAATAGATGATATTGTCTCTTTCAGAAAGAGTACAGGTTGCTTAAAACAATATGTGGTTCTGTATATTTTCATTTATGCTCCTTTGTGTTCACATGTAAAGTCCACATCTGGGAAAGTTTTACCCTTTTAATTTGCTGGTAAAACAAAAACAACCCCAAAGTTCTCAGTTCATCAGATTTGACCACTTCAGATTTCTCAACCTTACTATCTAAAACATCAGAGTGTGGAAACGTCAGAGCTTTTGCAATTTTCATGTTGGGAGCTGAGTCATTTTCAGAATTTTCTCTGTCTCTGCTGGGTATCATGTCAAAACCAGAGAATGAAATTTAGCAGCTCTTTTTGGTTGTTACAGTAAATATATAGGAAAAGAAACAGTTAATTGAGAGAGGAAAAGTTTGCAAGAAGTAAATTCATAAAGAGGGCCTTCCTTTAGTGATGAAAATCTTTCAAACCATGCTCTATTCACTTGTAACTACGCACAAGCAAACATTCTTTCCACCATGTGCACCTTAAAATACTTTCTTTTATAGCCAGTGCAGGATTCGGTTTATACAATAAAGACAGCAGTACAGCTGGACAGTATGAACTATGCTTCTAGTTACTTTGACTTATGTGGGTTTTTTTCTGACTATATTAGGAAAAAACATTATCATTTATGAATAAAATGAATTTTTTTTCAACTCTGTGATGATACTAGTTTGACCTGAACTCTGTTTCACAGCATGTGGGTGCAAGAAGGTGATTCTGAGGGCTTCTTAAAAAAACCCTATGAATTGGAAGGAAGTGATTTTGATTAAGTTAATGTGCATCATTGGCATTGTTTCAGTTTACCTACCTGAAGAGGGACAAAGAGGGAGCTATCAGAGCTTAATGATTTATATTACTCTATCTGAAGTCAGATTCTTGTCTATGAATCTTTATCTCCCTGATTTCTACCTTAGATTAGCTTTCTGTATCAACACGAAAACTAAAAATATAGACTCCTTTTAATATTTTCACCAAACTATCAGCAGAATAGCAAAGATGAAAGATTGAAATGATCATAACTTTGTGTGATGTAGTTTCATCTGTATGTGTTTTAGCCATAATGATATCATGGTGCTATTTTCAGTATGATGTTGAGACTATGGAAAACAATACCATTTTCCACAGTGACTGGAAATAATTTGAAAATTTTGTTTGTACATCCTGCTCCTTTTTATCAGAATATATAATCTTGGGAAATCTAGCTTTGGAATTCAGAACTATCATATATACTATGTGTAAGTTGAGGGAAAATGTCTACTTTATGCTCGTAGCCTGTATAGAACTGCCTTGATTATTTCTCATTTATTGTAAAATTATTTTGCAGGGTGATGTAGTCTAAATGAATAGAATTTATCTCAAGGTGTTCTTCAAGGCCTCAGTGTTGAACAGCACAGCTGCTCATACAAACATGCTCCAGTTTTCCACCTTTTTAAGGGCTTTTACCCTCTAAAGTTTAACCTCAATCTTTCTGCAATTTAAATCCATTATTGTTTACACTTTCAACAACAGAAATAAAAGGGTTGGTATTTTTTATTCTTTTTACTGACTTTTCTAGTTTTGAAAATTATTCTCATGCATCTACTAAGTCTCCTCTAAACTTATCTCAGTTTTTTCCTGTATGTCATATTTTTGCTCTGACCTTCTTTTCTTGCTCAGCTTTGGACTCTTAATATCATCTGCAACTTTTTAAAAGCATGTTACACAAAACAAGGCATACAGCTCAAAGTGAGACCTTCTATCCAAGATGATGTTTTTCAGACTTTATTTCTGCCTGTAAGCATTATTAAACCATCCTTTTCTCCTTCCTGATTTCTGTGCCTCTTTATGCCTCATCTGAATTGTATTTTACTTTTTTTCCACACTCTGTGTCAAGTTAGTCCAAGCAATATTGACCTCTATTCTGTTCCTCGGCTTACCTGCATTTTCTCCAATCCTGAGGGATACTAATATTAAGCACACTCAGCGTTTTATTATCTGGTTAATTAATGAGAATATAAAGTACCATAACTAAAACTTGAAGAAGCACTCTTATTGGGAAGTAATAGTTACCACTCTGAATACAGATATTAACAATTGCAACAGATTCACCTAGACTGTGCTTTTCTCAACTTTCTCACAAGCATATAATGAAAAATATGATCAGTAAATCTTGCAAAAATTAAGACTCCTAACTGTAGTTGCTTTCTCTCTCTTCATACAGCTTGATAATGTGTTACTGCAATAGTAGATTGATTTCACATTTGCTGTTCTTCATAAAATACAGTTGCCTCTTTGCGTGCCTTCTTGTGTTTTTTTGAGTCTTACAAAATATCTGTTTCTTTGCTCAGTGTTGTTCCTGAGGGTAGAAATTGCCTTGTTCTACTTCTTTTTGTCTTTGATGGGTTTTAGAAAAGAACTGCTAATGAGGATGAGGTTGCTTTAGCCCAGTTTACTAAATTTTATGTGGTAAATTAGGGAATATGCAGCCAATTTGGAGCATGTGAAAGTATTTTTTCATGTTATGTTTGAAATCTCACTGTAAAGTCACTACCATTGCATTGCATTAGCTGTTTGATTTGCAATTGCTATTTTGTAAGAAGATGAGAAAAGAAAACTGTTCATTAAAGTCTAGTCTTCTCAGTATCGTCACAATTATGCACGATTTTGTGAAACCGTCAGCACTAAATTAAAAAACACATCCACTTCTCATGGTTTCAAAGAAATCCTTGAAAATGTAGCCAAAGTCATGATGACTTCACATCTTTCAGTGTGAAGGCAGAAATAATAATTTCCAGAAGCAGAAATTAATATTTAATCTTGTGAGGCTGTGCACATCTAAAAATCATTGTTGTGCTAGAAAAGATGACTTGCCTGGAAAAGTACCATGACAGAAAGAAAACTATGTGAAGTGTCTGTCTTTTGGGGCCAGGACTGCCTTCTTCCCATCCTGTATTCTTCAAGAAAGGCTGCTCTTCTGGGGAGGGGTCTCATTCTGCTACTCTTCTCAAGATCACCCATGCATTGACCATGTCACAAAAGGGAGTGGTACTGTATGTTTCTACTCACTGCCTTTCTGGTATTGAACATGAAAACCAGTTCCAGTGCTCTAGAGAGCAAAAGAACAGGCTATTATGTATTTAAATACTTGCAATACATACTCATTTTCCTTTTAACTAGTTACTATTCAAAGAAATGCAATCTTGGAATTAGCAGAAATTGAAGTGGCTTTTAAGAATAGTGAAAATATAAACAAAGATGCATCAAAATTTATTTTTGGAAAAAAAGGTGGAGGTGCATTCCTTTATACGAAATTTTTGATCCTGTATGGTAGCTGCTTGATTTCTTCTGTTATATTATTATTTGTTTTAGTATAACTCATATCAAGTAAAGAATATAGAAAGACTTTCTGAAAAGAATTTTGTTTGAGATCCAGGCAATCTTTTACTTACAATGTCAAAACTCCTGCTTGCAGAATAGGACTTTAACTGAATTACAAGAATTGCAAATGAAACGATACTGAACATATATCCTAATAAAAGCTTTGTGCTGTAATTCTTATGATATTTTCAGAGCTTGGATATGTTTTTCTCAAAGTGATACACTTTTAAATCTTCTGGCTAGACCTATAAATCTGAGCTAATGAAATACCAAATAATATCTGCAGTCATCAGAGCAATCTCAAACTCAAAAGTTCAGCTGCTCCAAAGTTAGAACAGAAAAAGTGTTTTCTGTTTTTTCTATTAAGAAAGATGCTGTAGCATCTATTTTAAATTGGTGATTGAGTTCAAGTGTTTTTTCAAATGAAAATTATAGCCCTACAGAAAAGATGTAATAAAATTTAATTGCTGAATTTACGTTTTAATTAAAGAACTTTTACACTGCAAGCCATAATTAATAACGCTAACTTAGACAAGAAAAAGGGAGCAGAAATTACAGTTTATGCCAGCTGGAGTGGCAGTTTTTGGCTAGAGATGATTATTGTTGACCTGTATTAAAATATTCATCAGCAATGAGGGTCTTGAACTGAACCTGAACTTACAGCTTTGGACCTTTGTTGTCACATCCTCTGAATTTTCTTTCTATAAAGATAGCTCCAGTAAACTAAAAGGAAAGTAGAAGGGCTTAGCTGACATTTAGGCTTAAACACATTTAGATGAATTGGACTTTAGGACTTTGCTGAAGGAGGGGTCATCAAATGAATGAGAAAGTTACGATGAAATCAAGATGAAATAAAAGTGAGAGTAAGAATTGGTAACTTTTCAAAATTACATATTTTTCTTCAGAAGCATTTACAAAATATAATGAATCAGCATTTGTTCTCCATTCATCCTCCAGGCAGTGAAGTCAGTGGTGCACAACACTCAGAATGAGTCTGATTAAGTTTCATGTAAGGGAATTCCTTTCTGAATGTCCTTTGCGCTGCCTTCACACCTGCTGGGCTAGGAGAAACATAACAGCTCCTTTCATTGCTCCAGTTAAAGCCTGTCCCAAGGGTGACATCACTGCTACCACAGATACTCTAACTTGTGGCTCTGGAGACAGCCTTTCAAATTGTTTGGCAGAGAAATATCTGAACATCTATAGCTGATTGTGCTAATTAACTTACTGTATTCCATTTGCAGGTATACAGTAGGTTTCTTCAGGAACAGTGTACGTCAGCTAATCACTGTTAGCCATTTATTTTTCAAATACAGGTGCAATCGTTGTGAAAAGTGACTTTATGTTAGTCTGAGTCCTAGATGAACTTCTGCAATACCTCTGGGATTTGACTCTCAAAGACACTGTATGCAAAGCTTTGGCTTTTTCTCAAATCCCCAAACAAAGAACTCCACATATTGCCCTAGTAAAGGGTGAGTTTTCAACTTTTTGAATAAGCAAAAGAAAAGAAAAAAAAAGCACTAAGTGAAACCTATGAGTACAGACCAACAAGAGGACGTTGTTCTTGGCTCTCAAGATGTCTTTGTTAATTGTTGCCATTGAAACAGTGAAGAATAAGAAGAAGACCGTGTGAAAATGAAGAGGAAAGAGTTGAAGGGCAAAGTGGGGGATGGGGAAACCCACTACATGCTTTTAAACTTCAAATTTCAGTATAAATTTGCTTTCTTAATTCTGACATTTCTTGTTTCATGGTAGTTTCGTTTGTGTCTGCATGAACACCAATTAAGAGGGAATAATCATCATGACTTTTTACCATCACGAAGAATTAATTTCCACAAAATCTACCTTAGGTTGCATGGGGAACATGTACTTGCTTAATTACGTATTAAATAAATGAAAGTAGCAGATGACTTTAACAAGAAGAGTGAACTGTGCCAGGAGAAAAGTTGGAAAAAATCAATCAATAATTTTCCCATTGGAAAGGCCGTGTCCCATGTCTACACTTCTCTATTTTTATAACCCACTGGTAAAAATATTCTCTATGCTAGCTGGAGTTGAAGGAAACTGTGCTAATGCACTATCTAGAAGGTACAACAATGGCAATCACAGAATATTCTGAATTGGAAGGGACCCACCAGAATCTTTAAGTCCAGCTCTACAGTGAATGGCCCATACAGGGATCAAACCCCCAACCTTGGTACCATTAACACCATGCTCTAACCAGCTGGGATAATCTCAGGGTCAATAATAGAAGAAATGTGTTTTCCAGTTCAAGTTTTGACTCATGTTGGGGGGAAAGGGAGTATTGACATTGTCTAAACAAAAGCTGAGCCATACTTTTATTCTGCACTACAAGGCATTATAAAGTAGTCTAATAAACAATTTTAAATAAATCTCTATAAAAGTGGAGTAGTCTGTGTGCTACTTGTTGTCACATTGAAACAATTGTGTGCTATTTATTGTGAATGTTCCTATGAGAGGTGAATTGTTCTTTGCCTCAGTTCCTGGGGGAGTCAATGGGAATATTTATTTGTGTTGTTTAATCTGAATGAGTCATTAATAAGCAGGAAGAAGAGTCTGGTTTTATATGCTGTCTTATGGGATTTGTGTATATTCATTTTCTCAATATGCAGACAGCTTTCGAGGGCTTTGAATTTTTTTTGTAATATACTTCAGCGATTTTCATAAGTAGAAGAGAGGGAAAGATTCTATATGACTTTTTTTTCCTGCTTTTAGGACCTAGAAATTCTATGTACATTGAATGTCTTCACTGCAGATACTCAGATACTTATTTTAACCCATCCAGCAAAACCCTTCTTGTTTCATCACACAGAGAGACATTGGCAATTACTATGGGGATGACACTTACTCAGTTGCTGGGCTTTCTGTAACCCTTACACCAAGACATGCAACAATCAAATTTTGGGTGCAAAACAAATCCTTGCTTTCAGGACTGGTATCCAAAATTGGTGGTTTGATTCCCTCCCCCCCCCCCCCCCCATTAAAACA
>WBMV01006675.1:830376-974795 GCA_013396655.1 Campylorhamphus procurvoides | reverse complement strand
TTTCCTAGCAAACCCAAAAAATGATGGGCAAACCTGACAAAAAGAAGATAGGTGAAAATTATGATCTACTTACACAGTGAACATTTCTGGTAGAATTTCTCTTCTTGGCTCTCTGTCTCTGAGAAGTTCTGAGCATTTTCTGTTTAGTTATTCTTTTCTTCATGGAAAATATCACTTTCTTTTTAATTTTACTGTATTCAATTTTCTTAATAGGTATATCCTATTGTGGATAGTAAGATAAGCATATATGGATATACCTCCTAAATTAAAATTAAATCTTTATAAATAAATAATTTCCTTTATCAACCATTCTTTGAAAAGTGCTTTCTCCTATTTGCTTCCCTTTAAATTCCACAGTGCCAGAGGCCAGTTTCCATCCTAAAGCACTGAAATGTATTTTAATTAAATTTAAATTTATTTTATTTAAATTAAATGAGCTTTGCTTGACTGTACTGAAACCCAATACAGTCCAGGGTTTTTTTCTACATGTGACTGCCAACCTAAAATTTACCTAACTCAAGCTTAACTCCCAATTTAGTTATTCTGAGTTTGAGTGTTGAAGTTGTGAACACAAATGATTGGGATTAAAATGTGTAGAATCACATTTTCCATGTTTAGTTGAAAAGCTTATGAGGTTTTTTAGCATGAAACTTCTATAATTTGTTTATGGAAAATGGCAAATGCAAATAACAGAAATGTTTTGTAAAGGTTATGTTAGTTACATAAAATGAAATTTGTAATTTATATTTATTTTTTTTTAATTGTAGAAAATCCAGGGAGTATTTATTTTTCTGTTTTGTACGATGAATGTGACAGTCAGACAGTCACAGTGACAGATATGACCTTTAGAATTTGAACATAATCCACCTTTTTGTCCATTGGAAAAAAACTGAAATCAAAAATAAGATTCTCCTTGGAATTTAAGTGGGTCATGGGTTAGAAAAACAAGAGTGATTTTTTTGCTTTGCAAAGCAGTTTGAAGACTAGATATACAAGCACTATAAAGAGTACAGGTAGAATTATAGGTGCTTGTGGCATGTAGAGATACTTTAGGGGAATGTTTGATAATATCCTTTAATAAATCTGTTATTTTTTTTTCTTTTTTGCTGTGGCCCCCCTCACTTTGGCTAAGGGGGCACTGAATGGCCAGCACAACAAAAGGCCCACCTAGAGGGGGCTGCCACAATAGCTAGAGTTTATAAAGAGGCACACAACAGGTTTCCATCTTGCTCTGTCCTGGTCTCCTTGAAGCCATCAACGTTTCACTCCTTATCCTTCCTTCTCTTGATCTCTCTTCCTCTATTCTTTTCTTTCTCTTGTGGGTAACATAAACACCTGTTTTCAGTACCTTAAGTGGCATGGAGTTTGTGATTGCCGAGGGTAACAAAAGTTCCTTACTATACCAATGCTTGTTAGTCCTGGTAACCTGATGTAATGCTTTTGTGAAGTTGCATGTATATTTTGGTAAAACCCTTTTTGCCAAAATGCCTATCTTCTCACCAAAATAAATCTCCTACACAAGAATGTGCTGCTTTATTCTGGATGTGAATTTGAGGTATCAAAGAATCAAAAGGCTCTGCAAGAGTTTGTGTAGGCAAAACCTTTTGAAGCCTAAAATTAAAATGTACACTCAATAAAGCTTGGGGCTTATGGACCAGGGTGTAATATCTTTCTCCATACCTACAGGCAATAGAAAGAATTTTCTAAATTAGACAGCATAATCCACAAATCCTTACATTGTTAGAATTATTTTTTACCAAAATTTCAGGTTCTGTAAGCATGTAGATAAAACAAAATGAAGGTGGACTATTCTATATGTATGTTTAGCCATAGTTAAATTTCCAGTTTTGGTAAAAACATGCAAAAAACATCCTAAAGAGTTTGGAATGACCCTTTGAAATATTCTGTACTGCCAATAAAGGCTCAGACACTCAGTCAGAGATCTACAGTAGGGCACTTCATGGGTCAGTTCTGGTACTGCTTGGCCACTCACTGACAGAATTGTCATTATGATACTAACATGGTACTGATGAAGGAATTAAACTTTACATTTTGGTATCTATTAGCTGAAAACAACCCAAATAATTTGAAAACTTTGGTTCCCTGGTGAAATATGAGCACAGTGTTGTAAATTACAGATTTTGAACCCCAGAGTGAAACATGGAAAGGAACTATTCTAGTGGGGCTGGGGGATGATTATCCAGAAGAAATGCTTCACAAATTATTTGTGTTGTTGTGGAATATTAATCATTAAATCCTTAAAATCTGTTTCATAGTTAACAAATGAAAGTACAAGAGGCCTGTAGACACAGTCTTCAGGTAAGTTTACTTCCTGCTTGACATATTCAAGTTTCAGAACAACAAAAGTAAAATATTCTGACAAGTAGTGGAAAACTTGCTGGTACTAAACAGCTGCTTTAAAAACTACCATGAGATCTGCACAGAGGTTAAGCCATAAAACCCATGGAGAAAGAGAACAAGTATCAGGGACAAACTATTTCTTATACTCTGTTCAGTCTCCACTACAGGAAGTTTTGCAGTTGAATTAGTGATGGCTTTATTTCTTTTGTCACCCCAGACACCAAGAGCATCTTTGCTTCATTTCTATAGAAAAGTATGAGAGACCACATAGTGAATCACCCATCAATCTCTTTCTTAGGGTCTCCCATGCAGCTGCCATGTGAGAAGATCTCTTCAGTTGTGGCACTGTAGTCACCAGCATTTTCCTGCCTGAACAAGGATTGCAGCTGCTGTCAATTTCTCGCCTGTAGGTCCTTTTAATCTAATGTATGTAACTCTCAAAAACAGTGTATTGAGAAAAGTAAGAGTTTAACTCCATTGTACACTGTTCCATAAGAAAAGGACAAGAATAGATAATGTTGTGTGATGAAAGTGAGGTGAGCATGATTACCTCCCGATATTATATCAAACAGGAATGAGACTAATGTAAATGCCTTTTCTTTCGGGAATGACTGAAGAAATTTTTCATTTGCAGGGACATGAAAATGTTTTGTTTGTTCAACTGTGGCTGTTGAATAGGTAATACAATTCTTGGCTTGGCAGTGATTTGGTGGTTGAAGCATCACAGCCCTTGTTTATGTTTACTCATAATACTTGATGAAGTAAGCCAGGAAGTGAACCTCTCTCAGAAAGTCTGTTTTCCACATCCCAATCTAAAATCCTTGACCTCAAGTAAAACCACTTCAGACAACTCAGAAAACCCAAGACTCGTCCCATAAATGAAACTTCAGGAGCAGACTGTCTGCATATGACCTAATTGCTTAAGTTTTACTCTGACCTGTAGAGCTCACTGATCTGTTGTCTCACAAAAAGGTAATGGCATTTGCTTCGGGTTTTTTAACATTTTCAGTTCCTTTGGGAATTGATATCTGGAAGCAAAAAATGTCATGGAGCAGGGACATTTAATGCGCATCATTTAATGATGCACTTTTAATGAGCATCAATTGTCTTTGCTCCAAAATGAAACTTGACATTCACATGAAGCAGTTAATGCTATGTTTGTGGTGGAACAGACAATGCAGACCCCACCATACTCCCTGTTTCACTTTTCCTGGCAGAGATAGACACCACCCATTTATTTATCTTAACTGCTACACACTGCCACAAGGTCTTGACTTGTCTAGATGAAAGGTAACTATACTGTTTCATGGAATAATAGAATCATTTAGGTTGGAAAAGATCTTTAAGACCACTGAGTCCAATCATTAACTTAATGGCACCATGTCCCCAAGTGCCACATCTACATGTCACTACCACGTCTTTCCAGGTAATTTTGGAGAGCAATAAGGTCTCCCCTGAGCCTTCTTTTCTCCAGACTAAACAACTCCAGCTCCCTCAGCTGCTCCTCATCAGACTTGTGCTCCAGACAAACTTTGTTGCTCTTCTCTGGACACACTTCAGCACCTCTATGTCTTTCTCGCAGTGAGGGTCTCAAAAGTGAATATGGTATTTGAGAACAAAGTTTTATAAGAAGTAAGGCTTTTCTCTGTCAGACAGGAAGAAGACATTGAATGACAATAATGCTGAGCATCTTTGACAGGCAGACGGGAACAGCTTAGATAAATGTAAAACTTAAGTGGATAAGTTCGCAAACAAAAAGCTGGTTTTCTGCTTTAACAATATGATTTACAGAGCTGTTTTTGGCTTTAAAGAATGGTCCCAAGGGGTTTTACTTCAGACGTAGTATTATGGTTTGGGACGTGAGAAACTGCATGTGGATTTTTGTCAGTGTGTTTAGATAACACAGAAATACCTTTACATGCTTACTATTACTGAGTGGGAAAGTGGGAGTCTGTTCAGCTCCAAACAGTGCATGTGGTTGGGTACGTGGGACAATATTTGATAGCAATTTGAAGGAACAACAGACTGTCATTAAATTGAGAAATTTCATTGAATGATTGTGAAACCTGTGGGCAATAAACTGTTTCTGTTTTTACAAAACTTTTGTGTTGTGCATGCAGTAAGGAATGTTTTGTTTGGGTTTTTTTCCCCTGCATTCAGATACTGTAAAAGAGTCTGTAGAAGTTTCTACAGTGTCACAGGAGTCCTGTTTATTTCCCACAGTGTAACAATCTGATGAACTGCTGTCCCCAGAGTCCATTTACTGTAGAAATGCAGATTTTGTCAAATGCTTGACCAGATGGATGGAAGTGGTATACCTATGTCTGTGAACAGAATCAAGCAGTCTGTGCTTTTCAATATCATCAGGGAGGCCGAACTAAGCAGCTCTTTGTACTCACATTGATATTTTTGTAAATTACTATTTGTTTTGTGAATTTCTGCAGTGAAAGACAGTTGCACTTGTGCAACAGAGAAAGTGAAAGAAAGAGAATATGAAGAAATAAAATAGCAGTTGGGAGCTGAAGGCTGCAATTTGTATTCAAGACTGCATCTTACAACTCAGTCTCTATTTATTCTGTGATATATTTTACTGGATGAGAGAGTATAAAATGAATCACAGTATGACAATAAAATACAACATGTTATCTAAGGTGGAGAACACCTGAGCCTGAGTGTGGAATAAACTATGTCCAGTATAGAGTTTTTGATAATCATAATCTCTTCTTTACTAAACTCCAAGGGAGTCTGTATCACATTCAGCTTGTTGCCTCCCTCAGATCTGCTGAAAACCAATTTGTATTAAAAAAGACAATTGTTAAAGGAAAATCCCAGCCATTTTGGCTAGTTGATTGAACTATTACATTTTGATGTGCAGTGGTAGCCGGATTATTTTGAGTTCTAGTGGCTGACATTCAAGATAGGGAATGGATAATATTTCAAGAAATCCTGGCTTAAGGCTCAGCATCACATAGGAAGTCTATGGCAGAACTGTGTTGCAATATTCCCTCTTTTTTTGTGACAGCATATTGACATGACTAAAAATTTCATAGTAAATTAAAGCTATGGTACACCATGACTGCCAAATTATGAAAGAACCTTGACTGAAAGAGCAAATCAATGAAAGGGTTTATTTTTTAAGGGAATAAGATTTCTTTTATAAATTCATCTATGTGAGTAGGTTGTATATAAATCTATAAATGTAATAAAGTAGCATGCATCATGCTGTTGACATATTTAATAGGTTGAGAATGCCTTTGACTAGGTCACAGCTGTGATTTCAATGAGGGTTATGCAGATAGTGATTTGGTCAATGGTTTGGTTTTGATACTTGGATAATTTGCAAAGAAGTGTCATCTATGTAAATTATATGTGTGGTAATTTTGCTATTATAATTAATTTCCTTTTTTAGATATGAGATACATTTTTTTAATCCTAGGGAGTAGAGCTGAACACATACATGGATCCACATGCAAAGGATAAGCATACAATACTGCTTTTTTTAGGATTAGGAAAATTTTTATTGATTCAACTAGGAAGAAAATCTCAGGACTTTTAATCATCTAACTTTGGTGCATATTCCATGAAAATGTATAAATGTATAAATGAAATTGCAATGTTGCAGAATTGCTTTGAACACAAAGAGCCTGTAATTTTATTTTAGACTATTCAGAGCAAAAAAATTAAAAAAAATATTCAGATGAAATCCAATATCTATTCTGTTTTTCCTATAATGAGCTTTTTGGCTGCATCTGATGAGTTATGTTGTTTTGTTTCACAGTCTAAATGGAAGGTTCTCGACATCCCTACTTTTCTATGGTGATTTATGTTGTTCTTCTGTTTATAATCCTTTTATTAATGTATTTCTGGTTCTATTAATTAATCATGGAATTCTCAGATCTGTTAGGAATCAGATGGTCTAGTAGTATCACTTTTATTAACTGCAGCACCATTTTTCACTGCTGAAACTCTGAGGAAGTGGAGTCTTTGTACTTGAAAATGTATCTGGAGTTAAGTTTCATGGCATGGATCTTCTCCAGTGCCACTTAAGTCTGGAGGCATCCAATCTCCATTAGGGCCTCAGTTTTTAATTTGTTTTTCTGTGGAAACAAAGTTCACATGATATATTCTTTTCTTCCTGTACCTACATGTTCCCTGCATGAACAAATCTGGATGTTTGTGAAAGTAGAAGGAGATTCATTTTCTGAAGGAAAGGCTCCATTAGAAACTCTCCCTTTATCTGTCACGGGAGAATTTACATCCTTTTTATGTGGGTGGAACTCTGCAATGTTTCTTCCTCACATGGGATCTTTGATCTATAACGAGAGATGAGGTCACACTACACTGTTGTTAAAATGTAATTAGAAATATTTATTTAAAGACCACCTTCATTTACTCTGTTTTTCATGCAACTGTTGTTTAGCTCACAGCTCCTCAGGCATGTGAGACTGTGCTAGAAATGTTCTCTCAGTGTTCCTGACCAGCATTGTGCTTATCTTATGCTTACCCGCATTGAAGCCTCATTGCTCAGTCAGTCTGCTTGGAAAGCCTTGGTGTGGTGGTCATCCCAACACACATGGTCAGACCTCAGGAAAATATGGTAGCAGCATGTTTCCGAGTCCAAAAGCTTGGAGTTTGCTATGGCAGCCTGGCTGCTGAAGTGGCCAACTACAACAGGGGAGCATCAAGTTTGCTTTGTCACTTGAAGGCAAAAGTAATTTATGATAATTTTTAAGCTGTTAACTAGATGGATAAGAATTTGTATTTGATAGGCTGTAAGTGTTATGTTCTGGTCTATCCTACTTTGCAGTTCTCCAGGAAACCAAAGTTCTGAATGTCATCACACCTGAGCTATGAGGAAACTCATGTCCTGATCTGAATGTTATGGTTAACTCCAGGACAAGCCAAAACCAAAGCTTTGGATCCAATTTCTTCCAGTTCCCAGAGTAAAGGGAACATTCATGTCCAGATGATATGACCCAGGCTTGTATCTAATTTCAGCCTTTCAAAATATTTGCATTCCTACTAATTATAGAAGCATAAGTCACATGAGGGCTTCTTTACAGGAGGAAGAAGGAATGGAGCAAAGCTCATGTCATGAGGCTGATGCTCTGGGCAGTGCATGGGGCTGGCATGTGGTATGGCACAGAGCACTGAAATCCTCAGGAAGAAATAAAGGCTGCACTGTGTTTAGGAGTATTTTTCCTTGAAGTGAGAGACTAAGTTTTTGAAGTCAGCATTGTCGTTTTTTACAAAACAGCTGTTTCAAGCAGGTGTTGCTTCCAAGGCAACAAACGTGTGTTTCTCTGGGTGACTTTTGCCTTTTCCTTAACTCTGCAGCTGCAGATGTCAAAGTTAAGTGCAACTGAAGACAGCACATATCACTTTCAGAGAAATTACAGGAAACATTGCCCTTTTTCTTAGAATATTCTCCACAAAGAAGAAAAGAATATAACAAAAAAAATTAACACAAATATGTAATCGTCATACATTCCTGTTTCTTTTGCCCTTTACCACTATATTTAGAATATTTGTTTGATATGACCATATGTCTCTTTTAAAAGCAGCGTCTGTATCCGCTAAGAGGAAAGGCCTTCTTTGGTGGGAGATGATCTGTGGAAACAGATTTTTCATCTCACTTTATTTCCTTTTAAATTAATGTTTTTACTGTAGGCTCAGTCCTGTTTGCATCTGAAGATAATTAAAGATTAGTCATGGGTTTAAAAGAAAATAAGACTGAATTTCCAACAGTAGGACATTGAAAGAGAATCTGAATTGAATGTGCTATAACCACTACAGAAGGCACATTATCATTAGGTCCCTCTGTTTTTTTTTTAATTTCTACCTTTTTAGTTCTTGAATCTTGTGATGAGTATATCCAACTATTTATTTTTCCTATGAACTTTCAAATATTATCTTTAAAAGAGTTATATGTTCCTATAAAATAAATTTAGAAGTTAGAGAATTTAAAAGCCTTCACACATGGTAGTATATTTTTTGTATTTACAGGAACAAAATGTTTTATTATAGAAAAATTCTTATGAAAGAGATTAATCCTTTTGAGGATTAGGTCATGTGAACAGACAACACAGAAAGAAATACAACCAATCCAACCAGATTGTCTTTTCTTTCACACAAACCAGGTGTTACAGAACAAGTCAGCTAGAATCAAATAAATACTGAATCTTATTTAGCTTGTCCTAAACAGTGAAATTCTTAAAAAGCAAAGGCATCCTTCTCCACAGATTAGTGCAAACTGTAGTGTTTAAGATGAATGACAAGTCAGCAAACTGATTATTTTTCTTACCCTGTAAACTCAGGGAAGTGGCATGGACATTTCCAGAACACTTTGCACCCTTCATTTCAAACCTTTAGATTTTTTTTTAACCTACCTGTATTTTTTCTTTTTTTTTTTTTTTTTGAGCTGGAGATTGCAATGAAGATATTTGACGATCAATGTTCTTAAAAAGTAAGAATTTTATTTACTTAATCATTACTAGTGTTTTGACATCTGTTTAGCAGCTGTTCTAATCAGTGGTGGGAGAGATAAACTTGTATTGCAAAAACTGCAGGAATGAAGGCGTTTCGATAAAGTACCTTTATAACAACTGAGAGGGTAAATACACATCCAAAGTTTATGTGGGTTAGCAAAGAATTTTGCTAACCTTTAAAGTTTTATGAGTGAAAATCAATCTTTGAGTGAAAATACAATTCAGATCTCATAAGAAGTATTTGTCTATATAACTGTAGTATGTCTACTAAATTGTGTATGGTTCTTCTGTACCAAGATATATGCCCATTCTTTGTCAGCAACATAAACCTAAGTTTGTTTAGTAGACAAGTATTACAAATGTTGTCTATTTTAATTCAAGTAGTGAAAAACACGGAGAGAACTTGGTGACTGTGTTGTAAGACTAACTCCTTGTTCTCAGGAAGTCCCTCCAAGAGTAGCAGAGAGTAGTACCACGAGGACTCTGCGATTTTGACCACAACTGGTAAAAGCATAAGAAGGCACTGGTACTGGATCCTCTGGAAAACCTTTGAGGATGTTTTGAGCAGGTGGAGGGAACAGAGACACTGTCAAACTGGTGGAAGGTGGTCAGAATATTCTGGAAAGTTTCAGGTGTACATCTGAACTGAGTGATTTAAAAAGTTTTGGTAATGGAAAGAAAAATGTTGTTCTAAATATGTTACCTTAGAAAGAAGCTTTTTAAACCAAGGAAGTTCTTCAAACAGGAGCTTTGAATAGTGGCCTCAGTATAGTGACCTATCAAATGGCCATCTTGATGAAACATCTTATATTGCTCTATGTAGTCTTCATTATAACATGCACTGGAAAAAAACAGATTTAAAATTTCAGAATGAATCCCTTTCATTTCTTCTTGTTGGATGCAGCATTATTTTAGAACTAGCAGAATGGAAAGAAAAATTTAAAAACCATGTCTCTGAGATTTCCTAATCATCACAATTTGAAGCATCTGTTTTTGAAACCTACATTTGTTAACATTAACTTTGGTGCAAAGTTTTACTGTAGCTTTAAACAAATATTATTCTATCATCATTATAATTTATTCTTGGTGCTATCAAGATGCTTTTCTTGAAAGAAATAAATGTCTATTTTGTCTATTTTGTTACAGTGCAAATGTCATACAACAGTTACCGTTTGTATTTAAACTTTTTCCCAGAAGAACACATGGCTTCTTGCCATATTGGCTTTGGTTCCTCAGTGAATCACTCGTAAAGGAAATCCAACTTGTGAAGTAATGATTAGATATTCCCTGTTTTTCTTCTTTATTTTCTTTCTTCCAAAATTGTCTCCTGAATTACAATGATACTTTTACTGAAAAAAAACAACAAACCCAATCAAATCAACAACAATTCACCCATTTAAAACAAACATCAAGGTTAACCTTCATTTGTAATAGAAAAACCATATCAGGACACTTTTCTGTGCTTCAGATAGACAAAAATGTTTATAACTGAGACACGTTCTGGGGGAGATAATGAAGCTGTGGAAAATGGTAGATTTTTTTTTACTGGTAGTAAAGATAAAGTGCTGACAGCATTTCAGACTGTTTGCCAGTAAGGTTGCTAATAACATATAGGTACAGAATCAGGATTGCTTTCAGGTTCTGCTAAGGTATCTCAGTAAGATTAACCTTGAGATCAGCTCATTGGTTAGAACATGGTGCTATGTAACACTGATTGTGAGTTCAATCCCTGTATGGGCCATTCACTTGATAATCCTTTTGATAATTTGGTTTGATTTGATAATCCTTGGGGGTCCTTTCCAACTCGGAATATCCTGTGTTTAAATTTTTCCTCTTCTTGGTAAAAGATTGTTTTGTGTGGGTAATCTTCTTCCTTTTAGTTGCAGTAATGTTCTAGGGCACTGCAAATCATTTTTGTTCAATGCCTTGGCTCAAACCAGCTACAGATTTAAAAACACAATGTAAGAATATGGCACTCCTGTGTTAAACTACATAGAGGGTAAATTTGCTGAGAGGTTTCTATACAAATTCTGTGTTTCTGTTGGAAATCACTGAAAAGCAGCTAAGAAATAATCTTGGAAACAATCTTACTTTGCCTGTTCTTGGAGCCTTAACAGAACAGTTTGGCTAAGTCCTCACAAAATTTCCTCTGTACTGGCATGAGGGCTCTGGCCTTGGCTGAGACGAAGTCTTAGAATAGTTTTTGCTGTTAGATGTGGTGGTTCTTTAGCAGCCAAATGGGACAAATGTGATAACTGGGCACACTGCTACCCATTCTGGTCTGAGAATGCTCAACACTGAATGCAGAGTCTAAGGGAGCAACAGAAAAGTGTGAGTATGAGTAGAGAGAATGAATACATGAAAACAAGAAGCTGGGTGTCTTCAGCTTATTTTCTCCATTTATAACTCTTCAGACAAGAATATAATCTTACACAATTAGATACAGTCATGAGTACTGGCAATGTTGGCCTGGAACAGATGCAAGCCAGCACATATGTTTGCGTATGTATATCCGTGTGCTTACTCAATTTTATACATGTATTTATTTTTACTTATAAGTTCTTCTATGTACATGTTAACTTCATAGGTAGTTAAAATAAACTTTTCAAACTGCACTTTGCTTCTTTTCCATAGCCAGCATATTCACTCTATTAACATTTTTGAAGAGCCTTTCAGTGACTCCTCTGTACTGCTGCTTTGTTGAACCTTTTATTTACATTGACTAAGCGGTCATCTCCAAGGCCCTGAAATATAAATGGCTGTAAAATACATGTGTATGTGGGTGTGCACACACATGGTGCAGAAGCCCAGAAGATAAAGATCTGAGATGTATATCTCAAACACCAACAGCCAGATAGTTCTGAATAGCAAGGAGTGATGGTAATAACACACTGTGAGAAAGAACAGGATGTGACTGGAGAAGGGGCCATGCGGAGGTAGGGCAGCACTGCCCTGGGACAAATGTCTTAATCATTTAGGCTTAATAATTTGCAACTTAGCCAGTTGTAAGTTGCTTGAACACAGTGATTAAAACTATTGTAGCTTAACCTGAATCAGTTCTACCATTTAAAACCATGACCCGTATTTTTTCACATTCATGAAAAGATATCAACTAAATGCTCACAAAAATTTTGGAGGACTCTATGGTACTCTTCTGTTTCAGACAAATTAAATAATATCAGTTTTCTGTTTCTTCACAGTTTTCAAATGCACTTCTAAGACTTATAGTCCTTAAAAAATAGTACTACTACTACTACCACTACCACAAGGTATACATAATATTTTTTAAAATATGAATTCTCTCATTAGTGGTTATGTTATTCTTTTTTTTTTTTTTTTTTAACATTTTCATCTAAAAGAGAGGCTGGTGTATCTGAACAATTTTCCCTGCCATGTTTGAAAATCAATGAAGAGCTGATGTAGTAGCTATTACCTCTCTATGATATACACCATCCCACGAATCTTAGAACATTTTGTGTTTGTACATGTTGGCCTTCTGTGGATCTTTAGATATCTCTTTTATGTGCACTTCTTTCTGGAATGAATCCAGAGTTGAAGTGCAATAGATTTCATTCTAAATTACAGCAATAATTAATTTCATTTCAGCTTCAAAACAATGATAGACTAATTAGAAACCAACCACCATTAGTGGTTTTGAATTTCACAAGACTAACTCCTGCTATACACTCCTCTTCAAAGAATTTTTCTTTGCTACTATCTAAGGATTACATATCTCAACTCTTCAAAAATGTGTTACCTTGGATTCATCAATCTAGAAATCTCTTTTTATCTTTGTTTGGTAACTCTTCTGCTCATATTGCAGCAAGCTTTTTAAAGAACAAAGGAATAACATTGAAATTCCTGTCTCATTAGAAGATTAATTAAACCTGGTCTAGAAGTTAGTTTGATTAAAACAAAATGTCTAGGAAACACTCTGTCTTTAGCTGAAGAAATACTTCCCTCTGAGAAGTGGATATAAAAGTGCACTGAAGGATATGTTGGCTTAGGGAGTTTATAATCTCAGGAGGGAAAGGGAAGACCAAAGCCAGAGCTGCATGGCAGTGCACACAAATGCTGTCACATCTCTTGGTGCAGCCACCACTAAAGCTGCCCTTATCACTGCTCAGCAGGACTGTGACTGGAGTGCATCTCACGACTGAGTTTGCCTTCTTTTGACAACTCTTTTTGGGCTTTTCTTGCAGAATGGGCCTTCAAGTGTATGGATATCACTCATCAGTCTGAGATGTGAAGACACCAAAACTAACAAATCCAAAACCAGCAGTAAGATGACCACAGGTAGGCTTGTGGATTTGTTATCAAGTTAGTGTGGTTGTACTATAACGAGCAGTGCTATGCTGAGAATAAACTACAGCTCATCAGTGAGTTGGGTGTCTATCTTTCTATGGTTTATCTGGTTTCTTATGACTGGAAACTTTCCTATAATGATTCAGTGACTAATCAAGAGATTTAAGACATTATTAGGAACTGTAAGTTTAATTCTTCTAAGATATTTTAAAATAATGTTCTCATTCCTGAGATTCATTTTAACTTCTTTTATTCTCTATGTTAGCATTCTCAGAAGTCTCTTTCTTCCTTTCAGTTTGGGTTAATTTGGTCCCCTTTTTGATACACCATTTTGATTTGCTGCAGATTTAGCTGCCTGCAGCAAATCAAAAGGCTTGTTTCTCCACTCTGTCCTTTATAGAGTCTTTTTCATTGTTCATCCCAGGATCACTTAACGTATGTCAGCCTGTGGATTTCGTTTTTCATAACTTCTTGCAGGTATACATAAACTTACCTATAAAGGTTTCAGGGTCTTTGTCTGGAGTAGTACCTTACAAAATTGACTTTAAACCCCTCCATCTACCACTGTTGGAAAAATATATTGTATTTGAAAACAAATATGACCACGACCTTAGATATTCTGCATGCAAGCAGATTTAGGGTTTTGCAGATTTCATTCAAATTCTTCAATATCCTGTTACAGATCACATTGATCTGCTGACAGCTAGCTCATCCAAGGGTGTGGGCCACAGTGGAAGGAATAAAACAATCAAAATAAAAAACAGTTCAAGCTTTAGAAAGCTAGAGCTATTCAAAAGCAGTGGCATTTTCTGGGTTAAAATTGCAACAGACCTTTTACAGCTTCTTTTCTTTTTTACAAAAGTATTCACAGGTCTCTGTTTTCTGCCAATTTCTACTAAGTGGAAGCATCTTTAAGATGTCTCCTTGGACTTTACTACATGTAGGATAGAATGTAAGCTATATAGACAAGCTTCACAAAAATGTTTCCATAATTCTTCTTTCCTTCCAAAAAGAAACTGTTCAAAGTCCATAGAAGTTTATACTCACTGAAGACAGTATCTCACTCTGTTCCCTGCATCTTCTTCCGTGGTTAAACCTTTGCCAACAGTCACTCACAACTTTTAATAGATCTAAAACTGAATGCAAGGAGGAGCCCTTCAGTAGCTCTTGTCTTTTTCTCTTCTATATAAAGGCTGATGAAAAGAAGCTGAGTGCATAAACCTGACTGCTCAGCACTTCTTCCTGGCTATATTTTCTCAAGCCCTTTTAATGGGTAATCAGCCTTTAGGAACATGTCTATTTTACTTATCCCTGAGGCTGCTTTCTGTCTCAGTGATGTCATTCTGCTTTACCTAAGCTCTCAGCATTGTTGCATGGTATTGTTGCCGTACATATGGTGAGAGTCAACAGTACTTGCAGTGTTTGCTTTGTAATGCATGAAAAAGACATAATTGTTCATGTTGTTTCAATAGGCTTTCTGAATAGACGTTCCTATTAAACAACTTTTAAAAAATTGGCCGGAGGCAATGATGGAAACAATAACAACACAGAACAACAAAGGTGAAAGACGGTTTGAGATTTACACGCTAACAAATGTTTAGCTCATTTAAGTTTTAGGCTTAGGAGAGGAAACAAAATCTGCTGTTCTACTGAGCAAGCATTTTTGTTTTTCACTAACTCCTGTTTATAGAACAAATTAAGCCAGTCTTGCCTCCATATGGATATGCACACAGGAAGAGTAAAACTATTATTAATTGCAGATGCTTGTCAGTATATAAGATACAGGTGGTGTAGGGCACAAACTGACCTGTCATCCTGTATTGGGTCTGGCACATATTTAGCCTGAACAAGCTTACACGTGAATGTTGTACCACCTAGGAAACCCAGTAGAGGTTGCTAGTGTTGAATTTCTGTTTAAAAAGACATTTACAGCAAGTAAGGATGGAGTATGTCTGTGGTGGAAGCTGGACTCCTGCCACGGACAAAACCCTCAGCAAAGTTCAACTTGTCGTGATGTTTTCTGAGAGAGGGAAAAAAAATTAACATGAGCATTCAGGAGAAATAAAGTGAATATGGTTAGTGGTGATGAGAGACCATAAAAATGTTATTGCCTGCAACTCACATGTTTCAGCAGGTAGTATTTCAAACCAAACACTAATGGCTCTGACATCTGGAAATAATTTGATAACAGAAAGAGTTGGGAGAGAAGTGCATAGTGTGATAATAAAATTCATATATGTAAATTAAGATGTGATTAATTCTTTTCCACGGTGGTATTGGATGATCACTGAGGTGCTGGTTTTTGTTTTGCAAGAAATTTGTTCATTCAGGGTATTAAAAAGCCTTTGTTATTCTCAAAGAAATTAACTCATAGAAATTTTGGAAACAACAAAACTACAAGTCGAGGTTATCTTTGTTTGGGAGTCTGGGTGTAGTCTCACCACAGGAGGTGAGGGGCAGGTTCAGTGAGAGGAGCATATCTGCACAGCTCAGAGAGCGCACAGGGACAATGCCAGGCAGACGGGCATGTGCACAGTGCCCCGTCCACACAGCTCCTGGGACCCAAGCCTGTAGAAACACAGAGCCACAAAGGCAGGGGGAAACACACATTGTAATTGGGGGGCACATTATGGCACTAGGGAAAAATATTTTGGGACTGTACAAGATGTGTTATGAAATTATTAGGATGTATTAGAGGAGAAAGTAAAGGTGGGGAAAAGGAAGGATCTAATTGGCACGGTGATCTAGGTGAAAGGGATGACTGCCTGCTAAAAACTTAAGGTATGCCAGCATAATTTTAGTGTAATGCAGTTTTAATCAGTTTATTGTGTATTTCTTTTAGTTAAAAACTTTTGGTGTTTAGGATAATTAGAAGTTCAATTTATACTGTTTATTCTGTTTGCTGATCATATTAGTAATATTTCTGATGTAAAACAAGCACATTATGTGATAAACTTTTAAATTTCTCTTTATAAATTGGTGGGGTTTCCTGTTCCTTTTTTATTTAATCAAACAATACACGTTTTGTAAATAATTTTTAAAGTTTAACAGCTACTTAAAGGTGAGTTAATGCAATCTTTGTGAAGAGTTCTCAGAATTTCTTAAGTAATCCAGAGGTTAGAATTTTTCTTAACAGTAATTGTAGAAGAGTTAGTTAGGAAATAAGTAGCATTTGTTTTCTCTTGGAGGAAAGGATGAGTGCAGTCAGGAGACAAGAGAAACACAGAGAATGAAATGAATAGTCTGCTAAGAAGAAAAAGAAAGTGTTGCCTTATCCATCAGCCTTAGACATTAGGCATAGAAATAAAATAACCACTGGGCAATAAGAAGAATTTGGTTCTCAAAGTTCAAAACTGTTCAGAATTGAAATGGTTCAAAACTTGCCCATAATATATATCTGAGTTGTAATTTAATGTTGGTGTTCATGCTTATAATTTAATGCTATTATTTAACTATTATTGTGATAAAATCACTTAAAAAAGAGAACTTTTTAGAAGTATCGAGCAGAATTGTTATAGAAATGTTCTAGGTATTGTTCTGATAATACAGCTGAAGAAAAAAAGGCTGAAAAAATATTAAACCAGGTATAAAAAAATGTTTCTTTTCTGGCACCATTCTTGAATAATATCTATTTTTTTAATGACAAAACGGAAGTAACACAGGCAGAAGATTGCCCATTCATACACATATTCTGTGTTCTCTGGTGTTATATTAGACATTATTCAGATGCTGTATAGAAAATGAGATTTCATCCTCCGTCCTGTGCTCTCAACCCATGATCTGCAGTGTTCAGTCCCTTTTGACTGGTCTAATTGGATCTGACCAGAATTCAGAGCTTGGAAACTCCAGCACTGGAGGAAAACTTGCATAGTACATAAGGGAGTGTGTAATTTCTGTACTTGTTTTTAAAAAGAAGGTAGCTTTAATCCTTGTCCTTCTATAAATATTTATGGGTATGGATCCTTGATCTAACATTTGTTTTATCCATCTTCCTCTATTATAATTTCTTGCAATTCATAATCATTGATGAAAGTTCACATTCATAACATTTTGCTTTAAATAAAGAATTTAGCGAGTTTATTAGGAAACACAGAGTTTTACATTGCTATTTGTTTTAAGTCCAAATAGTAAGTCCTATATGACTTTCAGGACTAAAGTAATTTCAGAGAAGAAGAACCTCAAAGGGAAATAATTACCTAAGTATTTAAAAATCTTGGTCTGAGACTTGATAGGGACCAAATACATTTATCCGTCCTATCTGGATGTGAATTTTCATCATCATGCTGATAAAGGGGAACAGAAAATAGATTCTGTTTTTTCACACTCCACCATGTCAGGCGTGATCTTTTGTCACTATTTAGATCTCTTAAAGAACCAAAGGAACTTTTCTACACACACTACAGGAGGAGGAGAAACAAGTTAATTAGTAGGCACAGCTGCAAGTGTTAGCAAAAGAGCTTTCCTTGAAACCATAATTAATTTAGTTGTTATGTTTTCTGTACATTTAGTAAAGCACTAGATGTTGAAGTTTTCACGTTACACAAAGCTGGTTAATATCAGTGGACATAAATGTATTGACTAAGTATGCCAAATTTACCTTTCATATTGTCATTTTGTTCTCTGCAAAATTGGAATTCAAAATAATAAACAAGTAAAAGAGAGATTACATCTTCTGATATCCAGTGAGGTTGTCTTTCCTCTAATCGTGAATATGACTATTAATGATCTGCATATACAAACAAACACATAGACACACAGAGAAAATCTAAGAGTTCCTTAGACTAGAAAGGATTAGCAATATAAAAAATCTCTTCTTCTTACTCCCATTCCGGACAAAAAATCCCCAAACCAACTACAACATTACTTGACTGCTGCAGGTTCCGTTTCAGTGCTCACTAAGATGTAATAATGTGGGACTACAGAAATATTCTATCTGCAAAAATTCTTCTGAAAGTTTATCTTCAATGTGTCATCTTTATTTGTCTAACCCACCTTCAACTTTAAAATTCATTGACCTGGGTGCTAATTTATGTCATGTTTTTTATTAAGCAATAAAAGTATATTTTTTTAATAATACCTCTCCAAAAATAGGTCTGTCTAACATTCAATGGAACAGGTATTTCACACTCATTGATAAATGAGAATAGATAAGTAGAGTCAAAATGTTTATAGATATTTATTAAGAGGAAACAAGTATAGAGAGTGATAAGATGCATGCAATCACTATTTGCAGGAGTCAGAAGTGCCTCAGGCAGAGTTCTCAAACTCAAAGTTCCCTCAGAGGTTAAGCCTGCAACTGCTGATATTATATGATGTTATTAGATGTGGTATTTTAAACATTTTCACTGTGAGGAACACGGACCATCCTTTTAATGAGACGAGAAGCAGAAAAGTGCCTCAAAGTAAAGAAATGAGCTAAGAATAATGGGAAATGGCTGTCTCTAAATCAAAAATCTTAAAATGATCTGAAAATAGAAACACAGGAGGACTCCTTTCCGTTCCTTCTGTTTGTTAGACAGATTTCATCTTGAATTCCTTCCCGTATAGAAACAGATTTTTTTGATTGAAGCATGCTGGTGTTGTAAAGATGTGATAAATATTGTGCATGCAGCACACAGCAGAAAAATTGCCCCTGACAACAGTGTCTGAGTTACTTTGAATGGAAAAATGCATTATTTCAGGAACAAGAAAAAAAAAAGCCTAACACTATTTTTTTTTTTTTGCAAAACCTAAATGAAACACAGGCAATTATTAGCTTTTAACAGGCAAACACTATGTTTCGAGCACATCTGATGTAATTCCTGAATGACATTACGGAAGAATTCACACCTTGGTGAATTGTAGCTGTCTTGAAGCTAATTGTGCTGGGTTTGGCTGGCGTAGAGTTAATGTTCCTCACAGTGACTGGTATGGTGCTGTGTCTTGGATTTCTGCTGAACACAGGGTTGATAATATAGAGATGTCCTTGTTATTGCTGAGCAGGGCTTACACAGAGCCAGGGCCTTTTCTGCCTTCTGTACTGCCACGCTGGCAAGGAAGTTTGGGTTACATGGGAGGCTGGGAGGAGACACAGTTTGGACAGGTGACCCAAAGTGACCAGAGAGATATTCCAGACCATATGACATCATGCTCAGTATGTAAAGTGGGGGCAAGGAGGAGGAAGGGGGCACATCTGGAGTGATGGGAGTTTGTCTTCCCAAGTAACCACTGCATGTGATGGTGCTCTGCTCTCCTGGAGATGTCTGAGCACCGGCCTGCCCATGGGAAGGTGTGAATGAATTCTTCTTTTGCTTTGCTTGTGTGTGTGGCTTTTGCTTTACCTGTTAAATTGTCTTTATCTGTACCTGTATATTGTCTGGCTTTTACCCTTCTTATTTCCTCCCTGATCCTGCTGGTGGAAAAGTGAGGGAGCAGCTGCATGGTGCTCGGTTGCTGACCAGGGTTAAACCATGACAGTAATGAAGAAAGATCAACATCTACTCTGTGCATGAAAGTAAGAGAGTCAGCTTGCTCAGTAGGCTAACATGAAGTGAAAGTGGTCCTTGTCACAAAGGAAACTTAAAGGGGAGAATATGGAATGAGAATGTGTAGCAGGTAGAAAAAGGAGAGGCTGCCTGTTAAGGGGAAGTTTAAGCTGTCTGCAATCATAGCATAAGACTAGTTGCACCATTCTTTTCAAATAAGTAATTTTCCAGCTTTTTGATATTCTCACTTCAAAAAAGAAACCCATGATGCACCATGCATTTCCTCGTAAAATATTTATGAATGCTGGTATTATTACTTCTGCCAAACTTTCCATTTCTTGTTTTTAATTTTCCTGTTCTATCACATTTGGAAACATGCAAAGAATTCGTATGATACCTCCCTACAAATTTCTCCGGTCATTAACACAGAAAATGCACCTCTTTACACCTTCAATAGGAGAAAACCGGTCTTTTAAATTGAAGTTACATTATGCTACCTGGCAGGCTAGCATAAATATGCAGAATGACAAAATTAAAAAAACCTGGCTTTTTCACTCTTGCCAAGGTAAGGGAGAACATGATGTTATGAGTGGCAGCACTGCTGAGACACAGTCCTTAGCTGGGAAGGAGATATTGGAGAAGTTCTCTGTTCTTTATTTCCTCTTATTCTTGTAGAGACTGAAACAGCCTTCTTGTAATTACCCTATATTTTCATCATATGCAGAATGTTTTGCACATGTTGGATACATTTTTTCTTTGTTTGTTCCTTTGATAACCACGTATAGCCAGCTCTCTAAGTTGTATCCATTCAGTGGTCTATAATTTGCCATTTGTAATTTGCACTTATAACTCCAGAGCCTTTGATATAAGTGTGTGTCTTGTTATCCTGGTGTCAATTGTCATCCTATCATGAGTTCTTGGGAGCCTCTTCTACCAGTTTGGGAACACCAGCTTCTCGTTGAAGTGGTGGCATTTTTCTTCAAGGAAAGCAAGAGAAATAGGGAAAAAAAAAAGAAAGAAATATTTGAAGACCATCTTGTAAAAAATATCCAATCCCACACATGGACATCTGAGGATTGAATGTCTGCCTACACCTGAGGCAAAAGAAGATGGCACTTACTGATGAACCCAATAGGATTATTTTCATATACCTAGATTTTTGTACAGTGAGAAAACCACAGCACATACAACCATTTAACTGCTTTAGTCTAGGGCATTTTTGTTCTTTTTAGATAACGTTGCAGAAAATTTGTTTCCCCCATATGTGAAAAGAAAATCACACTATTAAACAGTTAATTAATAAAAGTGATTCTGGAGCAGACAACTACAGTTATGTAATGCTCAGTTATGTGGTCCTGCCTTCCTTCAGCTGTCAGATGGAACTTTGATCTTTCCCTGTTGCAGGATTATTAACTGCATGGTATATCCACTGCAGTGTAGAACAGTCTCCAGCCAAGATGTGGTGGGCTTTTGAAAGTCATATTAATTTAGTTTCTTCCCCTGTTTTCTGTATGGTTATTTTTTCCCTACTTTCTCAGTGATTACTATGGCTTTCTGGCATAGAATAGAGGGTGGTGAGGCAGGTTGCCCAGAGAAGCTGTGGAAGCCTTATCCCTTGAAATGTTCAAGGCCAAGTTGGATGGGGCTTTGACCAGCCTGGTCTTGTGACAGGTGCTCACAGAAAAGGGGCTGGAACTAGATGATCTTTAAGGTCCCTTTCAACTCCAAACCATTCTATGATTCTGTAATTCTAAGATGTGTTTGGTGACCTTTGCTGGATGGTGGCATTATCTCTGCTGTATTCTGTGCCTCCTCTGAGGCAATACTGAAGGCAGGTATTGTGAGATGCAGTCAAAGAAATTTGCTAGTTACTTATTAGATGGAAGGCAAACCATACAGTATATGCTAATACTGAGATGGAGAAATACACGGGAAAGTCATGCCAGGTGTTGAGCAACCAGTACAAAAGACTTTGGGAAAGTATCATAGCCAGAACTTACAAATACCAGCTCAGTTTTTCGCTAATGAGGTGCCAGAGAAAATCCCCACTTTGCCCTTTAATATTAATGACTGACATTGTGCTTCAGGCTTAATTAAGTCATTAAGTATATTGCCAAGAAAAGTTACAATGTTGTTGAAAACAAAAGCAAGCCACATTTTTTTCTCAAAATTCTCCATAAGTGAAATATTCTTTTTATAGGGAAGAAGCAACTTTATTTATATATATAGTTTTCCTTTGTAATTTGATTGACAGGCCCTCTGCTCTTCTCTTGTAAGAAAACAGACACAGATCAGCAACTCTGCAACTGCTTTTTTAAAGCCTTTGATATTAGGATTAAGCCAGTTCCTGTTTGTCTTCTCTCTTTTTCCAGAACTTTTTCTTTTATAATTCTAAGTTATCAGTGTGAGTGTGTTACTATCAAGAAAAGTTTTCTGTTATTTTCCTGTGAAAATTTACATCTTGGTAGGCATCAGCATGGTAAAGGCAGCCTCAAGTGTTCACTCAAAGATGCTGTGTTTCAGATGGGAGGTTTGTAGGAAGGCCTTTGAAGTAACTAGACTTCAAATCCTTGAACTGTAAGAAGTTACTTTATTATAACTCTTCAGGGCTGTAATATGCACATTTTATAATAACATTTAGGGATTCTCCATTCTCTTTCTCATAATTTTTGAGTCCCTTGCTAAAAAAGATCTCTCCAGTCTGTAAAATTTGCACATGTAGTTACAAAGGGAAAAGTGCTAAACCCTTTGACTGTGAAGAGACATGAAATTTTTCCCTTGGCACCCCCTATCCGCCCCCCATGCCCAGTATTCAACACAAATCAGAGCTATTGTTTGCATTTGAATAAACCTTTAGCATTTATTTTAGTTGTTTCACTTTGTGCAGCTGTATATTAATGATGCAAAAGAGAGTTTTCTCTTGAGGATGGTGGGCAAGCTGAATCTCAGGTGTCTATTCAAGTCTGGCTGCTGAACTGCTTGGCATCAGTCTGTGAGCGAGCATGCAGTTAGCATTTTCTGTGACTGCTGCCCATCTCCTTTATTTTTAAACGTGAAACCTCATCTTGGACATAAAAAGTATTTATCAAGAGAAAGCCTAATACTTCTCACAGAAGATGGTTTTGTCAATTACATTTTAAAATTATAAGAAAGCTCTACTGGGAGAATTTCTAAGCAGCTTTCATTTGTAACACGATTCTTGATTTCATTTACAAGAAATAGAAATATCTATTACAGGGAAGCTGAGTGTTATGTCTCCCTTCTTTTGCACTAGCTGCAGAACCCAGACTGTGAGAATGTCAGCTGTGTCTTCAATTTTGTGGTTCTTTCCAGTCATGTTTTCTGTTGTGGTCCGCTATGGAAAAATAATAAAGTACAACAACAAAAAAAGCCTTTCATTTTAATGTGGTTAAAATTGGTCTCCTTTGCAGATTAGCTTCCTTTTAAGTGTGGTTTCCATGCAGAACATCAACAAATAGTATAAAGATTTATTTCAGATTGAGCTCAGCAAAACAATGCATTTTCTCTGATAGATATAATTCTTATTTTTTAAATATTAGCCAGACATGCTTGTTTTTTTGGTTGGGTAAGGCAAATGTTAAGATTGAGGAGACAAGGTAGTAATTTATTTCTTCCTCTTTCCTATAAAAAACAATGAAAAAATGCAATTTCAGCTGGCACGTTACAGCACCTTCGAATGAATGCAGAAAGGGTCTAGCACGCATTAACTGGAAAGCTATGATTCCTTGCAGGAGAAAGTGGCTACTTCAGGGCTGCTAAGATAGCTCTGCAGATCTTCCTGTCATAATTGCATATTGTTGCCGCATGTTTAGCAAATGTCTTCCCAGAATTATCAATTCTAACACAATTTGTGCATCTAAGCAAAAGGAATGAGGAAATGTCACTCACATCAAATCAGCTTTGTATATAAAACCAGATTTATTGAAGACATTTAAAATCTCTTCATACAGGCCGATTTCAACAACTGATGGGCTTGCCTTTCAACTACAGTTTGGCCTACAGTGGTCAAGACTGAGATATTTCAGGACAAGATAGCTATATAGTTCTGTATCAGAAAGGGATTTTTTCTCTATCTCATGCCAAATTCACTTTTGTTGAGGTACAGTATCAAGACCACAGATTGTGATGAAGAGTATATCAATGTTGAATAAAAATAATAGTATTGTCCCCCTTTATTTCACACTGCTTTCATGTCTAACTGAAATATTTTGGTTTCATTCATTCATTTTATGAATGAGAATTATTTTTAGACACTACTGTAATACATTTCTTCCTTGAAAGAAGCACAGTGCTCTAGAATCTATATTCACAAAAAAATCACCAGTTATTCCTCAGAATGTGTCTTAGCTATATTAGAAGAATGCTTGGTATTTTTTAATGTACTATTCAAGCATTGGAAAGTAAAATTAAAGAAAAATCTTAGTTTCTGAATTAGTTTATAACATCAGAGCTCATCAAAACCTATAAAATACTTAGAGTTGACACTAGACTGCTAACACTTTGCTAAGATTATAGAGTACCTGTAGATTTTGGTGTACCTTTTCCCATCCTGAAATACAATGAAAGTTTTTTTGTTTATTTTTTGACGATCCCCAGCTTAGGATTCTCTGTCTTTTGTATGAATGTAAAAGATCAGGATTACCTGATTTTAGAGAAATATTTTGCAGAGAAATATTGCTTGGTTTATGGTTGAAGTTGTTAAAAGGAAAACTTTATTTAGAGCTTAAACACAGTAATGAAATAATGGAAATCTACTCCTTAATTCAAGTTACGTGTTTCCTTGAGGTCTTTTGAAAATTGACTTAAAGAGATCTCTCTAATAGTCCTTCCACATTTGCTTCGAGAATGGCAGGGAGCCAAAGAGAATGACATCACATTTTTTTAATAAACAGTTCCCTCAAACTTCAGCCTGAGAATCTTTACCACTAAAAGATCAGTATATTTCCTCCAGGATAGAAACAACTGTCTAACGCGTCAAGACCAAGGGACTTGTTCTTTCAGACTTCATACTAAGAGAAATAATAATGAATGATACAGTGTGTTTTCTGTGTTTGAGTATCTTGTGCGATGATGATATTTGAAAACTGTCTATAAAATACAGTTTGTATCCCATTCAGAAAAAACACAATTGAAAGTTCATAGTCAATAAAGCAATTTAGAAGTCATAATGGTGAAGAGAAGACCTGAACAACTGCATTTAGAAAGCACTTGAAGAAAAAATTATTCACTATTTTTTTAATAAATGTACCTTGGAGTAGAAAAGCACCCTCTGTATCCAGGTATACCTGTCCTCAGAGTACTAGGCTGTGCCTTGCTATTATTTAGTATAAATTTATGTAGTTAAATTCTTCCACAATATTGGGTGTCAACTACGTCCAAGATAGTCACCATTTTGTTGAAAGAAGCTGCTTATAAAGATATCTGTAAAAACCCCCAAACCCAACACTGATATTTTGTTCAATTGCTAAATGTTGCTTTATTTTCATGCTCACAAGGATGGCTGACATTGCACAAGTTTGTACTGCGTTCCAGGGATGTAGTTCTTTCCAGTGCTCATGGTATCCCTGTCCTTCCCACACCTCTATGGATGCCATTGTCCTCCAGAGTGGCAGAGCTAGATGTGCATGAGCTGTTGCTAAGCTCTTCCAGGAAAATATTTATTTTTCCTTATATATGTCTTTAATTTATAATTTGCAATAGTTTTCATTTTTTTTTCTGTAACATGTACAGGGGGCTAGTTGCTCTAACATTCTTTATAGAAAACCCTATCTCTGAGGTCAACAGAAGATATACAATGGACTTCTGTGTTGATGGACAGTGAATTTCTTCGGATTAGAAACTTCACAAAGGTTCTACAGTGCTATTATCATCATCAATGTCATCATCATCATCATCATCATTGTCATCATCAAGATAGCATCAAATATCTCTTGGAGACCAGAATTTCTTCAACTGGTTTAATTTTGCAACATATTTTGTTCATAAATGTCCAAATTTTGAGAAATTAAGCATAAAGATTAGCCCACAGAAGTGCTGATCTCATGAATTTTCAATTATTAATTCAGTACATGCACAAATCAAACATGTCACATGTTTAGCAACTGTCTTCCCAGAATTATCAGTTCTAACACGATTTGTACTTCTAAGCAAAAGATGTCAGCAGTTTCAGTTATGTTATTTTTCTTTGTCATTACTTGTATTATGAAGACTAAATTTTAGAGGTTTGTTAGGAGATGTTAACAAAATACGTAGCTGAAACACTGTCTATAGTTTGTAAAATAAAGAACTGTTCCACAAGTTGTCAGTGAGGAAGCTTTTTATTTATCTTTTTTAGAGAAACTAAAACACAAGAGGGTTTTATATGTTATTGATATTCACTTCCTCCATGCTGTATCTCTCTTAAGCATTTCAGACCAAAACTATGGATGTTCTGATTCATTCAGGCTTGGCAATATAGGTCTTCAAGTGATCTGGGGGGAAGGGGAACTCATAGTGCTCGTGGTGCATTTCTTGTTACACTTCAAAGATGTTAAAATTATAGGGGCAAATATCTTCATTCTTTATAATATATTCTATGTGTGCTTTGAGTGAGTTTCCATTGCCATAAAGGAAGTTTCTTGTGACAAGGAATCACTGAACAGCGAGGTGGAACCCGTAACTTCTACTGTTGTGTAATAGCAACAAAACCATGTTCCAAAATTATGTTCTGTGAAATAGCATTGGAAGCTCTTTTACATTAGAAAAAACCTTAAAAAAACATTAAATGTTTTATACTAATCTTGTAGATGCTAAGAACTTTCCCCCCCCCACAGTTACTTACTCCCCACATTTATGTATAAATTAATAAAGCATCTATGAGATTAAATAAAATTCTTTAAGTTTGAGCTTAACAGTTTGAGACTGAATTATTATTTAAGTTTTTTACTCAAAAAATGCATTCAGCAATTACATGGACTAAACAATGTGTAGACACTGTTCACAGCAAAACTCAGTTGCACTGGCATCCCATAGTTAGCTGCATAATTTTTTTTTATGTGATTATTTTATATACCAGTTTATTTATGCGTCTGACATAACCTTTTTAGGTATGTTACAAGGAAAGCAACAAAACAGTTCATGTGAAAAGAAAAAGAAGGCAAATGTTATCTCTGCCTGGAAGTTGAACCATAAAGAGATTAAACAAAAATCTGTGAAAAGCCGGTTGCTATTGCATACGTAGACTAAAAAGGTGAAAATCTGCAAGAAAATCTGCAGGACCCTTGAGAACGATGGGAATTTTACAGGATCCTTCTGTATTCCCTGCAAAACCTGAATTTTTGAAGAAAATTTGAATTTTATTTCTATAAATCTTCATAACCCTGGGAAGAGGAAGAAATGCCCCTAGAGGAAGAAAGAAATACATGTTTCAAATATTCACCTTAAAAAAAAAAAAAGATAGTTTTCACAGGCAACTACAGTTTTTGCTGTTGATTTCAGGAGCTATTAAACATGAGTATTTGTCTGGAAGTGAAGGAACAAGATGCAGATCAGGAAGGACAATTGGAAGTATTGAATTTAAACTGCAATGAAACCTCTGCCCAAACTGATGAATTGCAGTTAGTTAGAAATGTTACTGAAAGCTAGTCTGAATTAATATTTTATTATGGCAAAAATAGCATTCTGGTTTGCACAGAAACAAAAAGTCATCACAGAGAAATTCTGGGAACATCCTCTCTCTCTGTATTTTTTTATTTTGTGTAGCAAATATTTGTAGGGGGCCAGCTCATGACATCTCATCCAAAGAAGAGCTTGGAAGAACAGAACAGTTTTTTTCTGCATGAATACTGACTGCAAAAGAATCCTTTGACACCCTCTGTAACTATTCAGAATTCTTTGAATAAGAAAAAAAGCCTCAGTTATTAAAATTATTAAATTATTAATGCATGTGTCAAGGTTTCCTAGTATGTGCTGCTTTCTAGAAGGTCTACAAGATACATAAGTGTTCAAGAACCAAACTTCCAGAGTGGAAAAAAGCTATATTTTTAAGTGATACCATTGTTAGCAATTAAATTCACTTGTAAAATGAACTTTTTAAACATTCATATTACAATTAAATGGCAATCCAAAATCTACCATAACACTCTGAGATAAACTTTCACATCTTTGTTTAATTCAATACTGGTGAAAAGTGTCATTTGCACCAGCTGGAAATCTGGCTCAAGCACACTGCTACTGAGTTGGGAAGCTAATTTCCTACTTCTGACCTCAACCTCCATTGCAAAGTCATTTAAAATTGAGACACAACTTTATTTTATACAAATAGTAAATAGAGAAAAGCCTTATTTTCCATTCTTCTTGTCTTTAAAAGCCTTTCAGTAAGAGAACAGTGGTGGAAAATCCGATTTTTATCAATAGAAGAAGATACCTCTCATGCTAAAAAATAGAAATGTGGAACAAACCCCAAGCATCAATTTATCAAAACAGTTTTATTGACTGTGCATTAATCCAACAATGGGTCAATATCCTGACATCTGTATATATACCACTGTTAAGGATAAAATAGTCACTGATGCTAAGCATGACAAAATCTGTATTTAATGAGAACACTACATATCCTTTGAGTCAGGCATCCTACATGACACAGAATTTTCAGGAAAGAGGCAAGTCTACTGCCTAGCAAGCTCAAGAGTTTCAGGCTTAGTTTATTAAAAAATTTAAAAAAACCTCAGTGAAATAGAAAAATACATTTGGAAAAAAAGAATTAGGGATTTGGGATTGCCACAATTAAAAAGATATGCTGTAAGTTCAACAAAAGAAATGCCATAAGTTCAACAAGAAAAATGCAAAGTTCTTCAATGTGGAGGGGAACAACGCCTTGCACCAGTATGTGCTGGGGGCTGCCCAGGTGGAAAGCAGCTTCACAGAAAAAGACTTGAAGCAAGGAAGGTTGATGGTATCCTGTGCTCTGTTAGATCAGCAGTTTGAGGGAGGTGATCCTTCCCTTCTACTCAGCCCTGGTGAAGCCACAGACTGGAGTAGTCTGTCCAGCTCTGGGCTCCCCAGTACAAGGGTTGTACAGACCTACTGGGAAGATTCCAGTGAAGGCCCAGAAAGATGATTGATGGACAGGAGCTCTTGTACTTCCAGCTGGCATGTAACACTGTCATGTACCCACATTCTAATGAAAGATATTTTTCCTGTGGTTCCCAGCTCATATTCTTCATCAGCCATCATTCTTCAAGAACAAAAGCTTCAAACCATCTTAATCTGGAACTGTGCCTTCCTAGGAGAGCTGACAGATCTGGACAGGGCATTATGGTAAGTGGAGTATTAAAATTTATTTTTTTTACCCAGGATGATTATTTAAAGTCTTCATGTTCTACACTGAAAATGTCCTACATTTTCTCATTACACCTTTTGACAATGTGGATTTGTTTTGGAGCTTGTGTATAGATACACACACACACTAAATTTCAGCACCCTTAAAGCTCTTGTCTCATCAGATGCTATACATTTTTCCCTTTATGACTGAATGAACCAATTTTTGTTTATTTGGCTTATGTGCATTGTGGAACAAATAACAATGTGGATGGGAGAGAGAAAGCAAAAAGATTGGATTTATAGGGTGAAATTTTGAGTGTTAATTACGATTTAGTATTTTCATAATTGTTATATAGGCAAGTAGATCTCAGTGTGAGAAGTTACTAGCACAAGATTAGAACAACAGACTTCTAGTTTGCAGATTTTAAGATATTCTTCTGGGATCCTATCATTAAAAGGGATTCAAAAGCTGTATTTCATGAACCTGTTTTAGTGCATATAGACAAATTAAAACTTTAGCATTAAAATTTGTGGCAACAGGATAAAATACACAAACTTAGTGATTCCACTACAATTTTTCAATATTTGATTGTTTCCTAGTGGGATAAACTATCGCTGGGTTTGAGTAAGACATTAGTTGGACACTTGTCCACGTTAGCAGTGAACAGCAAATTTGCATTCCAAAATCAATGCAGAGTTCTGAAACTGAGTTATAATCTCTTTACATGATAAAGAAAGAATTCCAAATGCTCATTGTTTCTCTAGCACAATAAAATGTATTTCTGTGTTTACTATTAATTTGGTTTTAGGGAGACCACTATTTTCATAGAGAATTAAAGCACAGACACTCAGAAGAAATTGATAAAAGCCAGAAGCAATGAAGGGAAGAATATTTCAAAATGAATAGGTATGTTTTAAAAGTACACCTCAAAAGTATACTTCATACATTTCTCTGTGAACAACAAAGAATTAATGCTTTTACCCTTTCATAAGAACAAAATCTTTTGCTTAAGGCTTTGTTACAAATATAATGATCTACTTCAATCATCAGATCTTGATCTGATGGAAAAGAGATATAAATGATGTGTTTGATCCTGCAAACCTCAGTTATGTGCTTTAATGCACTAAAATATCTAGTTGTGATCAAAGAAAACCAGGAGTGGATGAATGGGTCTCTGGAGAAGCAGTGTGTGATTATCAAAGTACTGGGGAAGAAGCCTTACAAGAAGCTAAGCTTAGACAGGATTATGGTGATTCTCCCCCTGTCCTGCTTTTTTTACTTGAAGGAAGACAAATCCCAGGGAATAAAAAAGTTTTTGTTTCTGACCTGTTTGCAAAGAAATTCAAATAAACAAAATTATCATTAAAGCAATTTAAATTCAGTGTGAAAAAGATTATTTGTTAGTGGTCATATTTGTTTCAGTGTAGCTTAATGGCACATCTTTGTATGAAATATTACCCCACCTAAGTAATAAATGGTATTGACCCCAAAAAACTCTACATGCCAGACAGGAGTGATTCAAGTATGGAGAAGTTGAGTATGAGGATAAAACAGATCGGTGATGGTCATCCACCTTGCAGAATCTCAAACTGAAGACAAATGTGATAGCACCAAGTTAGCAGGTGTTCGTGTCACAAGAGAGATCTGTAGGTCCGGAGCAATTGGCTACAGAAGATGTCATGGCAGTAGCTTGAGGGAATATAATGAGAGGAAGAGCAATAGCCTGTTATATCAGAATACTTAACTCTCTTTTGCTGGGTACAGTAGTAAAACACTTAGAACAAGATTATGGCAGCAAAAAATGATTTAATCCTCTGTCTTGGCCTTCTTCCTAAACTCCCCTTTCTCCCTGTCACTGAAAAGGGAGCAAGAAAGACATTAGGAAGACTCCCCTAGTTTACAAAGAAAGGGAGATGTCAATGACTGATGGAACACTGACCTTTTTTCTTCCTTAGTATTGTCAGGTTAGCCTCTCCATGAAAAAAAAAAATCATCAGTCATTACTTGTTAGCTCACAGGTGTCACTCAGTGCTTGAAAATGCAGTGCTACAGTCAGATAGTCATAACCTGGACTTCCTGGATTGATCAAGTCTCCTTTCTCAAAGCAATATGATTTAGTCTGATTTTACATCTGAATTAATGTAATACCCTATTTTACTGCAAAATATGTTTATGAACCACAGGGTGGCAAAAGAGGATTTGTATTTTTTCCTTTTTCTGTAGCACAAAACAAGTCAATTTTCATGTTTCTTATAGACTGCCATATTTATGAATTGTATAAACAAATTGTATAAACAAATCAGTTTATTCACATGGGCTCTAATTTACAGACATTTAAATATAGTCTCATGGAAATGATGAAAATTAAAAGCACATTTTTCAGTGGTTTGAACAATGAAGGCAATGAATTCAAGGAGCTTTTTCCTTCTGACTTTCTGTTCTATAATACATGTGTTAGAAGAGGAAGACAATTTATTTATTCTTACCTCTATATTGGAGAGACAAAGTTTTGATGGATCACTATTAAATGGATAAGCAATTAGGTGAATGAACTCATCCAAAGAGTTACATTCTATGGCTGGATGTCCAAGTTAAAACCAGTAATCAAGGATCTGTCCTTGGATCAGTACTATTTATTATCTTCATCAATGACACAGGCAGTGGAATTGAGTGCAGAGTCAGCAAATCTTTGGATCATATTGCACTGAGTGACACAGCGGATTTGCTTGAGAGAAGGGATGCCACCAAGAGGGACCATGATAGACTTGAGAAATGGTGACATGCAAACCTCATGAAGTGGAACAAGTTCAAGTGAAGGTCCTGCACCTTGGGACAATCCCCAACATCAATACAGATTGGGTGATGAATGAATTCACTGAGTGATGAATGAATTTGGGTGATGAATGAACACAGAACAGGACTTGGGGGTGTTGGTGGATAAAAAATTTGACATGAGGCAGCAATATACACTTGCAGTTGTAGCATTTCAGTGAAGTTCTGGACTTCAATGACTGGAAAAAAGGAAACATAACCCCCATTTTTTTGCTATGTATGGTTTACAGGAGTCAAAGCTGTGGCTTCACTACTTAAAGCAGCAATAAGTTGTGGCAGCAACACAAATAGAGGTGTCAGTTTAAGGAAGAGTAAGTTTTGCAGGTTGGGCATAATATCTTTAACTAAATCAGCTTTTGTCAGTCCTTTTAACATTGTGCCTATAATTGTTAGAATCTATGAAATTCTTTTCCCCCTCAAGCATTAGAACTGAAACAGAGATGAAAATATTTTGTTGAAAAATGCCTTCCTTTTCACAATGAATTGAGATAATTCTGGTGGTGATGACATGATTTCATATACAGTTTCACCACTGACTGAATAGTGACAAGCATATTCTCTTTGTATGTTTTGGCATGTGGTTTATTTTAAGTCCAGCTTTTTAATGGGATGAGTATCTAAACTACAGCTGGTCCAGTGTGTGCTATTTTTGTTCTCCAACAAATTATTCATAATGATCCTGTCCCTTATGGCAACCTCAAAAAATAATGAAAAAATGTCCAGAGTAGATGGATTACAACACATCTAATCTTTTTCAGGGTGAGAATGGCTAGAACTATGAGAAGAACCACTAAAACTTTTTTCCCTTGGCAATATGACTGTCTGCTGTCCAACACCTAATCAACTACTGTAAATAATTGTACACATTGGTGATGCCTTAAGATTTTTATATATTTGTAGATTTTTATACAGCTGTATCGTTTCTCACACTTAAGGTAGCAGTTAACAGTTTTGAAACCCCTTTCCCACAGTTTGTGCCACATTTTTGAAATTTTGTTTAATGGTCTTTTCAAGGAAAAAGACTTCAGCAAGGACATCTTGTTTGGGACACATGCACCTGGAAGACGTATTGTAGTCAAAGCAAGATAGAAGGCCCAGAACACTTGGAGGGGTTTCAATGGCACAGTTCTGAGGGTGGGACCAAGGGCAAATGGTTTTTGGGTTAGATATACACACTAGATATGATAATTAAGTACTGTTATAAATTCAAAAGAACCCTGTTCTCTGTGTGTGTCTATGTACTATGTGCACCTGAAAGCTTCATTAGACCAGATTTAGAAATTCAGCATCATTATGAAAGCCATTCTGAGAATAAAGGAAATAACATTTCATCAAAGGACATGTCTTATTGCATCCTTGGGTTGCAAGAAATTTGGCTCTCACTCAAGTGCTACTTATTTTCACTACTTATATTCCCCACAATTTCAAGATATTCTGTTTCACAAAAACATTTCTATCCTTCAGTTTTTAAAAATTACAATATCAGAAAAAATTTGCTACACTAGGCTACAGAAAGCTTTCTTCAAGGATGAGTCTTGCATCTGGGCCACTATAACTTTAGAAGTACTGCATTAGCATTGGTTACTGTTGACTATTCTAAAATTCTTGGTTTAAAAGAAAACCTTTTGCAGATTTTGCATCCTTGTCTATAAATTAGTTGGCTTTTCTTTCTTTTACAGATACATAATTTCAGAAGTAAAAGAAGTTTAAAGTCCTTAGTACAAAGTGAGCTTAGAGTGATTTAAGAAAATAAGAAGAGTACAGAAGAACAAATGCATAGAAAGCTTGGTTTTTTTCCAAAGGGATATTGCTTCTCTCAGGAGTGGCAATAAAGAAGGTACTCACTGGAAAATGACATAAGTGCAGAACATATGAATGATGCACCAGGGTCATCTTTCACACAAGGCTGCAGAAGACAGAGCAAGAACTAGCAGAGGACTTTTACAGTTTGTCACTTCCATTCCAAGTATGGATAATGTGCTGACTAGACTTAGTTTTTGCCTTTGCAGGAGCTTCAGGTATTTGATCTATAAATCAGAACCATGGATAAAAATGCTCAGGGCTCTGTTCTTCTATCCAGCTCATTCCTGCATAAGGGAAAAAGGAGGGCTTGTGTTCTTCTTTTTGAAATCTGATAGCAAGTACAAATACAGTCTCTGGTTTTAGAATAAAGTATGGTTCTTCCTCGTTCTTAAGCATGCCAAAATGCTGAGTTGCTTGCACATCTTTTTTCTTAACAGCTCATCTTCATAAGAGGAGAAAAGATCCATGTGCCAGCATCTTATATTAAGGGCTGTTTACCTTAAGAGTACTCACTCACAAATACAGAACATTTTAGTTATTTTTATGGATCTCTATCCTAATATCAGGACTTGATTATATAAATAACAATTACATAAAATACGGACTTCACACTCCTCCTTTTAGTGTGTCTTGTTTTGTAGAGGTTTAAAGATTGGGCATCACATCTCATTGGACTCTGAATTGTTACCTTTGTAGGAAAAATGACAACTTAGTGAGTCATGCAGATTGTCTCCCCAATAAGAAAGAGAGAGAGGTTGGGAAGACAAGTTTTTCAATCTTTCTCTACTGCAATTTTTTCTTTTGTGTTGTACTGACTAATCTTTGAACATCAGTGTTGTTAAATAGCAGGCAGAGAATGTCTTCCCCTTTGTTTTTAGAAAGTCCTTCTTCAGGCTTCAGAATTCTTTCCACATGAAGATGATAAAGGTAAACAAAAAGTTTTAGTCTGCCTGCTGAATGTTCTTTTAAAAAAATTGCACCATGATACTAAATCATCAATTTTATTTGTTAATACCAACATGTGAAACCGAGCCTAACAGGATCAGCTGGTGTTTACCTAAGCAGTATTTTCACATGATATTAAATAAACCCTCCAAACTACTGTCAGCAGTAGGAGGCTTTCTACTTTTTGTCTTTGAAAATATATTTGGTTGCTTTCTCTCTCATGACGCAGTATAGAAGAAATGGTTGCTTTTAAGAAGTCAGGAAACAGGCAAATTCACTCTCTGGAAAAAGTTTCTGGTAAAATGTTGTACTGCTTCATACTCATGCCTTTTAATCTGCTTTTTACTTTGATGTGGAAAAAAAATTAATGTGTTTAAAAAACCAGCTTGAACTGTAAGACAACAGACCATTTTATGCTGAAAGGAAAAAGGTTTCCATCTCTCCCTGGTTTAATGTCTTCAAGCCAAAAAATGATACTCAAAAACAAATTAGCACTTGAAATAACATTTCTAAGTGCAGTTGACACAGAAGTTATGTAGGTAATTCTGATAGCTCTTTTTTTTCAATACTGTTGAAGCTGCTAATCTAATAGTCATGGCAATGAACTGCCTTTTCTCATGCTTGAAGGTAGAAAAGCTGGACAGTATTACAGAAACATCCCTGTATTTTATTTACCTGTATGTTGTTTAGGCCATCTTAAATAGTTTTCTGATTTTCTTTTCTGTTTTGATTCCTGCTCCATTTGTAGCAGCTTTGATGATTTGTGCTCACGAGTTACACAGGACAGATGGGCTGCTTTTCTTAGCAAGATCTCTTATGTCTCTTTTTATTAGAATAAAAATAAATATATAAAATCAATGACCTTGTTGGTAATACTTGTTACTTTACTTTTATGTTGCACTTGTTAATGTTTTTTTTCATTAAAAACAAAATATGACTTATTTCCCTGTGATTTTATATTATTTTATAAGGCAATGTAACCAGGAAATAATATGCTTCATGTTACAAAAGTGTCATGGCACTGCAATGTTACTTGCATTATCTTCCCAACCTTTCTTGATATCTCTCATTTATGTTTTTAATTTGAAAAAACAGGTGGTTTTCTTTGTATAAAACATTTTTAACTGCCATATCTAGTTCCAGTTTATTATATTCCTCATGTAAGCATTTTCAATGTAGCTTAGACAAACTTTTGCTCATCTCTAATTAGCAAGTAGCAAAGGAAAGAGAGCAGCCCCATTAATACTATGCTCATGTTTTAGCTTAATTTTGTAATCAGAGACAAGGAACATCTTTAGTTTTCTCATTATAGGCAGGTCAGGGTGTCACACTGCAGTATTTCACTGAATTTGGGGATGTGGAGAATAACAAGTGAGGCCTTTACAGGCATGTTGGCCAGAAAAGGAAGACTACAGAAAAATGAACCCAGCTGGGTCAATAAGAAAACTGCTTAAAACACAGCCTTAGATGGCTGAGGAACATTTTTGGCCACAGCATTCAATAACAATCTCACTTCCTACATTTCTCAAGTTCCCAAAACTTAGGGAACGAAGTCCTTTCCATTTCAAGCGAAGACTGGGATCGTGACCACTTGAGGAACCTGAACATACACAAGTTCATGGGGTCTGACAACAAGAATCACATGGTCCTGAGGGAATTGGCTGATGTACTTGTCAAGACATTCTCTACCATACTTGAAAAGTCATGGCATCCAAGCCATTCTCCAGCACCTGTAAATGAGAAATCACACCCATTATTATAAAAGTTTAACATTTATTGTTTAATGTCTGATACTTTTCTTTCATGTTCCAGTATATCTAGGATCTCCTGTTCCTCTTGCAAACAGATTTTTCCACAGAGAAAATGATAATGTAATTTTAAAATGTGTTGGATAAATAGAAAAAAATCATGTATTTGTGAATACACGTGTATATACATATGTATGTGTACCTAAGCATTTTGGGTTTGTGTGTCCACCATTGCAAATAATTCAAGTAAAACATACACAAACAGAGAAAATAAAGAAAATACTTGCAATAGTTTTGTGTGTCAAAATACTTGCTCTTCTTTCACTGTTAAAATATTTCAGTGCTCACTGAACAGCTAGGAATTACAAAGGAAAAATGTAGAGTTTTGTGAAGGGTAGAATTTATGGAAATTAATTAAGCCTTTAGTCTAACATTTTATTTTAAAGGTGTGCAGTTTGCACACAGTACACACTGAAAACTATGTTTTTAAAGGAGTAAAGGTGCTCAGACAATCTGAACACAGCTTATAATTTTTGCTGCTGTTGAGCACCATTTTTCCATCTGTTGGAAGTTTCTAGACAGTTGACCCATGGTCTGACTCTGTAGAGTAAAGGATGATTACTCTGTGCCAAGACCTGACTGTGGTTTTAAACATGTCAACACTCTCACCAAAAGTCTTCAACCTTTGAGTAATGTGGCACTGCAGTTTGCATATATTTATGTTGTGATGGTGTTAGCGTGGCAGTTTAGAGTCTAAAAATTGCCACAGGAATGAATTCTTTGAAGATTTAGAAGTAAAAAGCACATTAAAAGACATGGGAAATGTATGGAAATATATTCACTAATGTGTAAACTATACGATGAATATACTTCTTCAGCACATTAGATGAAAGATTGACATAGACACAGTAATCTGAACATTTTCTTTATGAATGCTATTTAAGGATAAAAACTTCAGGTGGGATTTTCTGCTGCAGCTTTCTTTTACCTCTCACTGCAGAATTTTGGGTTGATGGGTTTGAGATTATAATAAAAAAGCTGCTTAAGTCAAAACATTATCACTTTCTCTTCTGTGATCCTACTCCTAATTATTAGGATTTATTGTGATTTAACTAAATTAAAACAGAAACTGCCCTTAAAATAATAATAAAAAATATAACAGAATTGCTTTTGGACAACAGCAAAACCAACCAAACAGAAAAAGAAACAAAAGAAAACAAAAAAAACCCACAGAGAAACCTGCTAACTGGAAGCTTCTAAACCCTATGAATTTTTTCCAACTTCTGCTCCGAAGATTAAAAATGTACTAATTCTTCACAAGTCACTATTCTCAGTTACTAACCAGAATTGTGTTCATTTTTTTCAGAGCCATCATCTCAAACATACTTTTATTCTTTTAAAAACACATTATATTATTGTACCATTTCTGAACTGATTTGGAGTATTATTCTCAGCATTCTAGTAGTAAAAATCACCATTGGTAGCAAGAGAGTAAAAAGGAGAAAACAAAAATCCAGTATAAATCCTACCTTGTGATGTTTAGCTTTATATTGTTTCATAATTTCTATTTATTACAATAAATGATCGGTAAACATGGTACAGATTTCATGCTTGGATATAATGAAAATATTCACTTAAGAGTGCCTTTAGTGCAATTAAGTAGTAATCTTATTAAGGACTGAGTATTTCCTGTGTAATCCACTGTGTAAAATCCATAGAATTACCTTTGAAAACAAATATAATTTTTTCCCTTTAATTTTAGTTTTATTTATTTATATTTTATCCTAATTTCCTTTTGAAATTCCTGAGTATGTCTAAATTATGAAAGCTTTTTGTTAATTTTGGGTCAAATTGTAGGATTTTTCCCAACAGACATTCTAGTTTGAAGAGAAGGTTTATTACAAGCATCTGTTTTGTTGCAGTGCTATAAATGACTATTCTGTAGTACTTTTTCCAGCTTACCTTCTCTATTTAGGCATAATTTATCATATCATTTGTTGTTATATGTGCTCTTGGTTAAGAGAACTAGGTTACTTTCTGATGAAAAGCTACAAGATATTCATCCTCCAGGGAAATTACCAGCATTAAAATACAGCTACTGTTCTGAATACTGGAAAAATACTTCACAATAATTCATAAATTTTCCAGATAATCCACTTCTGACCTTGTTTGTGTCCTGACAAGTTATCTTTTGATGAACTTCCACACAAAGTTGCATTTGTTTTTCTAGATTGTTTAGTCTTCTTCCAGGAAAATTTATACGATTCCTGCATTCCTGTTACTAAGAAAAGTCTAGATATTTGTGGATCTACATCATCTTGTTTCTTGTAATTAGCGACTGAGATTTAGAACTGTCTGGAAATCCTGGACTTTTTTTTTTTTTCCTACTGCTGCGGAGTTTTTCGTGAGACTGTAAATTTTCCTTGCTCTCTTTACACCAGAAAAACTTAGCAAACAATGTTCACCTTTCTGTATCCCCGTCTCATGGCTGCAAACATTAACTGGGTTATTTTAAGACTGTGTGTTCTGAGATAATGAATGCTTTTGCAATTTTTTCAGCATATATTGTTAATATGGCTTGGAATTTTGACTTCCTAAGACTTATGTTTAATGGTTTAGTGGTTTAAGGGTTAAAATGGCAGTGGTGGATTGACGGTCGGACTTCACTATCATCAGGGTCTCTTGCAACCTTGAAAATTCTATGATTCTATGATAATAAAAACATTTTTTTTTTGCTGATCTCAGTGTTTTGATGAATGTGCAAAAAAAAAATTACATGACCTTCACCAAGGCTTTTTAATGATTTAGAGTGTTGACTGTTTCACAGATAAGTCTGTTAGTGTTTGTTTGTTGCAGCCATTCAATAAGGCTAAACGAGGTTTAGGACCAACATTTGTGAATGCTTTGTTTTTTCTTTAATCAGGCTATATCTATACTTAGTAGTTTTGATTACGTAAACATTGAGTTTTATACAGATATACCTTATTTGATCTCATTGATCAGGCTGGGATTTTTAAACATTCAGATAACAGCGAGCTACTGAAGTAAACTGAAGGAGGCCCATGAAATTTAATTCAGTTTTCTTGGAAGACTAAAGAGTTATTAATATAGATGTGGTTTTACAACATATATGTGTGCTGTTTGAGTTCCACAAGTAATTATTGACTATATAGCATATAAACCCCCAACTTTATTTGATTTGATCTTTGGGATCTTTGATTATATTTTATCAAAAGGAATGTCTTTTATTGGGCAAGCAGACATTTATCTGGGTACCTGTGAAAAGTTTTTTGTAGGAGCTGGCTTTGGCTCAATACTTTAAAAACTCAGTTCAAAGATAAAAGTAAAACCAAACACACACATGCCTTTAAAAGCATGCAAATACACGTTTTTTGTTTTTTCCCACCTAATGTCTATGCTTTTGCAGAAAGTGCACATACAGTGCACTGAGCCAAAGAGCTTCAAGGAATGCCACTCTCACCTAAATACATCAATGACTTTCCTTCACCAAACAGCTCTGCAAATGTAGAGTCCTGCTTAATCTTCCTAGCTATAGGATTATTCGGGTTTCAAATAATGTGTGTGTATACAGAGAAATCTTAATGAAGTAAAATCTTTCTCTATTCTCTTCACTTCTTTTTCATTTGATGTTGAAATATTTCTGAAATAGTTTATATAATCAATGCTCCTAAGTAGGTGCTTGGTGTTAAGAGTTGTCTGCACTAAGAAGTGTTGTTCGAAGGCAGATTCTAGTATACTTATCTATGAATTCCTAGATAATATATTTGAATGACTAAATGATAATGATGATGATCCAATTTTATTAACTGTTTCATCACAAGAAGCCTAATTACATAAAGCACTGTTTTGCTGTACTGTGCAAAATAATCAGCCTCCTGGATTATAGGTAATAATTTTATTTTACAGATAATAGTTTTCAGGAAAGTTTTAATAGATCTTGATATCTCAAAAGTTGCTTAGCTTTCTAAATCTATATTACTTCACACTCTTAAGTATTTTCAATAAACATTTTTAAGACCTGTCTATAATTGCTTGGTTATTTTGGACGAGATACCAGACAGAATAGTAAAAATATATTTCCCTATAGGTTTTGCATTTTTTCATTGGAAATATCAGCATCAGATAGCCTGGATTCATTTTTTTCATGTTCTAAATTAATTTATTTGATCATTTACCAATTTTGCAGTAAACTTGAGGTTTTCTTTCAGTTTAATGAGCTGTACAATATCCAAACACTGCCTACTGTCCCCTCTTTTGTGAAAACTGCCACCCAACACATAGAACCCTGATAGTCTGGCTAACGGGGAGGACAGAGATGAATACGCCCAGGCTGCTCCAAAAACCTGTCCCACCCCCCCCGTCATTGTTTCTTTCTCCATTTTTGTGGATCATTTATATGCCTTATTAATAACTATTGAACAAACATACAATGATTTATTTTTCTTTAAAATTATTCTTACTCAAAGTCTTTCACTGTGTACTTGTTTGATGCATGAAGGGAAAAACCTTTTAGTTATTTATTTTTCAAAATCTTCAAAGAGAAATATACCAAATCCAAGATTTTAGGTTCATATGCACAGCTGAAAGAAATAGTACATATTTAGGAGTTCCATTCAACTGAAATCACTCTGAATGTTGAGAGAAATTGAAACACATACATACTGCCTTGAAGTCTGGGAATGAGGCTATTACACTCTTGGAACAAGATTAGGGGAGAGGATGAACTTCATTCATTGCAGCGTTCTAAATTTGTATACTTTCTTTAAAGATATTTTTGTTTACTTTCTCTATATTTCTCTACTCTTGCTAGACCACAGTTGTGTTAATATCTGATTGTGATGTAAAGACAGCAAAAAGGGTATTCACTGCCTGTCTTTGTACAGTATGTTATTTTAGGCATAGTCCTGGGAGAATAGACTATGGAATTTTATATCATCTATCAAAGCATTTATGTATCAGATGACAAAAGGATATACTAATACTGTTGCTGTAGAACAATGCAGTTTTTTAAAACAGCAATCCCTAAACAACAAAAAAATTACTTTTCATCATTACCTCATAAATTTTCTTTATCATATTACCTTGTGATTTGGCTAGTGCACTTTTGATTAGGTTCATTGACTTAGAGAGAATCCCATTTTTTATTGCCTTTTGCCACCTTACAGATGTGCACCATCAGCTCTTCTTCAGCACAAGGAATTTCTACCTACAGCATCTATTTTGGTGCCTCCTAAGTTAGAAGAGGATTGTTAGCTAGGTTTATGGTCTCATTTGTCATTTACAAAGAAAAATATCATTCATTCTCACCTAAATTTGCCTCAAGCTTGTAATATTATCAGTAATTCTACTGTGAAGTTTTATTACACTATCTCTTTCAGTCAGAAATGGGCTGACAGTTTTATAATTAAGAAATTCTATGTTTATCTGTTTAGAAATGTACATATCATGATGATTTTCTACCTAGTGTTGCAAGTCCAACATTAATTGTAATTAAAACCCACCAAACATTACTTGCTTATGTCCTAAACTAAAATGCTTGTAGGAAACTTTCTAAGTTACTGCTGATTTTTTTTTTTGCTGTTCCAAAACTATATAGTTTGCTAAATGTAGGGAGAAGAAATCAGCATGTAGCATGATTTCCAGTTTCCTTGAGTAACTACTGAGATATAAATTCACCTAAAATAGCCATATTTTTCTAATATTACTGTTGATTTTCATTCTGCTTTTATGTTATTTTTATGCATTCTCCTGCCTCTGAAAACACTGAAGATGAAAACACTATGGAAGTGCACATGAATTCACTGACAATATGAGCAGCAAATGTCTCTGTCACATCATGAACCTTGTGATAGAGACAATTTCTCTTCCTTATAATACACACATTTATCCATTTCTTTGGGATTGATCTTTTATTTGAAATTGAAATTCATTAAACACTGTGCTGCAATAGTGTAAAAATGCAAAACACTTGATCAGAAGTATCAGTGTACACTTTTAATGCTGATCTGAGGTAGAGTAGGCCAAACCAACCCAACCATGCATTTTGGCAGAAGTGAAGACAAACAGCTTCCTGCATTTTATCAATATCAACATCCTCCATAGATCAAGTGAAGTGAGTATTCCTTTTAACTCAGTATTTATCAGATCACATCTGGAATATCATGTCCATGTTTTCAACCCCCCCTTTTTTCCCCTACATAGGTATATCTTTGCTTATGAGCTGAATGGAGGTCAAATGGACTTGCATTAACAGGGATTCAGAAATACAAGATCAATATCCAGTGGTAAAGAAAAGGCGCTATGGTAAACGAAGAAATTCAAAAAACCTTGAAGAACACTCAGTTCTGCTTGTGATACATGAGCATGACAGACTGACAAAATGACATGCAAAGTCCTTGGTGATTTGCCAGTGTACCAAAAGGTCATGGACAGGGAGCTTTATTTTCAAATAAAGCAGTAGAGGGAAGTAATATGAGTATGTTTTTGTTTGGTCACGTATTTTGTACATTAGTCAGCACAGAGAGCCTGTGCAGACTGTCCTTGTCTCTAGTTTGTTTGCTGTATGGTTTGTTTTTTTTTTTCATTACATGCTTTTTATCTGCTTATTTGATAACAAAAATAGTATTTCACAATACGTAAATACAATTTTTCCCAGTAAATATCCTGCAGGCTCTATGAAGTGGTTACGGATGGAGATGACATAGTGTATTAACATGCACAGTTGAGCAATGACTACCTAAATTTGGGCATTTTGTGTCATCTACTATTAAATTACATTTCTTGTGACATTAGGATATTATTCTGTGATTACTAAGTCTTTGCAATTTTAGTTGTTCTTCAGCCAAAATATTTTTTTATATGGAAATATGTGAACCATCAAAATGCTTTAGTGTTTGGTTTGTGGTTTTTTTAAAAAAATGAAAAATAGTGTTTCATGGACTAGTTGTCTAGGAGGTGTTGGTTTCATCAACCTTTAAAAGCACCGCCAGTGTCTATGAAAAGAAAATGTAGGGACCAATTTAGCTGCAGGTGTTTGTATAGCACATACCTAAAATCAGATCAATGAACTGAAGATGCTCACTCGCTTGCCAGAGTTCCTTCATATAAGGCACCAGGATATGACAGGACACTCGAGTGCACTGGGTGACATTGTTCCATGTTGGAAAGCTACACCTCAAGTAAGTCTACACTGACATAAAGACAATCATTAAAAATGTGACTTTGGAGAGATATTTGTTTTTGTTTTCAATGTGTGCAAAAGACCTCAGTAATAGTTTTAATAACATTCTCTAACCGTGGAAGGGTTTACAGTGGCAAATGTCATATTTATTTTTAACGTCATGCATCAAAAAGTAACCTTTCTATGAGATGAAAAATTGCAGGACCTCTTGCATGATTCCATGTAATTTTGATTTGACTGTAATTCTCAAAGAGAATAACAAATTTTGTTGGTTAGTTTCAGTATAATTAGGTGAGGATTAGGTGTTTTCCACACTTTTCACATCACCAGTCTTGGGTAAACTCTGATGTAAGTTACCAATGCTAATTTCTCTTGACCAAATCCAACTCCAAAGCTAGATTAGAATTTTAAACTTAGACTAGAATGACACGTGAAATTTGTCTCAATAGGGAGTCAAAGACTGTTTTCTTAAACCAATCTCTAATATATAAAGCAAACTCTAGAGAAGACATAAAAAAATTTAGGATGTTTTGGATACTGAGTAGTTTGAGTAAGACTAGGTAATGTTCTTGAAGCTAAGAGATTCATATTTTGTCTGTACATCACAATCTTCCTTTCAATGAGAAACATCTAATTCTAAAGTCTGTGAAGACCTTTAGTGAGTGGTTTGTAATGAAAGGAACTCAATATTAATGACATGAGCTTACATTTCCCTACTTCTTGAGTAAAATAAATTAGGATAGATGTGCATTCCACTTAGCTCTTGCATGTATGTTGAAATGCTGAGCAAAATTCAGACCTACCTTCAAACATACATTTATATAACAATTTCTTATATCAATCTCATCTTTCTGTTGATTTCCCTTTCAATGAAAATGAAACCTCTACTGTTAAGAGAGCTGAGCTTATTATTTGAGTGACACTTTGGTGTCCTGCTACCGCTTCCCTCAAAACACACAGGAGCGTAACCAGAACTTTGTAATTTCTAAACACACCTTGCAGATCCTAAATCGCAGCTCTGTCATGAGATACTCTACATCAGTTGTCAGAACAGTGATAACAAACTGTATGTAAGTGCTGGCAATGTTTTTCCTGCAGAAGCTGAACTGAAGAAATGTGACTGAAAACTAGCTGGAAGAATTGCTGGTTTTGGGTAATTGCAGGCATAGTAAGAAAAAAATCTTCTGTGTTGACTTGACACAGTTTCTATTGGAACTTCTTAGTCAGAAGAGATACTTTCCACTTTCTGTAAGACAGTGGCACATATAAGATTTTTGTAAATGCAGGGCTTTATCCATACCTCCTGACAGCAAAAAATTAACTTACACATGGTAGTCTGCTTTTCCTTCTTACTGACTGGAGCAGTGCCAAGCTGGGAAGATTTGTGGGCTAGATCAGCAGATGGGGAAGTTGTGGCAATTAGTTGTCTTGCTGTGCCCAGACCTGATGCAACTGAATTTTTAATTATCCTCAGATTTATGCAATCTATTTTTTTAAAGCCTGAAGTGGAGAAGCAGGTGGGCTGTGGGATTTGTTGATATCTGTTGTCTGTCTCTTTTCAGAATTTTGCAAGTCTCAGTTTTCTTGTTGGCTAAAGTTAATATTTAAACACTGTGTCTCTCCCACAAGAGCTAGGTTAATGCATTTTATAATTTGACTGTGTGTTTTCTGGGTAAGCCTTCCTTGGTGCAGTCTAACACATTGCACATATTGTAAAGTGGACAAGTAACTTGTTCAACTGAGTTTGTGGCATGTCATGTTTTGAAAGCTGTTCCCACTTTGAACTTTATTCTTTGTGTTTAAAAGAAAAATCATGTTAGCAGAATGCATTGTGGTTTATACATAATATTTGCACCTTTTATATTGCTGCATGTTTCAATCATAAATTTGACAGCAGAAATTTGTGCATTGTTTCATGTTAAAAGTGTAAATGTTGTCAACAAAGATACTTTTAGTTCACTTGGAACACTGCAGCTGCTGTGGTCATTTTGTTTTCAAGGCTACATATTCATTGCATGATACATTAATTACTGACTTGCAAACAGAGGTAAAAAAGCAGATTTTGTCTGAGGAAAAACCATATAAAGCAGGAGTCCTCAGATATGTCACGGAATTTCTGATGCATTACACTATTTTAAAAAACTAGTTATATGACATATCATGCTTGAGGTAGTCAATGTTTGAGTCATATAATGTTTGAGGTAGTTTGAAGTAGTGTGAAGTCTCCATGTCATATATAACATTAATGCTAACATTGTTTTCACCAAACATCATAACTGCACTTTTTGACTTAGAAAGGGGTAGGAGTTGTACTAGATTATGGTGTCTATTTCTGTGTCTTATTCTGCAGGAAGAACAGAGCACGCCAGCAGTAATTTTAATGCTGACAGGCTTAAGTTCACTGTATCTAAAAAATTCTTATGAATCTGCAGTTTTAAACCACTGGATTGATTGATCTTCTAAGGTACCTTTCAGGACTATGAACACTGAACAGTGTCCTGGTACTGAGGAATCAAATGGAAGAAAGTCAGAAATCTTTTTGCCTTCTAAGAAGGTTAAGGTCATAATATTTTGAACAGAAAATTATTGAGAAATTGGATTCACCTTGGTGGATCTAATTAAAGGATTTGCAGATTTTGTCTTACACTTTTACATGGCTCACACATAATTATCGAAACATTTATTTTAAGTCTTACTTTTATCAATAGGAAGGACAATATAGACTGAAGTCAAGCTGAAATGTTTATTAATCTACTTTCGTCAAGCAGTCAAGTAGACTCAAGAAGTTCCCATTGCTGCTGAGTTTCAGGCAATCCATGTATCACTGAGTAGTCATAAATCAGAACTAGACAAACAACCAGGTAAGCTAATTTCCCAATAACTTAGCAACAATGCTGAGGAGTTGGAAAGTCAAAGCCACCTTATATTCCCGTATCCTTTTCAAATAACAGTAGCTTCTCAGTTGTGATTTTCAGCTGCATCTTAAAGTCAAATTTTCCTGCTATAAAAGTGGTAAGATAATATTTTCTGTTAAACAAAACTTACGAAGATATTGGTGAAGATTTCTCAAGAATTTAGGTGGCTTTATGAATAACACCTGTGATAAAGATAGCCCTTAGGCCAAAAAAAGGAAACAACAAAAACAAACCAAGCAAAGTAAGTAGTGTAATGTCAAAGAATTCTCAGGAACTGTAGAAAGAAGTGAAAAGCTGGATACCTGGAATTGCCTAGGAAGACTAACTGAACATCCTGGGGCAATTTCTGCTATTTCTCTTCTTCTTGTTATAATCTCTGCCATTTTAGTAATATTTAGGGAAAATTCCTGGGGTAACAGTTTTCATACTTTGTCTTAATTGTATATGAGCTGCCAGTGAGAACCTTTCCTTACATCTTGTTTTCCCTCATAAAAAAATAGGCAGAGTCTGGCTAATCTTTTATGTCACCAGTTCTTATTTGCTTAACTCCTACAAGCTGGCAGTCACTACCATTACACACATGAATGACCACAGCATGAATGGCTCTTGAATCTGTAAACATGGCAGACTTCATTTACTCGTTTCAAACACAGCTGGTTATTTAAAGGGTTGCCAGAATATTTCAAAGCATGTGTTTTGTTTGGAGGAGATGCTAAATACTGGCAAGGATACAGCCATGTATATCAAGTGTGTGCCAGATCAAAGTTATATTCTGTGAGGTAAAACTTAATGTTCTGAAAAAAATTGCATGAAACAGTTCATACCGGCACTTAATTATATGACAAGATTTCTTTTTATAATAATTCTCAAACCATAATTTAAATATATATTTTGGTAAGAGCTTCAAAATAAAATAATGTTAAGAGGTATTTTCTTATAGAGGATTCTGAGATACTGTGCTAATATTTTTACAGTTCTACAAAGACCTATGCTTATTCTAGCAACCAGACATGAGAGAATTCTTGTCCTTGTCAAATTTTCACCTTGGGTTTACTTGTGTTTAGGCTGCTTTTATTTCAAGGATACATAGAATCTGCTCCTGTAATGATATGAATGGGTGTAAGTAATACAGAATTAAATTGTTTCTAGCTTAGGGTTTGAATTCACCAAGAATCCTTCTGGAGTTGTCCACCTGTGAGATGAGCTGATTCACAGTGCACTGTGTGACAAACTGGCTGAAAAGCAGGGCTCAAATGGTTCTGAACAGGGCTACATCTGTCTGATGACCAGTCACCACAGGTTCTCCTCAGGGATCAACTGTGGGGGCCAGTTCTGTCCAATATGTTTGACAGTGATCTGAACACAGGAGTTGAATGTGCTGTTAGTAAGTTTGCTGATGATACCAAACTGGGAGGTGCTGCTGACTCTTGAGAGACAAGAGTCTTGCAGAGGGATCTGGATAGATTTGAGCATTGAGCAATAATGGGATGAAACTGAACAAGACCAAATGCCAGTTTCTGCAGCTAGGGTGTAGTAATGCTGGACACAAGTATGAGTTGGGAGAAGAGTGGTTGACAGCAACCTTGCAGAAAGGGGCCTGGGAGTGCTGGTTGGCAGTCGGCTGAATAGAAGTCAGTCAACTGGCAGTCAAGTGGGCAAACTTCATCCTGGAGTGCATCAAACACAGCATCACCTGCTGGTCAAAAGGCATGATTATCCTGCTGTGTCACTTGCTGGTACAGCCTTACCTTGAGTATTTTGTGCTGCTCTGGACACCATCATTTAAAAGGGATGGTAAGGTAATTAAATGTGTCTCAAGGAGGCCAAAAATTTGGGGAAGGGGCTGGAAGGAATGTCCTGTGAGAAGAAAAAGAAGTCTGAGGGGTGAACTCAGTACTCTTTATAACTTTCGGAGGAGGGAAAGTGGAGAGGCAGGTGGGGATCTCTTCTCCCTGGTGCCCAGTGCCAGTACCTGTGGGAATGGCTCAAAGCTGTGTCTGTTGGGGACATTCAGACTTGACACAAGGAAACATCTCTGTATTGAGGGAGTGGTCAAACACTGGAACAGACTTTCTGGAGAGGTGTTTGATGCCTTTCTTTGTTTAAGTGGCATTTGGACAATATCCAGAATAACTATTTATTTTAACTTGAATTCTTGGTCAGCCATGAAGTGGCCACATAGTTGGAGTCGATGATCATTGCAGATCCCTTCAAACTCAATTGAGTACTTCTATTCTATTCTTTTCTATTCTATTCTATTCTATTCTATTCTATTCTATTCTATTCTATTCTATTCTATTCTATTCTATTCTATTCTATTCTATTCTATACTTATTTTATCTGTACTCTTAACTCCTTGTTTCCCTACCAGTACATATTGAGGAAATCTCTGATGACATATCTTCCCAGCCCTGCACTAGCAGGTGGGGTTGAATGAATAGGCATGTCTCAGCCTAGGCATGGCTATACCACAGTGTGGGAAGGAAGAATGTGCCTTCTGATGGGGGTGAGAGCTGTGCATTTTCTCAAGATAACTTGCAAAGGATCACGTCCAGGCAGGTTTTGAATATCTACAGTCTCTCTGGCAGTCTTTGCTAGTTCTCTGTCACCCTGTAAGCAAAGAAGTTTTTCTTCATATTCAAATGGATCTTTGTGTGTTTCAGTTTATGCCTGTTGTCCCTTGTCCTGTCATTAGGCAACACTCAAAAGCTGATATGCTAATTTTAGTAGAATATTCATCAATTGGTTTTCAAAGATAACTTTGATAAAGAACTTTAGGAAGTAAATTCTGAAAAGTAGTTTTGAAATTGCATTTTTTTCCATGAATTTTGCTGATTTTTTAAAACACTTTTTGTTTCTGAAATCTTAAAACTGTTCAGTATTTCTCAACCAAGATCTGTTCAAATATTATTTGACAAACATTATTTAGCAGATCAGAATGCTTAATTTGTGAGGATACATGCATCTTACTCTGCACTATTTTTGTTATAAATGAAAAGTGAAGAAAACCTCTGATTATGAAACTACAATAATAGAAGTCAGACAACATTTTATTTGATGTTAATTCAAGCAATCTCTTGAATTAAAAAAAAAAAAAGGAAATCATATCTTTTCATCAGTAATGCACTTATTGGAGTGCTGTTGTTCCAGAAGGACTAGAAAATGTTGAAAGTCTTTGTGAGTAAACTCTCAAATGCAAACTCTGAGCAACCTGACCTAGTGCAAGGTGCTCCTGTCCACAGCAGGGAGGCTGGAACTAGATGATCTTTAAGCTCCCTTCCACCCCAAGCCATTCTATGATTCTGTGAATGTTATCTCAGTATATGATGGATAAATTAAGAACATTCACCTGTATTGTAGTTATTTTGGTTGTGTAGGCCAAATTGTCAAACTCAGGCCCATATTTCATAACTGTTTCTGCATTTCTACATCTGACATTTTAAAAGGGTAATTGTTAAATTTGTTTCAGGGAATGGAATGTCTTTATTGATGCTGTGAGGACAATCCAAACTCTTCTAGACAAAATGTGAATACATTTGTTGCTTAATTGAAGAACACAGAAGACGAGCCAAATAAAACCCATATGCTTGTCCTCCCAGAGAACATTGTGTCAAAAATAAGTTTCAAATGCAAAAAGGAAGTACTATTTTTATTGAAGTATTTGTGTTTTCTCTCTCTTTTTTCCTTTTTTTCCCCTTCTCTATTTTATTTGCATTTTTATAACTATTTAGCCCAAGACAGCCAACAGCATCCTGGCTTGTATCAGAAATAGTGTGACCAAAAGGATTAGGGTGGTGATCATAACCCAATATTCAACACTGCTGGGGTCGTACCTCAAGTAGTGTGTTCAGTTTTTGCCCCTTCACTACAAGGAAGACATAGCTGGAATGTGTCCAGAGAAGTGCAACAAAGCTGGTGAAGGATCTGGAGCACAAGTCTGATGAAGAGCAGCTTGAGGGAGCTGGGGTTGTTTAGCCTTGGGGAGGACATTTTCACTCTCTACACATGCCCGAAAGGAAGTTGTAGTGAGGTTAGGCAAGAGGATAGGGCAAGAGGAAACAGCGTCAAGTTGCACCAGGTAAGGTTTAGATTGGGTATTCAGAAATATTTCTTCACTGAAACAGTGGTCAAGCATTGGAATGAGCTCCTAAGGAAAGTGTTTGAGTCATCATCCATGGATGTCTTCAAAAAACACATAGGTGTGGCGCTTAGGGACATGTTTTACTGCTGGACTTGGAAATGCTGTGTTGATGATTGGTCTTGGTTAGAAGCTTAGGGGTCTTTTCTGACTTAACCCATTCTATGATTCAAACCAAAAAAAGAAATTATGGAGACAGTTCCCTTTTAAACAAGGACCTTCAGGATAAAAAAATATAAGAAAAAAATCAGATATAATCTCTATTCAAGCCGTCTTCTCCAATGCCTCTAAAAATACAAGTCAGATAATTTCATTCTTAAAACTGAGACCAAATGGAGTCTTAATTCAATAAACATTCCTAAAATCATCCCACTGTTGTGCACATCCAGTTTTTTGAAGAGTGATGCAGTCAATCAAACTGCGAATCAAAATGGCTTTAGAAAAGTTCAGAAAAGAATTCCTTGAAAATCCCAGCAAAAAGTTTAAATTAAATTAATTCAAATATTCAAGCAGTGTAATCCTGAAAAACACAGGAGGTAGGAATGACTACTTGGCATCACTTGCAAGTGATGGTATGTGTATCTGCCACCGGAGGCTTTCTTCTACCTTCTGTATTTTAACTTGGTCAGATGAAGTGAATCAATGCAAGTTTTGACTTTGAGAATAGTAATTCTGCTGTTGTGTGTCCTATTAAAGAAAGAGCTTCTTTCAAGTTGTTTGTATTTGCAGATTTTTTATTTAGCTGGTTTTTAAAAATAATTGTAGGTACAAACTGAAAGAAGCAGACTTCTGAACTGTAGAATTAATGTAATATTCAGATGCTGAAAGAAAATGGTTTTCTTAAAACAAAAACAGTTCGTTAAATTAAGCAGAAGGTGATGTTGACTTTAAATTTATACCTTTGGAAATAAAAAAGCACATATTATTGTCTTTATTTTCTCTTCTCCACTTAGATTTTCTTCTGTTTATAGTGGAAATTATGACAAACCGCCCCTCTCCCCCAAACTTAGACAAGCAGACTGACTATAGTAGCCTTTTTCTATTAACTTCTCATGTGAATTTACTAATTCATGACTCAAGTCATGAGGTTTCCTACTTGCACATTTTCTAATTAATAACTTGTGTATCTATGAGCAAAACACTATGAATGATTTATCTTTCCTTCATGGAGCAGATTCTCCTGGAAACTATGCTAAGACATATGAAGTACTCTGTATAGCTCTGGTGCTCCCCCCCCCCCCCAACATATGAAGGACATGGAACTGTTGGAGCAAGTCCAGAGGAGGACCAGAGAGTTGATAAAGGGACCAGAGCACCTCCCCCTTAAAAAGACAGGCTGAGAAAGTTGGGACTGTTCAGCTTGGAGAAGAGAAGATTGTGTGGAGATCTCACAGCAGCCTTCCAGTATTTGAAGGGAGCCTACAAAGAAGCTGGAGAGGGAATCTTTATCAGGAACTGTAATGACAGCACAAGGAGTAATGGTAAAAATTGAAAGAGTGGAAGTTTAGGTTGGATATTAGGAAGAAATTTTTATTGTGACGGTATTGAAATACTGGAACAGTTGCACAGGGAGGTTGTGGATGCCCCAACCCTGGCAGTGTTCAAGGCCAGGTTGGATAAAGGCTTGAGCAACCTGATTTAGTAGGAGGTGTCTCTGCCTATGGCAGCGGGGGTTGGGACTGAATGATCTTTGAGGTCCCTTCCAACCCTTAACATTCCGTAATTCTATGATTCCTTCTTCATCACAGTGCAGGCATCAATGAGTCACACCAGGAAGCACAAAAATCTAGCTGCAGCTGGGGCCACTTCAAAAGCTCTGGTTAAGCTGAATTTTTATACCTTCCAGCTTGGGGTTTCGGTTGATACCATTTCCACAAATTAACAGACTCTGACTGCCAGACAATCAATATACATTGATGATAGCTGACGAAAACAGGAACTTTACAAGAGACAATGGCTGCAAATTGTCTCTTTAGTTTTGTCTGACCACCCATTCTGCCTATGAGATGCTGTGGTTTGACCCAGTGGTGCTGTTCCCAGGATACATCAGGCCCTAGCCTGGGCTGAGTGCCTGCCTCAAACACGATTAAGACCACAGAAGGACTTTGCTGAGATAAGCACAGAACGGAGAGGCAGGATGGTGCTGGCTCTAAGCTTGGTGAGGTCTGGCTAGCACATCCTGGGTAATGCATCCAGACACAAGTTCCCACTGTGGCAAACTCTCCAGAGCAGAACCTGCTCCTAACATATCACTGATGTCACCTCAGGTTATGGGACAGATGGCATCTGTGACCATAGAAGCAACACCCTCCCCATCCTCCTTTCCTCCCAGCCCCGAATATGCCTCTGTGGATTCCTGAACTTGGACTGTAAATTCAGCTACCTGATGGGAGTTTGAGATAAGATAAATATGGTACTGTTGTCTGAGCATTATCTCAGGCCTAGGGGGAGCACTGATAATGGACGCAAGGAATCCACAAGGAAAGCCAGCTCGGGATATGTGCTGAAATCAGCCCTGAGCAGGAAAGAGGTAATTCCAGCAGGGGGAGATGGTTCACAACGCACCGAATGAAAGAAACGCACCAACGCAAAAGAAGACTGAGCATGGGACTAACCAGCATTAGAAATGAGGAAATCATTTAACCAATAGAATAAGAGAACTATGTAGCCAATGAGCAATAATTCCTTTGTTTGCTAAAATTTGTATATAGTGAAAAGTTTTGAGCACCCTCACCACCGTGAAGGACCAATAGGATGCTGCTGGATTCACAGGAGGTGACCATCTTCTCCTTAATCTTCCACTTTCTCACTCTCTCTCTTGTCTCTTTTCTATTTCTTTCTATCTTTCTACCTCACATTAAGGGTTTGACTTGATGATCACGGAAATCTTTTCCAATCCAGCTGATTCTATGAAAAAAATTTACTATTAAATTAAATCTGTTCAGTTGACTTCATCAGGTGGTCTTTTTTGCACCTTAATTTAGGTAGAGGCATCTCTCAAAAAGTTGTAACATAACACTGAATACAAGTTAAATGAACAGTCATAAACAGAAACTCCAATATGCCTCTTATTCCCTCTGGTCAGGCTGTTTCCCACCATGTGTTTCAAACAGTAATGAATTACTTCTTTCTTTTATCACCTTCATCTTCAAATTTTGTAGTAGACTGTAAAGAAGGTTACAGTTAAGACTAGTTTTGCTTAACTGTAAGTCTGTAGGACTTTTTATCTCCTGAAAGGAGAATATTGACGTTAATTACCTCATTTCCATACCTTTCTCAGAGAAATCTGCATCTCTTATTTCCTGAGAACTCGAAAGGATTTATATTTTCTAGTTTTCTTCCATAAGTAGAACAGAATTTGCCAAAACATAACAGTTAAAATGCTTTTGTTGTCTTATTTACATACTGGTTGGAAACAGGAAGTACCAAGAATCTGACAAGGCTTCCTGATCTTCTGGCACTTTATTCCCAATTCCGAAAAGCTAAAACATTCTATTAGTTCTGAAAAACATAGGAAATTCTTTGCACAAAGCTCATGAAAACCTCTTCTATCTGGAGAGTTACCCAGTATTTCTCATAAATGGCTTTGTTTGATTTGTATGTTTAAAAAATAAAAATTTAAAAGTGATGTGCTTAAATTTAAAAAAAAAGCTTTCACTTCAAAGTGATTTAGGAGTTTGCCACAAAATTCCTCTTCAAGTGTTCCAAAGATCTTATTTACATAAAACAGTACTGTCTATGACATCTTATGAACCATAACTTCATTTTTTTAAAGTTCACTGTCAAACCCAGAAAAATAATAATAAACATCTGCATATTTAAAAGTGCATTCACTTTGCCTTCGCAAGTGTAAGGTTCAGTTTACTTCATGCATCTTAAATTACAAACAAACACAGATTGGAGGCAACCAGCAGTGCCTGTGGGTTTTTCTTAGCATGAGCTTTAGATTATGAATTTGCTGTTGGCAGGGAAAAAAAAAGCTGAGCTAATAAACAGATGGGCTAAAACAGTCTATAGTTTAATAATTGGGACTGGGCAGCACAATGTAGGCAAATGTACTTAATAAACTAAGATATGTTTGTCCATCTCTTTACTACATACCACATCCATTTTGTGATTATAAGCTGGAGTTTGGCAGACCTAGGCAAGAAAAAGGTTTTAAGTGGAGTTATGATGAGAAACACATCCTCTCAGTGTGGAGGCAAGTCAGGTATTTAGGAAATGAAACAAGAATCCATTCTGGACACTGGATTCATAATGTGGAGGAAAAAAGGAGAGGACTGAGAAGAGCTTGAGGTGTAAGATAGAGGATAAATAAAGGGAAAGACATAATGGGTAAGTGATACAGATTTGTGTAAGAGAAAAAGAGAAAGATCCCATAAAGTGACAATATGACTGGAAATCTTAATCATTCTTGTAAACAAGAGTGAAGGAATAATGAACTGGGGCAGAATAGGCAGAAATAATTAGAGGGAAATGGTGAAAGAAACAGGGGTCATTAGGTTAGAGAAACCAGCACAAGATACAAACCCAAACCACAGAGACATGTTATATAATGAGGAATAGATAGTTAGCTAAAAACAGACAGAAATGACAGGGAGGCACAAGGGATAGTTAGAGCATTAGTGGACACAGAAGAGCAGAGGGGTAATATTAGGAAGCCAAATAAGAGTTAAAGACATGGAATTTCTCTTAAGCTTTTATACCATCTTAAATACCCTCTTGGCTTACTTAAAAGAAGAAAATATATTTTTTCTTTAATTTAAACTTTGTGTATGTACTATTTTTTTGAAAAGTCAAATAAAAACTTTCTGTGCTTTTGTTTACCTCTGCTAAAATGGTGAATAGTGATCACCTACTTTCTAAGGCTGTTATAGAACTACAATATTTCATAGAGGTTTGAGCTATTTCTGCCAAAAAAAGTAACTATCAGTTAATGAAAAATTTCAGAAGGATTGATGTGCATTAAACTATAAATATTGATGCTTGATTGAAAATTATGGTCTTGTTAAATTATTTCAAATGCTATGACTGCTGGTTCCAAATGCTGAATTTATCTTATTGTTGCTTTTTATTTCCTGACAGAAAACAAAAAAAATTATCTCCACTGAATTTAAAAGCGACCTTTACCTAAGCAGGTCCTGAAGTTTAATTAATTTGGAAGAATCTCTAATAATATTGCCCACAGAATATCTTTGCTTGAATGTACCTACACATTACACAGCTGGTGTACAAAGCAATCAAACTGACTATCTAACTCTGGAATGAATGAATGATGTGGGGGTTACCTAGTCATCTCTACCCTTAGGGGCCAAGTAACGTTACTCAATGTTTGTTTTGGATGAGGTAGATACAGTTGCCATAGTTGGACAAAAGGCTTTAAGTCCCTAGGGTGTGAAGTTTCTGGAGTGCATGGTAGTAGGATTAAGAATAAATGAGTAATGATAAAATTAAACGAACAAGGAGCAATTCTATATATGCCAAATTTTCTCCTCATTGTTCAGCCTGAGGTATAATTATTTGAAAAGTATGATCTAAGAATTAATTTTCCCCATCACATTCACAGCATTCTCCATATTAGCAATTCCGAACTTATTTTAAATATTCTGGATTCCTTTGGTATTTAGTTCAATATTGCCTTATGCCAATTTTTTTGTCTTCTAACTATAAGGCAGAAGCACTTTGTATTTTTCTTTGTAAGATAGCTGATGTAATCACAGGACTTCAGAAGGCCAGCGGAAAGAACACTCCTGTCATGAACTTTAGGGACCATATGGTCCTTTTAAGCATCATGTCAATATTTTTGCTCTGCAACTTCACCTGACATTTTCTTTATATGATCTTGTAAAAGTCAATAAAGGATAAGGACAGATAGAGGATAAAACAACCTTAATTCTCCTTTATACTTTATCAGACAGTGGTTTTACAGTCCTGTTACAGAACCTAATTCTAGACTTTAACTGATTCTATGATTTCAATGTGTTACTGTCATGGAGATTGAGCTAAAGCTTCCATAGACTTCAGTGTTATTCACACAAGCATCCCAGCTGACACTACAGCTGAGTTTCATCTGCTTGTCTTTTTGCTGGTACTTTGATCAGTCAGGAGCCATTATTGTAATGATAGCCGAGAAATACATAAACAACAGAAAGTATTTATTACATTTTGGGTTTTATCTTTTCCAGACACTGCTGATATAAGACAAATGTCCCTTGCAAGATATTGAAAACCATGCAATCACTGTTTAATAATCTTGTGTAGCCACTTAATGAGTTGTTTGCAAAAAAATGTTGTGACAAGTCCCAGTAATTCTAAAAATACTATTGTAGATCTGTTGTTATCCGATAATATATCAAATATTTTAACACTTCACAAATTAAAAGAAACATTTTTGTCATACTAGCTGACATTCTACATAGAATTAATGAAATTCTGAATTACTTACAAGGAAAAGGAAATTTAACATGGAAGTATTTAAGAAGAAAAAGCTACTAGAATGCTTCAAGCATATCTCTTTCAGTAAAAAGTCTGCTTGCAGTCTTGTACCAAAGACCTGATTTTTGTGAACTTCAGAATTTTGTGAACTTCACATTTAGGAATTTTTTTCCCCTTGTATTCTCACCGTGCCCATAAATCATGTGTTTAACTGTACATGACTTTTTCTTTTTTTTCTTTTCCTTTTTCCTTTTTCTTTTTCCTTGTGTCTCTTTTCTTCCCTTTTAATTTTCTCTCAAATTCTCTTTTTTTCCCATTTTTAAAAAATTTTTAATTTGTATTGTAGTATTGTTCACTCTTTTTTCTCTTTTTTTGAGGTACGTTTCTTTTACCGTGTCAAGCACAGCTAAAAGAATTTAAGCACAATTTTTCTCAGACATTATTTTAACATTTTCTGGAGACAGAGGATTAGTTTAGATTTGATACGTATGGATAAAATAGGCAAGATAAAATCTTTCAATTCAGCTCCAGTTCATTCTACTCAAGATACTACCTGTTCCACACATCTGATATGATGCATGACCTTCTGCTTTGACTTTGGACAAACCTGAGGAAAAAAATATTTCTTGGAACAACTAACTGATTTTAGTGTATATACTGAAGTTTTACAAAGAAAAGACCCGGGGACAAAGGGCAGAATAAATTACCTTTACTTTTAGCACTGTAAGAGCAGCATCTGAAAAGCATCTGATCTTCCTTTTTGTATAAGCCACAAGCAAGTCCTATTAGCAAATGAAGTCTGAGAACATCTAAAAACACATGTCCACAGAATTGTCTTCCTGACAAGAGAAACTGTGACTAAACCGAGTTGAATTGAAGCAAAATGTTCCTTCAATTGCTAGAAATAAAAAAAAAAAATAAAATCACTGAATTTTTAACTAATTTACCATCATGCTTCTTTTTGCAAAGCTCAAAGCAACATTCTTGTTTCAGCTACTAAGTTTGGATAATGATTTTACTTTCTTGATTCATACTCATTGGCACTGACTAACTAAAGAGTTTCGTCTCACTGATTGAGGTAGTGTTCTGTGACTCATAGTACAAGTGGATGTGTCAGCTTTTGTACATACTTTTTCAATTCAGTGGACCCAACTCAGGTTCAAGACTTGTATTTTATAAAATCATAGAATAGTTTGAGTTGGGAGGGACCTTAAAGATCACCTAGTTCCAATACCCCCGCCATGGGCAGGGACACTTTCCACTAGATCAGGTTTCTCAGAGCTCCATTCAACCTGGCCTTGAACGTTTCTGGGCATGGGGCATCCACAGCTTCTCTGGACAACCTGTTCCAGTGCCTCACCGCTCTCACAGTAAAGAATTTCTTCCTAGTATGTAATCTAAACCTACTCTCAGTTTGAAGCCATTTCCCCTTGACCTGTCACTACATGCTCTTGTAAATAGTCTGTCTCCATCTTTCTTGCAGGATCCCTTCAGGTACTGGAAGGTCACAATCAGGTCACCCCTAAGCCTCCTGTTTTCAAGGCTGAACAAACCAAATTCTTTCAACCTTATCTCAGATGCTTCATCCTTCTAATCAACTTGGTGGCCCTACTCTGCCTCACTCCAGCAGGTTGATTTCCTTCCTGTTCTGAGGACCCCAGAGGTGGATGCAGTGTTCCAGGTGGGTTCTCATCCAAGCAGAGTAGAGGGGAAGAATCATCTCACTTGACCTGCTGGCCACGCTGCTTTTGATACAGCCTAGGATACATCTGACTTTCTGGGCTTCAAGTGGACATTACCAGCTCATGTCCAGCCTCTCATCCACCAGCACCCCCAAATCCTTCTTGGCACAGCTGCTCTCTATCTGATCATCCTTCAGCCTGTATTGATATCAGGGGTTGCCCTGATCCAAGTGCAGCACCTTGCACTTGGCACCTCATGAGGTTTCCATGGGCCCACTTCTTGAGTGGTCATCTTGTATGACCAGGAAGGCCAGTGAAGAGAAGTTTCTTCCCTGTCATAGAATTATAGAATCACTAAGGTTGGACAAGACCTTCAAGATCACCAAGTCCAACCTTTGACTTAACACCACTATGACAACTAAATCATAGCACTAAGCGTCACATACAGTAATTTGTTGAACACTTCCAGGGATCGTGACTCCATCACCTCTTTTGGGAGCCCATTCCAATGGTTAACCACCCCTTTAGTGTAAAAATTCTTCCTGATGTTTAACCTGAACCTCCTCTGGTGCAGCTTGAGGCCGTTTCCTCTTGTCCTGTCATGAGCTGCCTGGGACAAGAGACTGATCTCCACTTTGTTACAACCTCCCTTCAGGTAGTTGTAGAGAGCCATAAGATCTCCACTGAGCCTCCTCTTCTCCAAACTAAACAATCACAGCTGCCTCAGCTGCTCCTCGTATTACTTACTCTCTAGACAAAAGTAGAATGGTGGCTGCAACTTGGCATTGAATCCCAAATAGAATATTTCTAGTGTTGAAAATCATGTCAAAGATAGTTGTACTGAAAAATTTTGCTGATCGAGAAAGTAGAAATTTTATGATACAGATTTTCATATTTTTGGCAATACTTTCATGTAGTTTTATTAATATGTTAGGTCTGTAGCCCTACTTCTGTCCCTTTCTAACCTTAAACTGATACTTATTTAAAACATTTGATAAAGTATTAGGGGGTCAGGGATAGTGCAAATTCAAAACCCAGGCTAACCACCGTTTCAGCAGACTGTAAGGAGTACTGCACAGACAGGAGTGCTCTTGAGCCAAGGATCATGCAGAGGGAGTGAGGCGAGCTTTCCTGCCTGGCAAGAACTCAAAACCAGAATAGAAAGAGGCACCCCAGTCCCCTCCTCCCGAATGGGAAGCAGTGGAGCCCTGACTCAGAGACAGCTCTGACTCAACATGGGCGGCACCAGCAGGGACAGCTCCCATCCCCATCCATAGATAAACTGCCCCCAGGGTGCAGCAGCCAGGGCGTGGTGGTTCATGCAGCAGTTTGAGCAGGAAAGGGCACAGACACCCATCACCTCAAGAGGTGAGCTTAGCAATGATATCCACTTGCCAAGGAGCTATATCCTCTGCACGTGTCAGAAAGAACATGACAACACAAATTGACCTGCCAATGAAATATACAAGGGTCCAGGTCTGGGGCTCCAGGAGTGCCAGAGCCTGGTGTTGGTATCAGAAGGCAGAAGATACAACACCTGTGTAATCTGGTGAGTGATCTGCTCAGCCTGATAGTACAACTTACAGAGGAGGTGGAAAAGTTAAGCAGTATCAGGGTGTCTGAGGAGGAAATTGACTGGTGGAGCTGCTCTCTCCCAAGCCTCAGACAGGGTACCAGCCAAGTGCACCTCAGGAAGACAAGGATGCTCTACCCTCTCCCTAACAGGCACGGAGGAGCCTAAGAGAGTGGGAAGAAATGAAATCAGATCTCTTCTTGGGGTGGCTTGTGAATCCTCTCTTGGCCTTCCTCCTCTTTGCAGGGTCCCCTACAGAGCAGGTTGGAGGCTCTGGAAACTGAAGGCCAGGAAAATGATGAGGTAGATGAAGGACCATCTTGGGGGGTTGCCTAGGGAGAGTCAGTCAATCTCACATATTACAACTAGCTCCACAAAGTAAAAATAAGTGTAATTGTTATAGTAAAAAAGAAGGGTAATTGTTATAGGCAACTCCCTTCTGAGGGGAACAGAGAGCCCAGCATGCTGACAGGCCCCATCCCATAGGGAAGTCTGCTGCCTGCCTGGGGCCTAGGTAAGGCACATTCCTAGGAAACTCCCTGATGTGGTACAGCCCTCTGACTATTACCCTCTATTTGTCCAAGTTGGTAGTGATGAAACTGAAGGAAGAAGTCCTAGGGCAATCCAAAGGGACTTCAGGACACTGGGACATTTGTCAAAAGAGTCAGGTGCACTAGAGATTGTGTTCTCATTTTTTTCATTACCAGGGACAAATACTGAAAAGAACAGGAAAGCTAGACTGATTAATACATGGCTTAGAGGCTGGTGTCATAGGTGGAATTTTCTTTTTTTTTTTTTTTTTGACCATGGGGCAGTTCACATGGCATCAGTCCTACTGACAACAGATGGGGTCCACCTGTCTCAGAGGGGGGAAAAGGATTACAGCCCATGAGTTGGCAGGGCTCATTGAGAGAGTCCCTTGGGAAGCAGTCCTGAGGGGCAAAGGAGCCCAGGAAGGCTGAATGTGCTTTCAGAAGGAAATCTTAAAGATACATTAGCAGGCTGTCTCCATGCTGCTGCCTTGCCTCCTGGGAGCTGAATGAGACCCGAGCCTAACAAGGTGACATGAACTGAGCAAATTTATAGTATAACTTTTTTTTTTTGTGGACAAATGATTTTTACTCAGTTTTGTTTTTTGTCCCTGGAATTTTGGTAGAGAGTGGGGGGAGACTAGAGGTAATCTCTGTCTGATGTTAGTTTGAATTGTTCTGTTTGTATTTCTGTTGTTGCTGCTGTATTTTTTTGTCCATAAATTGTTATTTTTTTCACTTACATCTCCTTGCATTTTGTCACTCTGTATTTATTGGTTAAAAAGGGAGCGATCTGATTTGCTGTAGTCTCCACCCCAGCATTTGTCTTTAAAACAAGACACCTTGGCACCTGGGAAGGTTGTGGAGCAGATGATCTGGAGTGCCAAGACACAGCACATATAGGACAACCAGGGGGTCAGCCCCAGCCAACATGGGTTTACAAAAGCAATGTCCTGCTTGACCAGGCTGATCTCCTTTTATGACAAAGTGACCCACCTAGTGGATGAGGAAGAAGTTCCCTTACCCACTGTCTCAGGAGGTTATCTTCCTTCCACACACTCCAGTAACCTCCCTACACTTTTCTCTGTGCTGTATTGTACTTCCACACACCCTAGGAACCTTCTAGACTTTCTTCTTTGCTGTTTTTCATTTCCTTCAGGCATATGGTAAGTTCGAGTCCCCCACAAGAACAACAGCCAGTGGTCATGAGACTTCTCCCAGCTGCTTATGGAATATCTTGTTTGCCTCTTCATCCTGGTTGGGTGGTCTGTAGCAACAAACTTCCACTAAGATATTCCAGGGCTTTCACCAAGGCCTTGTTAGCCTTTCACTCGATTCCTACCCATAAACTCTCAAATATATCAGCACAATCATAAAGTTCCAGACAATCAAAACATTATGCTATATTGCTACATGAGTGCTATTGAGTATCACAAAGAGAATTGTCACAATCTTTTTTCAAGAAATGGAAGGAGATATTTGCGGGAATCTTAGTACTTGTCTTGAGCTGAAATAGAAACATGAAAATATCCTGTATCTATTTACACTACTTTAAATTGAAATGATTTAGAGAACAGTCTTAGTTGGGAGTTAATTATTATTACTTCTCCAGAATTATGTGAAGTATTTGAATCTACTGTATCCATCCTGTAGTCTCACCAGTCCTGTGTTACAATATTCAGAAGACAAACTAAAGAGAAGGTAAGTTACTAGAAAAACCATACTGAAGAATCTGGATACTGAACAATAGAATATCTAGCCCCTAAGGCAGGAAGAAATGAACACTCCGAAGACACAGATGAACTCTGAAGGTTGTCTCTTCCCTATCATCATATATAGAATTAAGACAAGCTTTCTCACTCCAGTACCATTCTATCTGTTAGCTTTCATCCTGCATTAACTCCTTCATAACATTGAAGACAAGGAACCGAGTATACAGTCCCAATAAGAAAAGGCTACAAATATTTGAACTAGAATAAAAATTGAACTATATATAAGGAAGAATTGTACATTTAATTAATTTGAATAAATTATCAAACCCATATTTGAGTTTATTGACACTTAAGTTTCCCACGTTTGGGTTTTTTCCCCTGAAATTAAGTATTGCATCCTCTACTGATGCCTTAAAATCTGTATTATAAAAGTTTTTAGTATAATTTTTTTGCACTTTTAGCTTGTGAAGCACCTTTGTACAATATTTCTAAAATGTTTAGCATTTCTTGTTAAGAATTCCAGGGGATAAAGATTTTAACATGGTGAAAACACCTTGTTTGCAGAAATGTACTCAGGAAGAGGCATAACAGGGTCACACCCCTTGATATAACCAGTCAAAACTACTCAAAGCCCTTGAAGCCATTCCAAGAAGGACACAGATGACAAGGAAGATGAAGAGGAAGGGGTGGTCATTTTAAGACCAGACTCAAATTCAGGAGGCATGACGAGGGTGGGGGTGACTGGAGGGGTGGTTACTGATGAAGTAATGTCCAAATATTGTAATTAGAAGCTGCTATAAATTTGTTAAGGTCTATGTCATCAGTGTGTATAATATATTTTTGTGCATTAGAGATGCCTCAATTAAAGAACTGCTTTTTGCCTTTCTATACTCAAAAATTATTTCTCTGATTTTAGGTCATACTACCAGCAAGCAACTCTTAACAGATGGGATTGTTCATATCAGTATGCAGTATTCTTAGCAGAATACACAGTAAGTAGATCTTAAGAATAAGAATTGCAGAACTGTATGGAGAATCAGGCCAACAGAGTTCACTATTGTTAATAATTAAACTCTTTGAAAAAGGAAAAACTCCTAAAAAATCTCATTTAAACCCCAGTAGTTTATCTATTAATTCATTTATTTGGTCCTGTGTTCTCATCATTCAAATGAGAGTTTTGACATTTTTTTGTATTTTATATTTGAATGGTAGATGTCTGTACGAGTTTGAAGAATGAGAGGGAACTAAAAATATCTTTAAAAACTTGTAAATTAAACACCTGTTATAGAACTAGTTTTTACATTCAACTTTAGGTTATTTAAGTATTAATTGCCATTTTTCAGTGGTGATATTTTCATTGTAGATGCAACTGCTGCAAAGTATATATAAACAGAACCTTATAAATCAGTGTAATCATCAGTAACAAGCTACTGAATCCTCAGCAAGGCCAAACACAGTTTGGCCTGCAATTCAAAATCCTATCCATCACACAGATAGCTGTGTACTTTAAGATAATGACAGTGGTTATACAATTGTGAAGAGTATGCTTAAACACACATTCAGAGGTAAAGCACAGTTAGTGTGAAATGTACTGATTATGAAAATGTTTTACCAGATAATGGAAAAAGAATTATTAGTCATTATCAGGAATACTTCACAAACCTCTCAATTTTGCATGTAAAAGTCACTTCTGATCCTATCCTTCCTTGCCGAAGTTTGGATAAATTATTCCAGATGTAATAAAACATTTTGTGAAAAATCAGAAAAATCCCTGAGCATATGAAGCAGTAGAATATCTGAATCATAGTTTTTCCCCCAGGCAAGGAAGACAAAATTTTTCAACTTTATTTTTTTACTTTATCTTAGGTATTATTTACTTGACCATGTGCATAAGATCCAGTGGATGTCAGTGGATGCTCACCTACATGGGTAAACCAAACATGTTTTCCCTAACTTGTTTTCTGAAATGTTGTGTGTAATAAAATGCAATGTTATACAAAATATGATATTGAACTTAGGAAATTTGAGCAATTAGAGCTCAAGATGCAAATACCTGGCTGCTGGTTCATGGCATATCTTAGGGTATATATTGATTTGTTCAAATCTATCCATCAAGATTTCATCAGTCCTGACTCCAGTGAGCAGTGGGAATTCAAAGCAAAAAGAAGTGTGAAACTATATAGGAAAGATAAGTGTAGATGGCTTTACTTTTAAAAACCTGCTTCACTGGGACCTGAAAACTGAAGTATTCTTAAAAAAAATAAATTTTTTGTTAGAAAAAGTAATATCTGTTTCAAAATGTTGGAGACACCCATAGTTTTAGTCACTGAAATAGATTATCTATGTGCCAAACTGCATTTTTTTGCCTGAAAAATAATTAACTTAATTGCCAGGTTTTTAGGACTCTGTAGAGTCGTAAGTGAAATCTGATTTCAATTTAAGGCCCTGCTATGTAGATCTTCAAGTGGTATAAATTAGACTAATTCCTCTGAATTTTGTGGAGCTGTGTCAGTATATCATCATGAAAATCCCAAAAGCTGGTGCTATTGTGGCATCATTATGTTCTACAATGAAATCCAGCACAAACTTTGAGTGATTTTTAAGTACTTACTGGAACAAGTGCTTGCAATGACAGTGGCAAGCAAAGTCTCTCAGGAGAACTTGACTCAGGATATTAAAAATGTTTCTGACAAGTAGCAGTTTTCATCAAATTTGCATTAGAAGTGAGTGAAGAAATTGTTATATATTTAGTTTATTTTTCAGCATTGTCTTCCCGAGGAAGAATAAAGCTTATTTTTCACTCATTTAACTAGTGCTGAAATTGCTACTACTAAGAATTTTTAATGACTGACAAAGACAGTTGTCTACAGTGACACAATGTTATCAAGACTGGAAATCTCTGGGCCAGGATTTGAATTTTAATGAGAATTATAAGAGACAGCAGTCTTCACTAGTGTGTTTCACTAGAAGTAGTGAGAAAATTCTGTGAAGAAGCACAGTATAATACTTGGCTGTGTCATATGGATGTATCAGCTCTACCAGCAAAACCTGTGCTTGGTGACATAAGATGGTGTTTGTTTTTTGTGCATAAAACAAGGTAACTGCACCAGTATTTTACTTCTCATGGAATGTCCCGTGTGTCCACTGGAGATCTTAATTGACACATGGGGCTATGGCACTGTAAGTTTTGTTGCAAAAAGAAGAGGGCTTAAATCAATCCGATTTTCTCGCACATACACACAGACATGATCACATCAATACTGGAATGTCAATGATATGGATATTTTCAAAATAAAGTGTCTTTGAATATTGATAGATCTTTAAACTTTGTATACTTTAGTTTTAAACTGAATATCATATTTTGTGCAGATGCTGCAATTCCATTCACATTAAGATGCAAAGAAATCTGGCTAAGAACCAACAAAGTTTGCCTTCTGTCTGCTGCAGACTCATGGAATCACCAGTGCTCAGTGGCATAAAGTAAGAGTTCTCAGCTTTTGGAAATAAATTTTCTTGAATCTTCCACTGCTTGGTATCTGGAGGTACCTGCATGTAATTTTTCTTCACAGCTCCTGGTATCTAAAATCATGGTTATAACTGACTCCATTTTTGAAGACAAGTCTGTTACAACACTGGAATTCTTACAAGAAAATTTAAGAATTAAAATTTCTCTAAGCAGAATATGTTTATCCTGGCTATGCTAAACATGCAATAAACATATATTTCAACAATGTGATGTACTCTTGGTGGAGTCTATTAGATGACTGGCAAGATCATCTTTAATCCTGAATATTCTCTAAGTTGCAAATAATATTTGATTACACAAAAAAGTATTGTTTTCTTCAAAGTGTGTCAGAATTACAGTTACTAGATATAACATTAGCTGAATTTTTTACTCAGGTCATATTCACACACTTCAGAAATGGATATAATAATGGAAGGTATGTCAAAGCGATTCGGTTACCTGGCAATACAATACCAGGATGACACTGCAATAAGAAGGAAGGTTTATTAACCCTTTTGCAATTACTGCCCCGATGGAGCCATAATATGCTCAGGATTAAGGTAAGAGCTTTCCACAGCACTCGAACAATGCAGAGTCACCTGCTCAAGACTGAACTGGTTCTAACATGTGTAGTCTATGATTTATAGTATGATGAAATACACATTACCTGTTTTCTACCCTAATCCCTTTCCACAAGAGAAAGTCAGTTATTTAAATTAACATCTGGCTATCATGCTACAATTTCATACTTCCTCTGTCACAGGACAGCTAAACTTGGAGGGGCTTTTTTCTCTCCCTTTATGCCTTTTTCTGTATTATTTCCTGACCCTGAAATTCAGCAGGAGTTCAGCCACTCACAAAAATGACAGACTTGCATTCAAGTCTTGAATCTCCAAGGGTCTATTCCTCAGCAAAGTAAATGTTTGCCACAGCTTTCCTTACTCTAAACAATACAAGCCCTTTTTAGACTTTTTTGGAAACAGTTCTTACTTGGTCATTAGTCTTGCTGTTTCAGATGGATGAGAGCTGAGGATTAGGTACATCTGGATCTGACTTAATATCTGTTAAAGAAGTCAGTCACCTGCCAGCTCATTTAATAAGTAGTGAAAACACTAAGCAGCTAAACAAGTTTGTTGGATCAGTTTGTTTGTCAGCAGTGAATGGGGAGGAAGAAACAAGAAAAACCAGACCCTGTGCTTATTTTTCATTGTTAAAAGAATTTTAAAGAATAAAAGGCTGAAGACAGGATAAGTTCTCAGAGTTGCATTGAGCTGAAAAATCTTTAAGTTGGTCATCAACTCATATTCCTGTGGTCTAGAAGGGATTAATTATTCTACAAATGAAAAGTATTTAAGTGATCACTTATTGTTAAAAGTAGTGTGCTTGTTTACACGGCTGTATAGAGCCATACTAAAATGACATGTCTTAAATTATCAAACACTTCTGCAATCTTATCACATAAAAACCCACACACTCTCAGGCATTTTGCTGATATGGAGATATATATATGTTTATTAGTATTACATTACCTAGCACATCTGTGTTTTTATTTAGATAAATTTTTATATGCAGCTTGAGGACCTTTTGGTTTCATTACAATGGGTTTTGCAAAACCAAAAAGATTCATCTAGTCTTCCCATCCCCCCCACCCCCAATTTTATGTTTAAAAATAACCAAGACACTAGAAATTTCCCTAATCAGCCATCATTATTTTCTCTGTATTCTACTAAGACCAATGTTATGGGTTTGACCCCTGTATGCACCGTTCACTTAAGAGCTGGACTCAGTGATTCTTGTAGGTCCCTTCCAACCCAGATTATTCTGGGAAGTATTCTGTGAATATTTTAGTATTGATTACTATTATACATATTTTACATCAATTATTATTATATTCTCAGTATAATTGTGGTCCTAATTAATACTTTAGTCAAACCACTCTCCTCTTTAGGTTTTCTGACTGTAAGGTACATCATAGGGGTTTTTTGTAAAGCATTTTAAAACACGCATTACCAGTAAAGTACCAAGTTTACTGTTCTGCATAGTTTAAATCTGTGGTTGGGATAATTAATGAACTTAAGTTAAAGCTTTAACATTTAGTGGACATCTATATAATTGCACATACAGAAACTGTGCATGTAGCACACTGCGTTGGGAAAATAGGGGTAGGGCATGATGGACATGCTGAGAAAGAAAAAAATTGCAAGAATGGAAGGCAGATGGGAGACTCCTTTGTAGGGCAAAGGGATTGCAAGACAGGCAGCAAGGCCCCAAATTAGAATGGTCAGAGAGAGCTGAACCCTCCAGAACACCTGTGTACACGCTGCTCAATTTGGAAGTTAGTGACTCTGTATTTAATGACCGAAACCAGAATGTCCCAAGACACAATGGACAGGGATAAGATTTGAACCAAATTCAGAAAAAAAATGCATTTGATGAGTTTAAAACATTTTGATGCAAGGAATCAGTATTTCAGGACAGCCTGGCAGCACAGGTTCCCAGACTCAGGGAGTTCTAGTTCAACTTACCTAATGTGTACATCAGTTGTCAAGAAAATATGAAGTCATGCCTGGCAGACAAGTTTGGAATGACTTTACTAGGGGTTTTGAGACAGTGGAATGACTTCTAGGAATGATTTTGATGAATAAGAGGAGAAACTTCATTAGAATTCCAGTGGAATGTGCTAATGCCTAATATGTTAAGCAGGAAATAGCTGAAATTCTGAGGCAATTTGGCTGTTGTATTTCTGTCATTCTGTTTTGGGTTTTTAAAGGTTCATTTTTGAATTTTACATTTGGGCTGTGAAAAATCTATATCTTAACACTTATTCCTCAAGAAGCTGCATACACTTTTTTTGTGGATTTTGAGCTTACAACCATATTTGTGGTTATATTTTAACAACAAAAAAGAATATGTTTGCCTAATACATAGATTCTGTTATTTTATTAAACATCTTTCTTGTATGTGTGTGTTTATAAGTGCATATATATCATAACACCTGTTCCACACTGGACCAAAGTTATATTTAGCTTAGGAATCTATTCCGGATAGTATACAATGCTTAGAGACAGCACGTAGGGAACAGAGAACTTTCACAGCAGTGATCACAGAAACAAATCCCAACCCTATATTCTCATAGTTAGCTGTTAGTTACATTGACTTCTGATATATAATATCATGATTTTATATCATTGGGCAGTTATTAACACTAAGCAAGATGTGTGATATCCCCTACTTTGGGCCACTGATTGCAGCAGCATATAGGTGGCTTATAATGAAATGATTCCCTGTTTAAAGAATAAAATGAAACAATTGTCCATGTATTCTCCTGAATTATGGTTTCTTACATGGTAGGAAAAAACCCTCCCTGAATTTATGTTTGGGTTTACATTAAATCGACATATAAAACTGTTTCTTCATTGACAAAAAAGTTAAACTTCTAGATGTATATTTGCTTTCTTTCTCTGAAAAGCATGTAATCAATACAGTGATCCTGCCAGAACAGGAAATGACAAAAGGGATTGATGGGAAACTGCATGTAGGGACAAAAAATGCAGAGAGGATCACATAGGTTGCAAAATTAATACCTATTGATGTGTTCAAAAACTACCTATTGCCAGGTTGAATGTAGTCGTTCATCACTTCTATTGATCTATTTCTGTTTTCACATTAAGACACATAAGCCCAGCAGTTACAATAGTTCAGTTGTTTCCCTCTTGCTTCAACCTCCCAGTGATATTATTCTGTTAGCAGAAAAAATACAGCCAATTGTTCTATTTCATGCCCAAAGAAAGCCATCTGGAATTCTGATAATTCAATCTGATAGAGAGCAAAATATATTACAATATCTTACATATGTTCCTGCTTATTTTGTTTCTTAAAGAGATAGGAATATGATGAGGAAATCCACTGCTTTCTGTCAAAGTTTTTAAGAATGTAGTATCTCTTTCAGCTTTCTGTATATAAATGAAAAAGTTTCTCCACTTCAAATATTTTTATTGAGAAAAATTCCTGGTATTTTGGAAGTATTTAATTGAACTTATGAGTAATTTATGGAAACCTGTAGATAATTGATTTTTTTCTCATAATGTTTTTTGTATTAATTTACCAAGATATTTTTTCACTCTTCTTTGAGCATTTCTACATGATCTAAATTAACTGCTTCAAAATCATCATCTTCTCTTTCTCTTCCTTAGTCTGTGTAGCAGTGATATGATGCAGCACTTTAAGCCAGGCCAGTTCAAGCTGTCACTGTGTTGTTCTACAGGCTGTGTAAATGGGTCAAGGCAATTCAGATTTGAACTGGTTGTGTTGTAGATTGTGTTTTGTTAGCAAGACCAGTTGCAATAAGACTACTACATGATACTGGCCTTGCCATGACATACTGAAGAATGTCCTGTAATTTAAATGTGGAAGTATTCAATAATGTGAATCTGAAAAGCAGAAAAGGTCTACTTTTGGTTTACAAGACTGTGGAGTTTGTTCCCCTGGATGTAAAGAAGGAATCATGTAGACACAGAGCTTTTATGCAGTCAGGGGTCCATGCTACACACAGTCCATGATTACCACCAATTGACCTGTGGTTCTGGCCAAACAAGTGAATATGACAAGATATTTTTGAACACTTGTGTTTCATGTAAACCTCTATGAAAGAAATGGATGTATTAAAAGAACAAACAGCACCACTGTATGTGCTGCAAATTAAAACAGAAAAGAGACACAATGACAGAAAACTTTAAGGGAAAGAGGTTTGAAGAGGAGAGAAATTCAAGCAATATTTGCTGATTAGTTTTGGAGATACTGTTTTTCTTGCCTCAAGATTTCTGTCCAAGATTTATTTCCAAGTGTGGTGGCTCTCTGCTGCCTGGCCACCCTCTCGATCCTCGCCTTCAATGGGATTGGAGGAGAAAATAAGATGAAAAATCTTATGGGTTGAGGTAGAAACAGGGATATCATTTAACAATTACCATCATGGGCAAACCAAATACAGTTTGGAGAATACTAATTTATTTCCTATTAAGATAGATCTGAATGGTGAAAAACAAAGACAAAAACACCTTCCTCCCACTAACATCCTACCTTTTTCTCAGCCTCATCCCTCTTTCGTTCCTGGGTTCTGTACCTCCCCTTTACTTCTGCCCCTAGCAGTCCAAGGGGATGGGGATGGGGATGGGGATGGGAACGGGGATGGGGATGGGGATGGGGAGGAAGGGGCAGGGGGCAGTGCTGTGCTCAGTCTTTAATCACACTGGGAGCCCCTCCTGAATTTCCCCTCAGGGCTAGCAGCACCATTTCTCCCCTTTTGTCCTCACACCTCCCCACTGAGTAGCTGCTCTGCACTTTCCCAGCCAGGCTTCTACTGGCTGGGACTGTAGGGCCATGGGGCTGCGGGGCTGTGAGGAAATGATAATGAGGGACAGTGGGACTGAGGGGCTGTGGGGTTGTGGGGCTGTGGGTCTGTAGGGCTGAGGGGCAATGATGCTGAGGGACTGCAGGGCTGTGGGGTTGTTGGGCTGAGAGACTGTGATGCTGAGGGGCTGTGGAACTGTGGGGCTGCAGGGCTGTGGGGCAATGATGCTGAGAGACTGTGATGCTGAGGGGCTGTGGAACTGTGAGGCTGTGGGGCTGTGGGACTGTGGGGCTGTGCTGTGCTCTGCACAGAGGCTGCTGGAGCTGCCAGAACCAGCTGTGCCCAGCTCAGGCCAAACTGAGCCTCTCTGCACAGAGACCACAGAGGCAGCAAATCCCTGCCAGGGACTGATGTGACAGAAAATAGTAGATGAATATGGAATAGTAATAAAGACTGTTAAAAATGCAACTGTTAAGTGCTGCATACCTTTGCTTTTGTTCTCTATTTATGAAGCTCCAATGAATACTAATTGAAATTTAATCCTTAGTCCGTCATTGGTAGTGCATCAAAAGTTGAAGATAAGTGGTAAGAAAAAATAGCTGAATTAAAATGTGTGTTTAGTTTCTGATTGGTGCAGTCGCAGTACTTCCCAACATACTTTTCCATCAGAAAATGCCCATTTGAAATATTTTTTTCACAGGAAATGTTACTGAATGCTTTTGACAGTATTTTCTTTAATATGAATTTGAAATCCTATTTGGTAATAATGTTATTTTGCTTTTACATTCCTGAGATAATTGTTTCTGATTTATGAGATCTTTTGGTTTTGCCTTTAGACTAAGAAAAAATATTGGAAGAGAAATTCTGAGTTTCCCTTGCCTTGAGCTTTCAGGGTCAGTCTATGGATAAATCAGGTCATGCAGCTCCAGGTTCCAAAAGGGTCTAGCTTGTCCTGAGCTAATTGCAATCAATTGACACAGCCTAGAGGTTAATCTTTCTGACCTCCTGCAATGTTATCAATAGAAGAAAACTGGCTTAATAAATTTAATAGATACCAACACATAACCCTCTGTCAGTCACCCTCATAATCTGTGTAAGATGAAGTACTCTGACTCTCTGAAGTCCAGCAGTTTTTCTGAGTGAACTTTTGCATGCTGTGTGCAAACCCAGCAGATTGTCCTCACTGCAGCTTAACACTCATGTTTTATCCATAAGAATTCCTCAGAGCGACAGCTTTGCTGTATAGAATCCTGCTCTGCTCTGCACTGCTTCGGTCTCACCTGGAATATTGTGTCCAGTTTGGGTCACTGCAATATAAGAAAGACACTAAGCTATTAGAGAGTGTCCAAAGAAGGGCGATGAAGTTGGGGAAGGGCCTTGAGGGGAAGGCACATGCGAAGTGGCTGAGGCACTTGGTCTGTTCAGCTGGAGGAGACTGAGGGGAGACCTCACTGCAGTTACAACTTCCTCTTGAGGGGAAGAGCAGGGGCAGGCACTGACCTCTTCTCTGTGGGGAGCAGGGATTGGCCTGAAGTTGCATCAGGGAAAGCTTAGGTTGGATATTAGAAAAAGATTCTTCCTGTGGAGGGTTGTTGGGCACTGAACAGGTTCCCCAGGGCAGTGATCACAGCACCAAGCCTGACAGAGTTCATGAAACGTTTGAATGATGCTCTCAGGTACAAAAATCTTTTGTGTGACTCTCGAGGATGGTCCTGTGCAGGGGTAAAGATTGGACTCGATGATCACTGTGGGTCCCTTCCAACTCATATTTTGTGATTCTGTGATATATGGATTGCTGGTATTACGGCTACATGCATTCTAACTTAATCTTAGCTGACAGTGGTAGAATATGAAAATGCCAGTTTGCTTCTCTGTGTGTTATTCAGCTAAAATACATTCCTTTTCACACGGTGTTCAGTTAGGTACTTGGTATTAGGCACCCACTTAAATCTCTGGATAAATTACAAGTATAAATGTAATTTATAACTGCTGATTCAAACACATCATTACTTTACATGAGCACTAGTAAATCACATCATTATAGTCTTATTTTTATAGCACCATGTTATCCCCTGTGACAAAAATGAGATTTAAAGTCTTGATATAGTTCTAGAACACTATAACATTAAAAATCTGGTGTAAAAATATATTTTGCCACAGAGATATACAAAACTGTAGAGAAAAGCTTACAAATACACTTTTCAACAGAGATGAACATAGAATTAACTCTTAACAACAACCAAATCTTACAAAAATTAGTTTTCTCATCCTAAAATTTGCATTTTCCACCACTACTTATAGTAGTGTTCAGAAATAGTACTTTTGTCTAGAATTCTATTCATATATATAGACATAGACCTTGACCATTTCTGTCCTTTGGGAACTGCTGCAAGGCATATGGAAAACAGATGTCTAAATATCAGAGATTATGATGTAAAGCAAATCAATGCATTCCAGTGTGATACTATAAACCACGTATTGAAATTGGCAAAGGATCTTCCAAGACAGGATAGTTTTGTGCTATAAGGATCTGTTTCTATGTATTGACCTACCAGGAAATTTTGATAACATCAGCTAAACTTGAAAATTCATCACATTTTTTTTCAACTAGCCATGATGAAACTGATGTCACAAGACTTCAAAGGAAGCACAATTTTCTGTTATATAAGAGGGTAATTTTTAGTAGTGTGAGTGCATATCAGCTCCCAGCTACTTTATTTTAGGCACTTTATATTATTTGCATGTTGTTTTCACTACTGATTTCTCACAATACTTCAGTTAATCAGCTTACCCTTTACCAGTTCCACTCTATATCTGCACAACTAAGATAAATAAACCTAATTCTTGTCTGGAAAATTTGCCTGCTAGACATTCTTTGGGGGATAAATTTTTGCAGATAGTACGTACTATAAGAAGAAAGAAGAACAACAGGCTTGGTGAGAAGGAGAGAAGGGAATGTGGACCAAAGATCTGAGAGGAATGCCAGAACTTTCAACAGCTGCTATACAACAAAGGTCCATTGCAGCATTGTGGTCTGCATACATTAAAGGCATGGCCACAATGCCATGAAATCAATCCTGCAACTCAATCTGCAGTTAATCCATGTAACTAATTTGCATTGATAGGTTACATTTATTTATATTTCAATTTAGTAAATTAAAGTTGAGTGGATTGTTTTCTGACATGGAGGTCCATGCCTATATTGTAAGAACTCTTACCTTCCAAAACAGGCTGGCTATATGCAAACTATCCATTGGGAACACTTCATACCTGCCATATGATTGCTTGGATTTGTTTGGGAAAATGCTAGTTGGCACAAAATCTTACAAGGATTTGTTCTTACAATAAATATAACCAGGAAGATATTTATTCGTAATTAACAGCTTGTCTAGATGATTTTTCTTTGGTAGAGATTTAGTGAGTTTGAGTGATGTTTGAATTCATAGACTGCAGAAACGAATGTAATAAAAACTACAAACTTCACATTAGACAAAGCCAAGGACTGTTGTCTTCAAAGGGACTAGGTTTGTAGGTATCACTTTTAGGTACAGTTCATCACCTGTTCAGCTGCAGTTTAACAATGGAAATGTCTAAATTGTAACAATCTGAGTTACCGAGGCACCCTGATTTCAGCTTTGAGTAAATTGAGAATCATCAAATTGGCCAGTGGTGGTGCAAATTGCTCCATGTAAAAAGACATAAAAATCCGTGTTTTGACATCTCTGTACTGTACCTTTTCTTAGAAAGTCTGGAACTTTAAAGTCCCAGGGGAATACTCTAGCAGCTAGGTTGTACATTCATTTTAATTCCTTTTATAAATTAGGAAATACTGTCATTATTTTATACAAAATTCAATTTCTTTAGTAACAAGAAAGTTTATAAAAGTCCCATAGTTCTAGCATGTTTGTGACCAATGAACATTAAAGAAGACAGAAGAGGAATTTTAGATCATAGGTATCACATTTCATTTGGGTATGTGAAGCACTCTGACACTGGGTGTAAAATGAGACTGGAGAGGGAGTACCATTTTCTCTCTTCAGGTTGTTTGTTTTCTTGAGCTAGGGTAGATATAACTTTAATACGTTTAAGACTGTGTGTTCTGCAGATATGAAGGTGGAGTGGTTGACAGAGGTTTCTCACTAATTCAGCTGTAGATTTTGCACACAGTGTACTGGACTTTGTGAATTCCATTCTCTGACTCCCAACTGATCTTCCACATTTTGTAAAGAATCTGGACACCTGACTTTGGGCTTTATTTTCCAGTATAACAGATCAGTTACAAGTTAGGTGTCCCAATACTCTACATAATTCCTATTTTATTGGTTTAATCTTAGATCACTAAAAATGTTTTTCAAACTATTGTGCAATTTAGTGTAAATGATTAATATTTGGACATAACCTTCCTCTTATTTACACGCTATTGTAATCACCTTGAACTTTATTGATAGACTAGCAATTTCTAATGCTGAAGAAGTTTCATGCTGAACTAGACAAGAAATTAAGGTGAATATATTGTATATATTAATTTTGCAAGATTACAACACCATAATTGTATTGATACAACATTTTATAGGTGTAGAAGACTTATTTTTATGAAATCGATTACAAATTTCTTTCAGGTACTAGAATATCTGATTCTATGAATAAAAAACATAGGGAAGGCTGATGGTAGAATTATTTTAGGAAGAGCATACCCTTACCCCTTAGATAATGACCACCTAAGCTTTGTGTACTTCCAGAAAAGTTAAATGGAAGCAGAAAATCATAGGTACTGATGACATAATCTTATTTATTCCATCCTTTTTCCAGAAAATGATAATTTTCAGTCTCGTAACTTGGCCATGTAATTATTGCACATACAGGGGCATGAAAATGTATTATGAATGCAGTAAACAAGATAAAAATAGTGGACTTGTGTACTTTCTGAGTAAGCAATAATAATAGCATATGAATTTAACACAAGGTTTAATGCAAAATGATTTGAATACCACTATGGTAAATGTGTGGCAGAGTATATTGAGCTCTGTTGGGAATGCATGTACACAAATTCTATCTGCATATGGACCTTCTTTGACTTGGGGACAAGGATTTTTTTTTTCTTAGAAGGCTTTGGAAACAGACATAATTTAGCTTGACAGCAGCTTTATTAATCCTCTGGCATGTAATTCAAAATACATGTATCTTGTTTTTAAATAGAAGTAACACGGCTTTCTGTAGGAAATTGTGGACTCTGAACTCTTTATTTATTGATCAAAATGCATATTTAGCTGGTCACTTTTCCCCTAGTTATGATAATGATCCATTTCATATCTGCCTACTGAAGTGTAATATTTGATTATCAGTTTTCAAAGACCACAGCAGATACTATTTTTGTTTTGTCTGTAGGCTGCTTGGTGACTCTGGGAGTCACTGCAACTTAGTAAAGGTTTTTCTAAGACACCACCTGCTAGATCAAGTGGTAGATCCATACAGGGATTAAAGATCCACAAATGTTTTCTCAATGTTTTTGGAGCTCCTCTCATAAACAGACTAGTGCAGAGAATAAAAAATTCTTCTTTGTCCCAAACATCATAGAATACTTTGCTTATTCAGCCATTGCAGATGCTCTTTTGGAGAAGAATACTGGAATGACACTCCATCACTGATGGTTTCTGACCTTTCTTGAGTGTGGATAAATGATAGCTGATATTAAACTGTTCTAAATATGTCATAAACAGTAGTAAGATTTCAAAATTTAAATTCAAACAGTACCCAACAAGATTTCTGAGCATATTTGAAATAAATTGCAAGAAGGAATGCTAGTAACAGTAATGAAAATAACTGTGGGATTTTGTCCTACTGTTTTAATAATGTTTGAATCTAATCCATCACTGTAGTAAACTAACCTAATATAGCCTGAAAACTGTCATTTGATGTTATCTTCTAATATAATGTTAATCTAGCTGCATCAGTGTGTCTTCACAATATGGAGACACCAGGACACTGTAGAAGTGTAACAAAATAAAACCATAATGAAATAAATCATAAGGTTTCAACACCAAGATTAAATGTTTGACCAGGCAGGGAGTTTATTTGTTAAAAGAAGTGTGTGTAAAAGAAGTAACTGAGCAACACCCAGCACACAAGCATCTCTCTTTTAAGGGAGAACAGGAATGCAATATTTTGTTAATTCTTCTGCTGTGTTTCTTGCCTCAATGAAATGAACTGTTTGACAGTATGTGCTCTAACACTAAATTTTGCTATGAAGACCTATACCACAAAGCACAATCAGTCTGATTTTCATTGTGGGCACACCAATGTTTAAGAGCACAGTCTTACAACGACATAGATTAACGCTGCAGAGCCAGATGCTGACACTAGATTTAAATGGACCCATTAATATATTGGAAAAAAACTGTCCTAGGTGTGCTGTGTTTTCATTTGAGAAACATGTCTACATCTCACAACATCATAATAAGTCAGCTAAGCTCCTTTCTTAAGTTGTCTCATATAGCCTTATAATTACAACACAATTCTATGTAGCTGTACGTGGTTGTTACTTGGAGTGCTGTGGTTACTGAGTCTTCATTTAATCTATTTTCACCAGTGAGAACTCACACTAGTAAATTTTTTTTTTAAAATAATTCTCTCCTTATTTCTTCTTCATCCTTTGAAGCTTTACACACAATAGTATTCCACTAACATTCAGTATATTTTTCTTTAGGTGTGTTGGCCTAGGTCTAACCTGTGGACCAGATCTGACATACTGTTTTCAGTAGCATGTTACAGCTGGCCTTGTCTGTAATCTGATCTGTAACTCACAGCACTGAAAGTGTTGGCTCATAGTGGTTATGCTTGATCTCATCATAGGACTGTGCAGTAAATGTGAGGCAGACTTTGACAAGGAGCAGCAATTCTTTTTATAAGTAAAGCTTGTGCCCTGAGGCTTCTAAAAGACTGTCACTGCTATCTTCTCTGGAGTACTGTGAGGTTGTGTAATTTGTCATTCATACTTATTGTAAATAAAGCAAGTAAATGACATTGATTTAATACAATTTCAGACCCTATGTGATTTTTTCAGTTGCTTCTGACATTTTATCAGTTTGTTACAAGTATGGAGAAATCTGCTTGCATAATTCTTAATATCTAATGGTATCAAATATGGAGTGTTTAAATGCTGGCATGTAATTTTGAATATATATTTAGTTGGCTTTAGGACTGATGGAAAAAATCAATTCAAGGTGGTTTTCCATTAGGAAAACATGTTTTCTCTAACTCTGAGCCATTTTTCCCTCCTCTTCCCTACTTGACAGCCGGGAGAGGAGAATTGAAGGCACAAAATGCAAATATCATGGGTTGAGATAAGAAAAATGAACTGGGAACAGCCATGAGATAAAAAAAACCAAACAGTAGCAGCAATAAGGATAAGGGTACAAGAAAAGAAATGTCCACATGGAAAAAACTCCCTGATAATAGACAATGCCAGACAACTCCTTCCACCATGCTTCCTCAGCTGGAAGGAACCCTTTCTCCCCACAAGAGACTCCCTTCCCCCACCCCCAGCAATGAAATGAGGTGGTATAGAACAACACCCAGATCCTAGTCTTCCTTTCTCTAGATTTTCTTTCATTCTTACCTCCATGGTCTGGGATTCCTGAGGGCTGGCCTTAGCCATAAAGACTTAAGTGACGATGGTATTCAGCATCTCTGCCTTCTTTGTATCCTTCATCACCAGGGCACCTACTTCATTCAGCAGAAGGCCCACATTTTCCCTAGTCTTCCTTTTGCTACTTTGTTGTCTTTGATGTCCCTTGCCAGGTTTAATTCCAAATGGATCTCAGCCTTCCTCATTGCATCCCTGCATACTTTGACATTTGCTATATTCCTCCAAAGAGGCCAAGTGGTGCTTGGATATTAACCAGGTTTATTAGGATCCTCTTCTTTCCAGTACTTTATCCCATGGTAGTCTACCAAGTAGATCTCTGAAGAGACCAAAGTCTTCTCTCCTGAAGCCCAGAGTAGCAAGCTTGCTGTGTGCCCTCCTACCCCTGCTGCTTCAGGGTCACTGTAGCCAAGGCTGTCCTTGATATGCCTTCCCCACCAGAGAAGACCTGTTATTCTCCTTGTTGGTGAGAAAAAGGTCCAGCATAGCACCTCTCCTTGTTGGTTCCTCTATTACTCAGAGGAGGAAGCTATCATCAATGTAGTCCAGGTACCTCCTGGATTTCTTGTGCCTGGCTGTGTTGCCCCTCCAACAGACATCAGAGTGCTGGAACTTCCCCATGAGGACCAGAGCTTGTGAATGTGAGTCACAGAGTCATCAAGACTCTGATCCAGATGAAATATGGCTAACTGTAGTTTGAGAGTTACAAAGCTCTTAATATTCTGCTTTTCCTAATGTAGGTCAGGAAAGGTTTTGATAAATTTCTGTATATGGGAATAACTTGCATTGGAAGAGATTTTTTGAGATCATCTAGTTCAACCTTCCCTTCAAAGAAAGGTTCATGTAAAGCTTTTTTTTTTTTTTAATCTTCCTCAGGGTCTTGTTTTGTTGAATTTTGAAAATAAGGAAGGACGGAACGTCCACAGCATCTCTGAGCTTAATCACTGTCACGGTGAAATTTTTTTCCTTATACCAGCTCAGAATTCCAGCTCCAAACAAGACATTGCATTCAGATGAGACTTGGTGCTAGATAAAGAAGGTTAAGCAGTTTCCTTCAAATGATGGTTGCACTCTTGTTGATGTGCACAGCAACAATGGCACATTATATATTTATGTTCCTCAAGAGTATCAGGGCAATCAAGTCCTTTTCTGCAAAGTTCCTTTCTATCCAGTCACTCCTCTGCTGATAATTGTTGTATGATGCAACAATTGTGTAGGTGTTAAAGTTGTAGGTTCAAGTCTTCGTTGAACTTAATTATTTTCCTTTTGGCTCAATACTAAAAGCCTGTCCCCTGGATGGCAGTCTTGCACTCTGGGATATCAAACACCTCTTCAAATTTGATACCATCCACAAACTTTTTGAGGATGCATTCTGTTTCGTTTCTAGGTTATTGATGAAGATGTCAAACATTATCATCCTGAATTTCAGCCCTGAGGAATGCCAATTGTGACAGCTGACAGTTTCCTCTCCTTGTTGGTTTACTGCATTTCAAATGAAAAATCTAGCTTTTTTTTTCCTTTTTTTTTCCTTTTTTTCCCCTTTTTTTTTTCTTTCTGCCTGTCCTGCAGTTAGCAATTTAGTCTATATCTGAGTTTGAGTAGAAGGATAATTATAGGAACACTGTAATAAAATTCAAGTTTGATAAAATCCAATGCAATTTTCTACCTTTCCTGTGAGAGTTTACAAAGCTGGATGAAGTAGAAGGAAAAACAGATCTAGGTTTCCTGCATAAAGTATTAATGCTTTAAGCAAAATATTTTGGCCAAACCAAAAATATTTTATTTCAAAATCATGGTGTAGTGCCTCATAGACTTCATGCCGCAAGTTTTATTGTAAGGTTTATTTCCTTGCTCACATTGCATCACCTATACAATGCCGCACAGTCAGGGACTTGGTTGGTGTGTTCCTCCCACATAAGAAACTATAAAGTCTTGTCTCTACATCATCTTAGAAATGCTATTAAGAAAACAGTAAAATTTTAATGCTAAAAAGAATGAAATCATCCTTGCAACAATGCACAATAGATCATACATGAAAGAGCTCAAAATATTAGTTAAACCTGTAAGACATCTAAGCTCCCTCTGGGCAGTGATAAAGAGGGATGCCGCATAGTAGTTACAGAATGAGGGAAATATTCAACATGTAAAGTTCTCCATTATGTCATTTACATCTCTTTATTTCTTTAATAATTGGTGGAATACTTGGCCTTATGGATTTATTTAAAAAGGAAATATTTAAGAGTGCTAGCAATTTTGCTTCATATTGCTCAGAGTCCACAAACCCAACTGATCTGTGGCTGAAAACCTCACGTGCTGAAATTGTGCACATATCCTTGGGAGACAAAAGGATGAGTTGCACAAACAAGTTTATATAGTTACTTCTTCGAAGCAAAAATACATGCCAGCATTAGAAATATTTTCCAAAGTCCTCCTGTTACTTAGGGTCTCATTTTCAGGAATGAGGGAAATACTTAAAAGTCTCTCTAAATTATGAGATTTGGACTCCTGCAAGTGAAATCTTGAAACATACTTTACACTTGCAATGCATAAGTTTATAGTGATGGCTTTCTGAAACACAATACTGGGTTCCCTGGAAAGCAAGGATCTCTTTTCACTGCTTTCTCACTCCAGAATCCAAGTGAGTATTTTTTAAATTTCAAAACTTTGTGGGTCAGGAAAGTGGTTTCTGTATCTTCTAGTGACATGTTTGAATTTCACTGAGCCACGGCCCAACACTGAGGTGTGCATACTCTGGATATGGAAGAGGTAGGTAGAAAGAATCTGAGAAATCATTTTTGGGAGTCTATTTTTCTAAGAAATCATAAATCATTGCTCTAGATAAGTTTAGAAGAGAAAAATAGCCCTATGGTCACGCAAAATGTCTAGGTGGCAAACCCAAACTAAGTGCAGCTGGGAAAATCATGAATTTTCTCCAAGATTAAATGCATTTTGGTCTGTTAAGGAAAGCTGTCATCTGCAATAATGGGTGTGTCTTCCATTTATCCTGTCCTTAAAACCAGATATTCCCAGATAGGTTTCTAGTTTATATTTGTCTGCTTTTTCCTCCTGACTTCCCAGTATGATCTCACTGTGGGTGGTCTCATCAACTCAAAGCAATTGTTAATGGGGAAAAGTAAAACATACCATGGCCATACAAATTGTCCTGGTTTGTGGATATTTATTTTAGTTTTTATGTTAAATTATTAGCTGTCTTGAGAAATTCATGGGCAAGCCCACAAAAATGTGTTTGTTGACCATTTTTTTGACCAAAAATAAGCATGTAAAATTTTATGTCCTTTATTCTGAAATTTGCAATACGATATTATTACAGTGATTTGTTTGTTTTCTGTATCTGAATAGAGGTTTTAGTTGCAGTGTTTAAAGTAGATATATGTTTAAAGATTATTTAGTTATTTTCCATTAGCTTTGGAAAGGAATATATAGGAATGGTTTAACTGATTTTAAATTAAAAGGTTGCAGTGAATATCTCCAAAGAAATGTATCTATTTATTCACTGTGAGGGTCAGATACTTAACTTATGGAAATTAGCCGTGAAATGCTGCATATTTACACCATCTAAGAATATGTCCTTCTATTTTCTGTAGACTACAAATAATGTCTAAATAGCCAAACTAAACCACTCAGTTTACAGATTATAGTCTCTGTACAGTATTCAATATGATCTTAAGTTTTCATTGTGTTATATACTTAATTTTCTTTATTTTGGTACTTTCTAGACCTGTCAAACTCTACTAAAAAAATATTTCTTAAGATCCCAAAATGCAGCTTTTGCCAACAAAACTGAAAAGTACATTTCCTCTTATCTCATATTTTTTTACTAGGAGATTCCTGTTTATAAGGACAATGCTTTACTTTTCTTATTAATGGATAATTTTGTTTAATAATGAAATTAATTTTTAATTCTTTTTCCATAAATTTTCAAATATCAGCCTGTATTTCAGGTTTTTCTATTCTTTCATTTTGAAAGAAATAATCCTGCATCAGTGTCTGGGTTTTTTTCCATGTGAAAGCGTGTATATATGCATTAACTGAAAGGGATTTTCACTAAGGAATAATAATAATATTTTTCTAATTATATCTATTATGTATCTAATTTTAATCAAGATCATATATGACTACTGCAAGTAGCTTTCAGTCTATTTGCACATGAAAATATTAGGCATTCTCTCCAAGCACTGTAAAAGGAAAAAAAGAAGTGTAGAATTTGAGTCTGAACTTTGGTGAATCATGCAAGTACAGTTTGTGAAAGGAATGGAGAAAGCCTGAGCTAGCAGATACACTAAACTGCCCAAATCTCTTTGGTTGAAAAGCAAAATACTTGGGAGCGTTATTAACGAAGGTGGAAATGTTTAATTTATGGAAGATTGCTTAACATCAATAAGACTAACTACACATAGCATATTACAAGTTGTGTCTTCAAGAAACCCAGAATATGTTGAAAGCAAATTTCTAATCTTGCTAACTGTGTAAGGTTATCAAGAAATCTGTGTATTTCCTACAGCAACTTTTATGCCTTTTCACTTGGTTTGAGACTTGTTTGTAGTGTGGGAGGCAGCAGCCATTGAGCTGATAGACAACAAGCCGCTGAGAGAGTTCAGATTAGGATATTAATAGCGTTACATCCATCTGTAAACGCTCTGCAGCCTTTGACTTTATTGACTATGATGCTGTTAAGACTTCAAAGAAAAGCTAATAGCCTAATATTTGCATAGCTAAAGAAAATTGTTTACATTAAATAAACTCTCTTTTGAAGGTACTTTGAAAACAAATAGTTACTTTTACAAAGTTACCCTCAAGCTATGGTTGTACTTTTTGTATCAATGGAATTATCAGAACAAACAAATATTTATTTCAGAATTATCCTATTGGCCTTAGAACAGAAAGCAGTATGTAGTTCTCCTTGAAATATGTATCTAGATGACAGAGATATCCAATTGCTTTTATGACATGAACATAGTGTTGTAGAATCGTGACTAAAGAGGTACATCTTGTTTCAAATAAGAGGAGGCGCAGGCCAAAAGTTCCAAAAATGTTAAACAAAATTCTTTTCTGAGAGCCAAAAACTTTCATATTTGTGATTTTTTTCAGTGCCATTGCATCTTATTGACATATGGACTTGGTAGAGAAAATGTGTCAAGAAAGCAAAAATATGTGTTTTATTTGTATGTTATCCAAGAGCTTATTTTTCCATCACTTGGTTCTAGTTTTTGTATAAACTCAATTGGAACAAATTCTGACTATTAAATTGAACTACTACTGTGATCTTTTGTTGGTTTGTCTACCAGAAATTTTGTTTCAAAACTGCTTGAAAAGCGTGTATATTTAAGCATGTATGTTTTCATACAGAAAACTCATTCTAATGGTTTTGCTGTTATTTCCACAACTTTCAGAGTGGTTATGGAGTCATAGAATTATTTATACTGGAAAAGACCTCTAATACCATCACATCTAACCATTAATCTAACATTGTCAATTCCACCATTAAACCCTGACTCTAAGCACCACATCTACACATCTTTTAAATACCTCCAGGGTTGGTGTGTCAACCAGTTCTTGGGGCAACCTGTTCCAATGCTTGACAACCCTTTCTGTGAAGAGATTTTTACTAATATCCAGGCTAAACTTCCCCTTGTGCAATGTGAGGCCATTTCTTCTCCTTCTGTTGCTTGTTACTGGGAGAAGAGACTGACATTCTGCTCAGTACATCTTCCTTTAAGGTAGTTGTAGAGAGTGATTAAGTCCCTGTGAGGCTCCTTTTCTCCAGGCTAAACAGCTTCAGCTGCTCCTCATCAGACTTGTGCTCCAGACCCTTCACCAACTTTGTTGGCTTCTCTGAACATGCTGCAGCACCTCAATGTGTTTCATGCACTGAGGGGCCCAAAACTGAACAGAGGGTTTGAGGAATGGCCTCACCAGGGATGGGTACAGAGGGACAATCAGTTTGCTGGTCCTGCTGGCCACATTTTTTCTGATGCAGACCAGGACACCATTTGCCTTCTTGGTCACCTGGACACACTGCTGGCTCATGTTCAACTGGCTGCCAACCAACATCCCCAGGCCCTTTTCTGACAGGCAACTTTCCAGCCACTCTGTCCCAAACCTGTAGTGCTGCAAGGGGTTATTGTGACTCAAGTGCAGGACCTGGCACTTGACTTTCTTGACCCTCACACAGTTGGCCTTGACCCATCAATCCAAGTCTGTCCAGATCCCTCTGCAGAGCCTTCCTTCTCTCAAGGACTCCTGCCCAACTAGTTGTTATCTGCAAACTGACTGAGGCTGCACTCAATCCCATCACCCAGATGCTCAATAAAGCTATTAAACAGACCTGGCCCCAAGTACTGAGTCCTGGTGAACACCACTTGTGACTGGCTGACAGCTGGATTTAACTTCATTCATCACCACTCTTGGGGAATGACCATCCATCCAGTTTTAGCAATGGTGCCAGTAATGACAAGGTTTTGTATTTGATCCCTATAAGGGCCATTCACTTGTGAGTTGGACCTAATAATCCTTGTGGGTCCCTTCCAACTCAGAGTACTCTGTGGTTCTGTGAATTTTATGATTATGGTTCAGAGCCCTTTACAACTTTTGCAATAGGAACAACTAGCTAATGGGTACATCTAGTGATGAATATTAAAGGAATTTATCTCTAGATGTGGCAACCTTCTGTACATAAAATGTAAATCTTATTTTTTTATGTAAATCTCTCTTTTTTAAAATTTTAAATTTTAAATATCTTATTTGAGTTCTGCACGGTCCTGATTCTGGCAAGGACAGGGTTAATTTTTGCAGTAGCCAGGAGGAGAACAGCTAGGACTGGGAGATTATTCTATGCCACCTCATGTCATTTCCAAGGGACAAGGGGAGAAAGGATTCCTTCTGCTCAAGTATGCACACCAGAGGGAGCAGGCAGATAATGCCAGTTCTGAGCAATCCCATGTGATTTGGTTTTCTCTCTTGTACCCTTTGTTATTGATATTGTAGCTGTTACTATTTGTATTTCTTATCCCATTGCTCTTTCCAGTAAGTTGTTATCTCAATCCATGATATTTATCTTTAGTGTCACCAATTCCTCTCTCCCATCTGCTGCAGGAGAAGGGAGAGGGGGAGTGGGAAGTGAGCCAGTGGTCTGTGGTTTGGGGTTTCAGTGGGAACATCAAATTGGGGAATACCATTCCTAAACCATGACATGCAGTTTTGTGGAATAAAGGATAACCAATTTTATATCAATTTTGTAATGTTTGCTGTAGATCCTAGTATGTTTTAGAAAAACATTAGAAAAACGTTGCCATCTTTTATTTGTAAAATATGACAACTCAAACACAAATGGAACAGAAAACACCACTGTCCAAGTTAGAACCACCTATAATGTATTACTGAGAAATAAGTAAATAGTATCAAAGAGCTCTTCAGCAATTAATCCTTCCAGTCTCTGGATTACTTTTACAGTGTTCAGAATTTTCATCCAGTCATTTTATTGCAAAAGAAACTCTCTTTATTGTACTAACACATCTATATATGCATTTTTGTTGTGTTTGTTTTTAGCACAGCTGCATTGTGAAGACATGCTCAACTTGGGCAGTCTGATGTAAACTATGGAAAATGGTTCATTTGTGTCCATTGTAGGGTTCTGTTTGGATACTGTTATGGCACCTACATAAATGTATAAAATGAGCACCATTGTTTGCAGAATTTATGTCCTTTTCAAAAAAGGAAGCTGTCTGTTAAAATTTATCACCAGGCATCAGAATAAAAAAGGAACTATGAATATCTCCAGTCTGGATACATATTTTCAGCTTTCTTGAATAGTCTGATTTGTTCAGAAAGAAATAGTTGACCTTCTACTAGTGAAAGTTCCCTTGTAAATGCTCTAATTTGAGCACCAGAATATTAAGAAAATGTATGCTTCTAATCAACTTTAAAAATCCTGATCCAAATAATTTGTTGGATGATACAGGGTTAGGGTTTTATTGTCACGATAATAACATGCATATTCCCATAATATAAGAAAAAAATTAGTAAGCTATGTAAACCAAATGCAAACAAGTAGACAATTCAAAAGACAAAATATAATCTTTAGCCCTCAGAATGCATAATATGAAGTTTAAAAAAATTAGATAACATGGTAGACTGAACCCACATGCACAGTGGAACCAAAAGAATTTTCAAAGTTAGGTCCAGGGTGAGAAGTTTCTGTGTTAATGAGCAGAAAGGCAAGTAATGTTAAAAATTTCATAAGAAATTTTGTATGAAACTCTAATGAATTTTTGGAGCTAAGAAAGAATAATGTGTTGAGTAGTAGACTGCAAGTTGGCAACACATACAACATGTTCATGCTTGAGGGAAGAGTGAGGATAACGCAGAGAAGAATATAACATAAAAAAACATGATACCCCTTCATTAAAATGGTAACACAAAATGATGCTAAAATGTATAGAAATGAAGATTTCAATTCTGCGTGTTTATAGAGCATGTAGTGTACTGCACCACAGTGTAGTATGGTTCTCAAGTGAAACAGCTAGATGTAAACAAATTTGGAAATAGTTAGCTGCATTGTTGCATAATGTGATACAGCCTTCCTACTTAGCTACAAGGCAGAAATGTAACGCTTGAACAGATTTTAGTGTTGCTGGAATGCTTGCCCTGGTATGCCTATCTAGTCTGAATTGTGCTTCTGAGTTACAGCAAAAGATGCCACTCTGTTAGAACTTAGACCATGACATATTGATATGTGCATACACTGAGCAGGGAGGCAAATGTCTTGTTCTAAACTTGAGCCATAAACTTCGTTGACTTTTTGTGACATGACAAAGGACTTTGGGTTTTTTTGCTTTGTTTTGCTTTGTTTGTGTAGGGGAAATGACCATTAAGCTTGGATTGATTCAACTGTAATTTTTTTGTGATGTCCAACTGTGAAATGTTGTATAAATATCAAGTAAGTTTAATTACAATGAGAGACTTCATTGCATTTCCACAATTCCTTTACGTTTGCACATTTTATCTTTTTTTAAACTCTGTTACTTCTTCAGAAATATGGCAGACTAAGTAGCAAGTAAACATGTTCGAAGAACTTATACTGGATTTTAAACGGTTTCGTTGTGCTTGGAGTTTTTTCCATTAAACCCAGATGGTCTAAAGAAGATCTTTAGAACCCACTCTAGGCTCTTCTTTTTGAATATTACAGGCACAGCTTCCAGTGAGTCAAATGGTGTTCTTATTCCTACTGCTAATGAATAGATGCTTCAAAATAGCTGGTGGGATAACTTACTGTATTGACTGCTTGTAAAAGAGAAAAGGGGTGTGAAGTTCAGTGCTTTACAAGTAGTCTCAATGGTTATTATTGTTAGGCTACTGAGCAATCTGTTGAAATAAAAGCTTCACTGATCTATAATTCTGATAATCACCCTGCATCCCTTGTCAGGCTTATGTCTGAAATTTTGGAGTTTGGGGAATTTTACTGGAATTATTTATTTTGCTTTGCAAGTTGAAGTTTCATATACTATGAAGTAATATTTCTAGGAGAGGATGGCCTTTAATAATGAGAAAATATCTATTTCCGAGTTGTCTGTTTAAACATGAGTCACCAGTAAGTCTCAGTAAATGAACTGTCAATACATTGTGTGATTTGCTGAGAGCAAACATCTAGCATAATTTCTGTGGTAAATTAACCACTCTCAGTGCTTCTGTTCTGTACAGACACTAAGCATGGCAGTGGGAAAATAACAAAACCTTACCTCTTCATACTGACTTGGTGGGCTATGTATCAGTACACCAAAGAAATATGCTGTGACCTTCATGATGTCAAGTGAGGTTGATCATGTCCTATGCAAAACCTCTTAGCACCAAGGAAAGCAGCACTTGATTGCAAACTGCCTTTTGGCTGGCTGGGTTTTGGTTTCAGAAGGTTATGGAAAGGGAAAGCAAGGTAAAAATGACACTAAGGTTAGAATTCTATGAAAAATGCCTTTAGAAAATAGCAGTAAATTAAACACTTTTTGAATTTAAAGCTTAATATGACTTTTGCTTGTGCAGATGCATATCAACCAGTAGTGCAAAATACAGAAAAATTGGAACATGCTGGCTTACCGTCAAGTTGCTCAGTGTAATGTGACTATGTTCAATGTGTAAAATCAGTGCTCTTGATCATAGTTGCATTTGGGTAGTAGAGAAGTAAAGAGTGCGGGTGAGTGATTCTTCTCCTGCAGCGCAGTTATTTTGAGACAAAACAGTGTTGCAGATACAGCTTTTTTTTTACATTTTATTTTCACTCAATGGACTAAGACATGTCTGAGCAGAGTGTCCCTTCCACATTTTCCAGGGACTGTGCAATGATATAAACCAGTTGTCTATATCAGCAATAGGCTTGCTCCTTAAAATATTGGCAAACTAATGGAAGCTGCACTCAAAAATAAATTCCTTTCTGTGGATGCTTTTGAAGTGTTAGAGAGTGTCTGATAATACTAATTAGAAAAGGGTAGAAAATAAATTCTAAAAAAAAAAAAGTTGAATACTTGTGGAAAAGAAGTATACAATTGTAGTACTACTGTGTTGAAAAGTTTTGGGGTATACTGGGTTGTATAATTTGATATTTGCAAATAAGAAATTATTCTAGAACTGGAGATAACTGAAAATGTAACTTCTTCTTCTACTAATCATGACTTCATATTTCCTTACAGTATTTATTTTAGACATTCTGAGGTCTCTGATTCATATCATGACATCAGTAAGAGTTAAATCATCTCTCATTTCTGTATATCTTGACCTGCTCCACTTAGAAAATAATGTTTTTTTGGAAATGAACTAAGCATCTTCAGGCATTTTTATGGTCAGCAATTTGCAGGAGCATAAAAGAATCTTGCACTGTTTCTTGTACATTGTTAGACATTCCCAAAAAGGGGGGTTTTGCCACAATTTATATTTTGTTTTTCTAAACAGCCTGAGTACATTTTGTACCATGTTAGGAGTAGTCTAACACAGTTCATGAAGAGGTTCTCCTTGGTTTCTTCATTGTCCTTGAGCTGGATGTCAGTATAATCAGGAGCAGATTAGTACACTATTCTTAAACTGGCTCAGCTCTTTTGAAACATTTAGATAGCAAACAATTTTCCTACTACTCTTTATGTAGGGGATATGATGTATTCCAGCATCACTGACCAAGTGACAGCTCAAGCCACTTTAATTTCAAGCTGGATTGAAGTGGATAATTAAAACCAAATGAAATTTTCTTATGCATTTGAATATATTTATACATTCTAAGCACAACACTGATTTAAAACAATTAAAAAATTAAGGAAACTTTAGCAAAATTGCAGACAGTTTGGACTAGGTGCTAATAATCTATATAAGATAAGGCATTCTCATTACTTTTTGTAGGATGGGTAATATTGTGTTTCATGTAAGCAGCAGTCTGAACTTTGCATAAAACATGAGACATTCCTGATAACAGTGAAGAGGAAATTGTCTGGACTAATAATATTTCTGGGAATCATGGTTTAGCTTAGGTTTTACTCTTCTTAACTGTAATTTTCTTTATGAACACTAGATGAAGCCCTGATGCTTCCACACAATAGGAAGAAAAGAACTCAGTGAGCTGTGTTGGGTTGTATATATTGATGTCCTGACTTCTGCTAAGCCAAAACAAATAGAGGAGATTTTTTATTTTTTTTTGTGGTCTGCACTTCTGTTGCACAGATGAGTCCCTCTAAGCTCAGAGTGTTCCCAGTGAGGGTAACTGAGTAACTAAATAAAGTAAAAGAGGCCTTATGCTTCCTTTCATTTTTACACTACCTTTTAAAATACATTTCTTTGTCTTCCTTTTGCTTGTTTCTTTGAAAAGTTAAAAAAAATATAAATTGATATAAATATATTCCTTAACCCACCTTCAAAATGGTGTGGTTTACTGACCTTTGTGTCTTTAAGGCGCGTCTGATTTCAGTGCTGGAAAACAACTGAGAAGCTGAATGTTCTTTTTTTTCCTGTTTTCTCCTCTTCTGCTGCATTCCAGCATGGGTAAGATCAAAGAGAAAAGAAGGCAGTAAAAAAAAAAGGTGGGGGGACAGTAATGAGTAGCATAAAAATAAAGTAATGAGGAGCATGAAAACATAAAAATGGCTGAATGTGTCTTGAAATGAGAAATTCAAGAGGGCACAGGAAGTCATGTGTCCAGAGTCTCTGGCCTGCCTCTTGAGCATGGACATCCCAAAGCATCAGTTTTCCTACTGGTGAATTTTCTTGCTTATCTGTAGAAATTTGGGACTAGTCAGACATCAGAGTGCACTCTGAGTTCACAGAGCCACTGCCCAAAAATGGCTTCCAGCAAGACAAAACTGAAGATGTTTAGTAAAGGAAAGCATTTTAAAGATCTAGTGTGGTTTTTGTAACAAGAGGCCCATCATGACGATAGTTGATCAGCTCAGACTGCAGCCCACCTTGTGTTTCTGACTGATGTTCAGAAGACTGAAGTCTCTTTATGGCAGAATCAAGTGGTATTTTTCTAACATTAGGAGAGATGCCATTTCAAGGAAGAAACTCTGGGAATTAATTATTGACAGCCTTCTTAGTTCCTGTTTGAAAGAAACAGATAATTTTATGCCATCATTACTTCAAGATTTTCCATTATTAGAGAACTCTTTGGATGCACATAACCTTTCTCCTGAAAAGTGAAGAGGCTGGAGTCATAAACAGTATAACCATCAAGTGCTTCATATTATGCTCAAGGGAAGGATAAGAAGCAGCTGAGAAAGCATAATAATGGCTAAGGGGGTGAAAACAGTTGTTTCCTTGGCATTGAAATAACTGTGAATGTATCAGCTCTCCCAGACATTATAAAATCAAATTCATGATTCCACTTTTTTAGATATCTAGGGAGTGGATTTTATAAAAATGAAGTATTGAAAGCTAAAGTAAGCATACTGTACTTTGGTTGCATTGATGTAATTTATTTTTGTAGAATTCTGAAACCAAGGATCTACATATTGTTATGAAATGTCCTTCTACAGGATTAAGGTTTATCACCTCTCAATATGTACCAAAATGAAGATATCTTTCTTTGGGTTTGTTTTCTATACCTGAAATAGTAAAATGTATGTATAATATGGTTTCATACCAGTTAGAACACTGATACTGTTTAATTTCTACTTTTTCCTTTATCTTTGGTTTGTTCAGCTACCAGAAGCCAAAATCTGCCAGATTTACACCAAAAAATGCTCCATGTACCTGTGTTTTCTTACCCTCTGTATTTTCTAACCCCTGAAAACACATAGTTATTTTAATGTGGAGGTTATTTCAGAGAAAAATCTGTAGAATCTATTGTTGGTAGAATCATACAGGGCAAACATTTTACTCTTTCTGTAACAAAATACTTAGTTACTGGGGATTCTTGACCCATCGCCATGACAGTAGCACCACTAACTACAATTAATGATGTTACAGTTTGGTTATTAACATTAAATTGTTCATGAGTCTCAACAGCTCAGCTGTTTAGAGCATAGATTTTGCAGTGTTTAATTGCTGTTTTCTATAGGAATCGATTGACCACTAGTAGTAAATTTAACCATCGGGTGGCAGCATTGTTGCGCTCCAATACAGAGATGGGCATATTTTTTCAGGCTGAAAAAAGAGTATTAAGTCTAAGAGTGGGAAGTTTAACAAAATTAAAAATTTAGATTTTCCAGTTACATTATATCTGATTTTTTTTCAGGTTTTTTTTTCTAGATCCATCTTGAGGCTCAAATAACTTGTTTCAACAAAGCTTAAATACATAAGAGTTTTAAAACTGTATTACCTCATTTTAATCCCTCAAAGCAACTGCCAACAGTTTTCCTCTCATCTCAGAAGGAATTTCTCCCAGCAATTGCCTTTCAGTTTTCTTTAAGGCATGATCATAGAATCAGAATATGCTGAGTTGGAAGGAATCCATCAGTATCATTGAGTCCATCTACTATCCCCGTGCAGGACACCTCAAGAAGCACACCATGTGCCTGAGGTATTTTTTGTCTGATAAGGGTTCTCTAGTGACATGCAATTTTTTATATGAATATTTGAATTTATATTGAATATTTTTTTAAATAATGTTATTTTTCTCAGTGATGGATGGGTAACTGGCATAAAGTGGTCTGTCTCACTCCCTCAAGCAAAGCAATGCAAACAACTATGTGCCAGAAAATAAAGAAGAAAGAAATAATGTGCAAGTTACACCTCCTCTCCACCATACAACTTTGTCTATGGCAAATTCTGTTACAAACCATAGAATCATAGAATTATATAATATCTCAAGTTGAAAGAGACCCATAAGGGTCATTGAGTCCAATACCTTGCTCCTTGAAGGACTACCTAAAATTAACTGTATGACTAAAAGCATTGTGCAAATGCTCCTTGAACTCTGACAAGCTTGGTGCAATGATCAGGTCCCTGGGGAGTGTCTTCTAGTGCCCTCAGTCTCTTCTTAATGTCCAGTCTGAGCTTCCCCTGTTGCAATTTCATTCCATTTCCTCCTGTCCTATCACTGGTCTCCAGAGAGAGAAGATCAGCACTTCCCTCCTGTCTTCTGCTCCTTTTAAGGAATCTGTAGACTATGTTGAGGTCACCCCTCAGCCTTCTCCTCTCTAAGGTGAACAAGCCAAATGACCTCAGGCACTACTCACAAGTCTTGCCCTCAAAACCCTTGGCCATATAGGGTCATGCTCATTTGGTACTCTCTAACAGCTTCATACCTTTCTTATATTATGGTGCCCCAAACTGCACAAAGTACTCGAGATGGGGCTGCCTCAGCACACTGTAGAGTGGGACAATGATGTTCTCCACCCAGCTTGCCATGTTCTGCTTAATGCATACCAAACATAACATTTAAACCATTTGCTGAGTCTATTAAGGAGTTGGATGGTAGTTAAACTTTTTTTGATATGAATCAGTGAACTTTTATATAAAGATATTACAATTACAACATTTGTGTGTAATACACATTTCTGCTTCTGATAGTAATTTACATGGCTCCAGTGCAATAGAAATATATACACATATTGTCCATACTTCATGTTGGTGGTTGATCTGTAGCAGGGTCTGCTGTGAGCTTCAGGAACAAGCCTGGATTTGGAATTACCACTGGCATTACCCTAATTTTCTGCTATGCACTACAAATCCAGCTTCTGCATGTGTTTCACTCTGCATCATGGTATTTTAGCATGGTATGTGTGCACAACTGATAATGAAAAGGGAGCTGCAAGAAAAGCCAGTGGGAACAGGTTTTTGAAAAAGCAGTACTAAAGCATTCATAAAGCTGTCATAGTGCTAAAGCATTGAAGAAATATACTGCAGACAACTTAATCCTGGCATGCAAATATATATATGTTAATCTTTATTCCTGTGCTTCAGTCAAATGGGAATAACAGCACCTTCAGTCACTGCAAAACACTCAGCTGTTAGATCAAGACACTGTATAAAATCACTAAGAGAAGTTCTCTTAGACTCAGATGTTCTCTTACACTTCCAGTGTTCATCAAATAATGTCTGGAGATTCACACTTAAGAGGGTATAAAGAAATAGCTTCCCTCTGTTCTTGTTTCAGCCAGGGACAGGGTTATTTTTAAAAAGTACCCAAGAGGAAGTGGAGCCTGGATCTGTATGGGTGTGTCTAAGTTGTTATTCTGTACCCCCCACATCATTGCTGGGGAGAAGAAGTAAGAGATTCTCATTTCCTAGAACAAGGGGTGTGGCTATGGGTGGGAATGAAAGATGCCACATGGCAGTTCCACTGCCATTTGTCCTTTTCTGGGAGAGCTGGCAGTGAGTGGAGTGGTGGGGTGGCACTGATCCTCACTGGGGGATTTGTCCACCATTGTTTTTTTTTTTTTCATTATGTCAGGCTTGGGAAAAAAAACTCGGTAGATGGAATGGTTGGGTGGTTCCTGCTGTGGTCGTGTGGCATCAGAGTTGGTGAGCATTTTACTTGGAATCACCCTCTTTTATACACTGATATTAATATTGTTGCTGTTGCTGCGCATTTTCTTACCTCATTGTTCTTTCCAGTAAGTTGTTATTGCAACCCATTATCTCTGCATTTTGTCTTTCTCTGAAAGGGGTGGGGGAAGAGGAACAGCTGCGTGGGGCTTAACATTCATCTGGAGTTAAAACATGACATCTCCTAAGAAGTATTGTCCATCCTTGTACCCTGAATGAGTCCTTAGTGGTAAATTGTATGATCATGCAAGTAATGACTACATCTTCCTGCATATGTACAACCAAGAACAATTTACCAAGAACGATGTAAGTCTTTGTTCTCAGAAATGTTTGAACCAATATCGTTGAAAAGTTTGTCCTGAAGCAGGGAAATTTCACTTCAGGTGATTAATATTTGGCATAGTTTTAAGTAAGTCAAAACCCAGTGATTAATGATGGAAATTTGGGATCAATCATAATAGGTGTTGCTACCTCTAACAAACTGCAAAGATTAGGCAATGCTAGTCTAAAGAATGTTGCTTAATAAATTCTCAGAAATAAATTTCATCTAATTTGAAGTGTGTGTCTTTTTGTTTCATACTGTTTATGTTAGTAACTGATTTTGACAGAATTCTTTTATATAATAGACTTCTAAAATTCCTTATAGAAGAAAGGAGAACACTTCGGAATTGACCTTTGATTTAGGAGGCTCTTGTTTAGGTAAGTTACATATTTCCTTCTTATTTGGAGGAATTCATAATTTGATGAAAGTTGAATACGTTTTTATGTTATGTTATTATTCTGGCAATGAGGAAGTATGAAGCTGCTACATAAATTTTGGGAAGAAGTTGGTTTGGTTATTCATCAAGTTCTATCAAATTGCTGAGTGTATTCAGACAACTATATAATTTAATTTACACTGGTTCAATTGCAATCATATATTGTAGAATAAAAAGTAAGGGTTAGCTTTAAGTACATGCCACCAGAGGAAAACTTTAATTAGGAAAGATTGAGGTTGGCTGGTAATTACAGAGGTAACAGTTCATGCCTCTGTACTTAAAGGCTGAGTCAGTGTTCCCAGTATAAATTGGGCTTCTATTCACTTATTCAGAAAATGTGATGTCATAACCTAAGGACAAATTTTTCTATTAGACTATAGGTAAATTTCAGTCGTAGCAATGAAAATAAATCTACATTCTGTCAGAAACAGAAAAGATTTCTTAACTGATCAGTGTGAAATCTTTGGGCTCAAGTGCAAAAACGCTGTTGCATGAGGAAACCTTTGCAAAGAAAATAAAGTATTCAAAATAAATCTGTTCTAGTGATATCCTATTATGTGAGTTGTGGTGGGTAGTTCCAGCTCACCTGACTTTATTGCATTACCTTTGATGTACTAATAGCATTCTGGTAACTCCCACTCAACTAGATTGCAATGTAGTTTGAAAATACATTCCTAACACAGCAGAATATTTCAGAATTGATTATCTTGATTTCAGCTAGATTATTCTATGTTAAAGTTACCTCCACAACTTATCATAATTTATTTGTGTCTTTACATATGCATTAATTTTAAAGCAGTGATAAGGAAGACTGGAGTATTTGAAATCTTACTTAGGCTCAAAAACCAGTCTGAAAGTTGGTATATGTTTTATTTCATTCTACTCTTCAAAAGTGTTAAAAATTTGACAGTACTGTGTTTTCTTTGTAGAGTGAAGATTCTTGGACTGTAAGAGCTGCACTTAGAATCACGTGTATTCAGTGTCTTTTAGGCCAAACAACTTCTTATGCTGAAATATTTTTTTTTAATATAACAAATGAAGCAATATCTTCAATGTATATGAGACAACAGAAAGACTATCTCCGAGGCGATGGTAACAATAACATAAACAACATAAACAAACTAAACTTAAAGCCTTAGTTAATACACAGAGAAATGGGATTTTTTTTTTATTTGAAAGGCTCACAGAATTTAGTGGGAAGAATTTGGAAATTCTTAAATTTCAAATTTTAGATATGACTCATTGAGGATAATAAACTGTACAGAGATTATGAAGGTGAAAAAAACAGCATTTTCAGCAATAAACCAGGTAATGATTTGATTTGGATATTTAGAGACACAATGACTCAGTTTTAGATTGTTGGGGTGTTTATTGTTGAGTCATCTTGCTCATTAGCTTAAGAAGGGAGATATTTGAATGAAAATATGAGAGACTTCGTAAGTCAGAAGGTGAAGTGAGCTGATGCACCAGGATGCCAACAGAGACACGGAGAGGCTGTGGGAGACATGGGAGAGTGAAACACTGTCATAATTGTCAGAAATGATGACTGACAAGACACTGAAACAGATGTGTGTTTGTCGTAGCACATTAGAGGCCCAAGCCTGTAAAATGCAGCGGATTTACCAGCGCAATTATGCTTGTGCTTTAGTATTAAGCATGTGCAACTATAGATTATTTGGCTTATGTGTTTTAATTTTCTAGCCTATATGTTTTATCAAATATTAGCTCTTAGGTTTTCCTGTAAATTCTAAACATGTTATTTAGGTTTCATTTACTCTGACTTTACCTCCTCTTCTTTTTTATCTTGTTTCATTTGCATTTTTTATGGCCGAATATTCAGATCAGTTCAGTTCCATTTAAGCCTTTTTTTTTCCATTGCTGTGTGAGTACATCAATTTCTTTACACATTAACTGAATATATTTATAAATGGTTACAGTGTGATTCTAATTTATTGCAAGGCACCCTTAAACTAGTGTGCCTGTGTAAAATATCTTTAAATCATATATAAAAATTCAGAGCATGTTTTTTTCAAACTGGCACCATGTTTAAAGTGGCAGTGGTATTTCCAATCTACATTCATAAAGCAGAACACTATGTGAGTGAAAATTATATGATGGGCCAAAAAAAATTGCATGCTGGTTTATTTTTTCTTAGAATCGTAGAATTATAGAATCATTTCAGTTGGGAAAGACCTCTAAGATTATTGAGTCCAACTGTTAACCCAACACTGCCAACTTCACGATTGAAACTCATCCTTAAGTGCCACATCTACATCTTGATTTTATTTCTGTGTTCAAGGTCCCAACGTTCTTCTTGTCTAAGATGCTTTGTTACTCTAGAGTACTGATGATTGGTGATTTGGCCTGCGTGACTGGGAGCTGAGGGGTAAATTAAAGAGATACAGGACTGGTCTGCTGGTGAGAATGGAAGGACTGAAAACAGTTCTGCTTTTATGAGAGAAGGCTTATTTTCCTTCATGTCACAAAATGCCTTCCAGCCAGCAGCTAACCTGGACTGTGACTTTTCACCCGAACTGTGGGTTCCACAGTTCTCAAACTCTGCCTCTGTAACACTTAATCTTTTAGAATAATGTTTGTGTAAGTGGCTCTCATAGTCTCAGGAGATGATAAAGTCAATTCTTTAGGGAGATGTAATATTTTCTGTTAGACCATAGATTGCACCTGAGGAAAAAAGCAGAACTATTTCTTAATCCTCCCTGGTTTTTCTGTTGTTTGTTTGGTTTTTATTGTTTAACAAAATTGATACACAGGTTCTTCAATTCCATGGGAAGGAATCTTCAAAGAAGTGCATACGAAAGGAAGCATTTTTATCCCTTTTAGTCCTTGCAACACCTGTGGTGCCACACACAGCATTCACAGAATGCTCTTTGTGTTTCTTTACATTTCCACTTGGAGACCCCCTCCATCTGTAACTTGCAGGTGAGATTAGTGATCTGAGCATATGAAGCTGGTAGAGAAAAGAAGAAGGTCATGTTTGTTTTATGTCTGTATGTTTGCATGACATATAAATCTGGCACATATATTGTGTGTAACATGGACCCCATATGATAGTATCCATGTTCTTTGTTTTGTTTCTTGGTTTTATTTTCAGACTTCCACATTAAGACATGGTGCCTGAGCTAGAACATCAGCTAGACTTCCCTGCTTCTCTTCTTTTTCTATTCTGTTTCATTCCAAGATTCATTTGTATATGAATTGCAGTCTTCAGTCTCTACAAATATCGTTTGTAAAGAATTGTCTGGTGTAACCCAGACTGTAGGGAAGTCTGATGTTTATACCAAGAGAAAGTATTTAGTGGATTTAGGAAAGCAAGAAGTGCCACAATTGAAATATTTCTTCATGCTGACAGAGTTTACAGCAAAAGTAGTTGTAATTAAATGACAATAACAAAGACAAATTCCAAATCCAGTGGCCAATAGAGATTCATAAACAGGCATAGGTGCATGCACTCAGTATCATGAAGAGCAAACCAAGTAGGCATGTGTTTGATTCTGCTGTGATGCAGAAGACAGGCTGCAAAGACATCATACACAATGCTGAAATTGGTTCCCTGCCGACTCTCCTAAAAGTGATTCATTCAGAAATGCAACAAAACCCATTTCTTATATAGCAGAGAGCACACAGCAGGCACTGGCTATCCTTTCTTCACCATGTGACTGTCAAATAAAGTTTGGAAGAGTTTGTGAGTAACAATATCTGTAAGTCCTACATTTGGCCAATAGCCTCTTTACCTGGGGGAAATCTGTATTGATATAGAAAACATTTCAGTCCTTGAGGACATGTAAAAGCTGGCTACTTGCTTCACTTGTCAAATGAGGACAGGTGGAATTGGGGAGGGAAGATACTTTATGAACTCAACACCAAAATAAAAATTTTAAAAAGTGCACATTAACATTTAGTTGCCTACATGAATTGACTTAGAGGATAGAGGACATGCTGCAATATTTCTCAGTACCAATTTGCTCTATGTGTCATTGTCACATATCGCATATTTCAAACTTACAAGACAGATTAAGTTTTTAAAGAATTTGCTACCCATTACTTCCTTCTAGCCATCTAAACTACATGGCTGAAATTTTTCAGCTGTCAGTTTGCAAAGGCTCTACAGCAGCTCACTTTTTCATAGTGATCTGCAGGATACTGAACACATATAAAGACTTGTGTTCCTGATGAGGACTTGGATTAATAACAATGTGTCTGTAGGTATTTTCTTTTTAAATCTGTCCTTCTTGTCACAGGAAACTAAGAAATCTTTCTGACAGAATTTGTCAGATTTCTGTTTCTAATGGCAACCTGTACAATGCAGGTTCATTATTAACTCATAATAATTCATCATTTAACCCTTCAGAGAAAGACTTTCCAAAGATGAAAAGGTGCTTAATTCATACTGAGCTAGGAGGAAATAACAAGCACAAGGTACTAATATGAGACTTGTTTAATTATTCCAGGCTACACTCAGATCTTTAGATAAAAGGTACTGCTGTATATCACTTAATACATTGCTTTCTACAGCCCAACAGAAATTGTTACACTTTGTGTTTTTTTAACTTTGCATCACTTGGGTAAATTTAATTAGCACACAGAGAATACTTACCAGGATGAACATCGCTGCCTATGAAAATGACTTCTATTTTGGAATAAATATTGACACCAGTTATATCCTGTTTATTGCTATTTTACTTACTTTGATTGAGGTTTGTAACACAACATTTTGGTCCAGGAGCCAGCTAATTTTTTGCTCATATGTGTAGTCTTATTGCTATACTTAAAAATGTTTCAGCAAGGCTCTCCATGAGAGGTTTGTTGCAAGGGAACTGGAACAGTCGTTTAGAAATCATGCCTGCTTGTAGACAAGAGATGTAACCTTTCAGATGAGATAGTAGAACTACAGCACACAAGCAAGGAGGAATCAAAATTTTATACTTCTATATGAAGTTGTATATGTACATCAGTAATAACCAACTACATCTACAGCTACTTTAAACCAGAAGACATGGTAACTCTGCTACTTTCAAATTATTAAATACATAAATGTTCAAGATCTCATTCAGTCTTTCTGTGGAGGTAAGTATGAATGGTGCACAACAATTTCCCAGGTTTGTGTTTAAAAATGTATTTTCAGGCTTTTCAGTATGGCAGTAGAATGCCTGGGACTATTCCTTACTTATCTGGTGATTTTTATGCCTAGAAAAAATAGAGTTTAGGTTGTAATCAAGTATTGTAAAATGTATTATGCAATTTTTATTCAGTAATAAAACTTTTTATAGTATGCCTTCCTGTTCAGCTATGTTCAACTATTTGACTCTGCATGCTTTTAGACACTGACAAGTGGCAGTTCTATCCATTTGTGTGGATTTACACATTTTTAATCCCCTGCTGACACAGTTGACTTCCCTGTAGTGAGCAAAAATACCAAAGCCCAAACTCCTTCCTAGTGTGAAATGCCATGTTTTCCAGCTTTTTGGGCATATGGTGTGGCACAACCAAGTATCAACAATATTATGCTTCCTTTGTGATTAAAAATCTGGCAAGAGACTGCCTGACAGTTTGCTTATTAGCTAGATAGTGCCATTGAGGCACCTTATGCTTTACATCATTAGCTGCCACCAGAGATGTGGTGGGAAGACAGAAGAGTTGTTAGCTATGATTCTGATAGCAAAAGAATTCATGTAGAGCATTCATTAGAGTTAGCAGAACATAAAATCATCAGGAATGGAAGCTGAGCAGAATTTTTAGGATGTGTTTTTTTGATTATATGTAATTAGTCACATAATGTTAAGATTGCATTTGAAATCTATGGAGCTGTATGTGAGCACTTTTTTAACCAAGTAGTTCTCTGGAAAACTTGATGACCAAGGAAATTAAAGCCTTCCAACCTTCAGTTTCTTAGTGAGAACTTCAGACTACAGAAAACATTCAAAATGCTTAGTAAAGTTCTACATGATTCCCCTGTTTTAGGGGAAAACACATAAATAACTGAGAGAGTACTTGTTTGAGAAACACGATGGCAAATTTTTAGTGAATAGATTATTCAGGGGTAGAGAAAACAAGGATTTGAATTGTGATTAAATTCTTAATATTATTATCTGCTTTGACAAAAGTAAGCTAATCGCTGATGCATGTGGATATATTTTAAAATACCACCCATTGTGCAAAATAGACTCTATTAAACAAGTTACCTGACTGTATTTGCACCTACAAACTCCATCTTAATATAGGGGGTATTGTGGAAAACACTGAAATGTTTTTTAGTTTGCAAATATTTAGGGATTCACATGTTGAAGATCCGAGATTGCTCAGCCATGACGATCCTCTGTATTCTGAACTTAGAATGAAACCGGAGGCACTGCAAGTTTAGAGTGGCTTGGGGGATTTCACTGCAATTACTCATTGGCCTGTCACTACAGCAACAGTAATGGCAAATTGTATTAGTGATTCATAGTTTCTCATTTACACCCAGGCTTGCGTCATGTACCGTGCTGCAAACTTCCTTTCTTTTCAAGTATGCTTTTTTCGGACTGGTTTATTGTTGACTGGGAAGTGGAACTGTTCCCAATGTATTCCTAAGGAAACATCCTGTACAGGAAGAGAGATTTGTTTTATTTTACATACAGCTGCCAATATACTTTAAAGTTGATGGTCTCCTCATGATTTTTTTTTTCTCTTGCCATCCTAACCTAAATTAAAGTTTAGGCTCAGTTTGTAAGCCAGGCCTGCTTAGAGAAGGTCAGACGAGGCTCACAGAAATTGCTATAAGGAGTTTTAAAATCTCATAAAATCTCCTCAAGATCTCTTAATGAAGAGGTTTAAGGCATCTATTTATTGATCTTTAGGCAATTAAAATGTATTAAGGCTCCAAATACAAACTAACTGTACTCCCCTTATTTTGGTAATATGAACAGCTGCTTTACAACATAAGAAGTCACTGTGCGATTTAGAAAGCAGCTTCAAAGCTCCCATGAGATTAAAACTCCTCTTTCCAGAGATGTCACAGGCAAGAGTTACTATTGACAAAGCACTGGAGTCACAAATGTGTCACCATACTTTTACCAGACTGCTGCTGTCACAGAGGACACAAAGTCTCTGTGTCTCCTCCGGGCTGCTAAAGGTCCTTCATGTCAATATGTAATTCTTTTCTTGTCATTCACAAAAGAACAGTAAACTGAAGCTGATTATCACAAAACATGGTGAAAAAAGTATTATGAGGTTACATGCTGTACCCAAAATCTTCTTTTGCTGTTGCTGATATAGGGTCTAAAAAAAATAGTTTTCTTTTGAGGACTAGTGATTCTTCAGGATTATGTACCAGCCATTTAAAATTTGAGAGTGGCTTTTCTACAGAGACAATTTTTGAGGCAGAACAAATGCACCTCATGACCAACATTGTAATACGCCCACATTGCCCCAATACAGAAACTGTTTATTAGTGTAGGGCTTAAATTCAGAATTTCCTGCACCTATTCAATCTTGTACACTTTCCTGAAATTGTGAACAAGAATACTGGTTATGACAGGGTGTTCTTTTTCTGGCTTGAACATGTGTCCAGTGGGAACTGGACTGGAGACCGCACAAATTAGTAGCAATCAGAACTGGATTTGCTCTTTGTCTCCTAACAAGTGGTTGTATTTTTCAGTATTCCTTAGGCATAACATTATTTCCAGTTAGCTGAAACTGTTGAAATTAAAAGACCCTCTTTTAATTCAAAAGTTTCATTTGACTTAAGCAGGATTACTGAGCTGAAAAAAAAATCATAAAAAAAAGCCAAACCCACCAACCTCCCCTCCCCCAAAAATCTGGTCAGATACTTTTGCATTCTGCAGTTTTCTGTATGTCTTTGCACACTCATGCATTTTTCATGCAAGCAAAAAAGCTGAAAGTAATTTTAGAAGTGTATAATAAACAACATTGTGTTTCCATGAAGCTTGCAAGGAACAGCTTTTATATCTGTCCAAGATGCTAGACACAGCTATTGTTTTCTTAGGATATTTTCTGGATAGAGTACATTTCTGTGCTGTAAAGTACAGATGAAATAGTTGTCAAAATATATGCATTAGAAAGCAGAAGAAAAGGAGTTTATAAGAATTTCTTTCCAGGTAATCTTATATGCATCTTAATGAAGCTCTTTCAAGGCCTCCTAGTTTTTGTTTGTTTTTAAGATGAGTTTTCTAAAGCTCCTACAGCATTGCATTTAATTAGAGATGATTATTCTGCTGTCTCTCTCTCAATGTTTTTCTCTGCCAAGACAGTGTCATATTAATCACATCTGTGATTTAGTTCAAACTGAAACCACCAATGTCATTATTACATAATGAGTTGTTTCTTCTACATTATTACATTATAACCCTAAGCCTAACCCAGAACCTTTCTAGAAGAGAGACCACAGTTTTTATCTGTGCATGCAAACTTTCAGGAAACTCCTTGATGAAACATTTTTTTTTCAGAAATTCCAAGGGGAAGTTTTTCTCAGAATAGTTGACAAATCATCCAACAAACTTTATCTATGTCTCTTGGAAGTATTAATTCTAAACTGAATTAGTCTTCAAACCGATTTCAGACTTTAAGTTCTTTCAATGCTATGTTTTGAAGGCCTGTGTTTTGTTGCTGATGCATGAATTATGAACTAGAATTACCAATGACTATTAGTCCACTTTTACTTGCTTCATGAAGGAAAATCAAGCTTCCCTTGAGTGTGATTTTGCCATCAATTGTCACAGATAGTAGAGGTTCCAGTATACTCATTCCTCAATGGAACAATGAACATGAGTAATTTAGAGCTATGATGTCTTTCTGTGGTGGATTTCATTTGAACTGAGACAGTAAACTCAATCCATAAAGTGCAAGAAGGTGATAATTAACTTCCCTTGTCTGGCACAAGGAAGTGAAATAGATGAGAGAAATGGTGTGTTGCAACTGATTACAGATTTCTTAAGCAAAATATCCCCCGCAAAGTAGTTAGTGAATTAAAGATCACAATGAAAGCCAAAGAGCTTAGACTAAGTTGAGAGACATATGCTGTGAGTGGAGTTTGGTTTTTATTTTCTTTGAATTGCACGAGCTCAGTTGAATTATAACATGGTTGAAAAGCTGGGTTAATATACAGGCCAAAACGTGTGGCTGTGTTTACTGCCTTTGATAAAGTTTGAATTCCCTTTAGGCTATACACACCCTGTGAGCAGGACTTCAGTAGTCATATGCAACTTCATTGTGGTTTTTCACAGCCAACTAACAAACTTTGGGGAAAAAATCTGTTTGTCCATGAGAAAAGATAAATAACTCATGTGTGTCTCCTATTTAAGTATTCTGAGAGGCCTAGACTCTAAAAATTTCAGTATCCTGGGCAGCAGAACTGGTCACATTTTCTGAGGCAAAGGGCTGCAAGGAGTAGTTTGATACATTGCACGCTAGTGCTCAGGTGAAGTTTGGATAAAGCAGGACATGGCACTTTGAAAATGGGAGCAAATAGGCAGTGGCTTGTTTGCTGTGTAGTTTCCCTGTCTTGAGAGAGCATCACAACCACAAATGCCTGTGTGTGCTGTCTTGTTTGCTGTCCTACTGAAAGGGGGAGCATTCCTTTTCAGACAATCTCCATTGACAATCTCCTGTGCTCAGAGCATGTGAGGACAAAGGGAAAACTGATACTAAGTACGTGCTGTTCTTATCTGCTCCAAATATGATAGCTATTCTCATATGCTGCGGCTAAACACTTCCTCACTGAAAAATACAATGACTCATAAAAAGGAACAAAATAAGGTTCTATAACTGAAACACCCTGTGAATGATCAAGCAATTTATAAGGCTTGAAAGATCTTGACACTTCATTCACAGGGGGACTAGTGGTTAACTTTGTGAACTAAATTAAGAAAACTTGCCATTTTGCAGATTAAGGTAATACTTTGCTCTCTGGACTTAAACATAGCATAAGAAGCAGGGGAACTGATCCCAGAAATATTCATTAGTTAGCTGAGTGTGTTTATTTTGATATTACATGTGGGACAAACACAGAACCTAAGAGATTCTTTTAAGTTCAAAGCGATATTTAGAACTAGGAACAGAAATTGAATCATTTAGGAATTCCTAAACATTGTCTTTGACTACTGTTTTGCAGCTTCTAGTTATCTAATTCAAACCTTTTCCTTACTGCAGTATGAAATAGTATCACTGATGCAAGGATGAAAAGGATTGGGTTTCTTTTCAGGGTGTATTTTATGATTTGGGTTCCTGAAGTTATGCAGCTAACTTACTGTAATTCCACTCTAGTTTAAAAAGACAGAATTAATTAGACTTAATTACTTGTTTTATCTAAAACTGAAAAAAAAATCATTATTCATTGACCTATTTATTGGTGAAGTACAAATCAAAAGTTATTAGGCTTCCTCTGTATCTCAGTAATGTTTTATTAGAATTCTGCTTCATCTTCCACACTTTTAAATTTCCTGTTGTGTAAAGTAACTGAAGTTCAACATTAAAGTTCATCAGTGAAATGTAATAAAGTTTTGTGGTGAAAGTTGAGGGGCAATCCAGATTAAACTTGAGCTGTCTCATGTCTTTTCTCCAGTCTTGATCCAAATATGGCTAAAATGTTTTAAAACTGTGTTTAAACATGAGTAGAATAGTCAGTTTTGCTCTGGCAGAAGATGGAAAGGATTGCTTTTCAGTGTCTCAGGATATGTGCTAATTCCCACTGATTGCTCGAAGTTTGTGGCTGAGAATCAAGGCCTTCAAGAAAAACTCTACAAAATATCCTAAAATGCCTACCTCCTCCAGGGGTATTTGTGGCTTGGTGGGAAGTAGAAAACACTGTCATAGTGATCCCCCATGTGACTCTTTATGTTCTTGAGTCCCATAAATTGGCTTGATTCTCATTCACTTGGATGAGTTAAGTGAATGCTGTAGTTAACATTCTAATGTGAGTTTTGACTAAGAAAATCATAGGAGTCTCCCTTACTATTTTTTTTCCTTAACCCCATGTTTACTTGGGGAAAAAAACCTCCAGCTACATGCACAATGGTAGAAACCCATTGTTTTCAGAGAACTGGTTGCTGAACTTAATGAATTGGCAAAGTGCTGGCAGTCAGGTAGAGCCTGTCACCACACAGCACAGACCCCACCTCCAGCTATGCATTGCTCCTGCCTTACAGATCACTGGCCCTGTATACACTTGTGGGACACAGGACCAAGCCCTGGCTTTGCTGCTTTAGAGAGGGTGTTATTGCTTTGGTGGTAGTATGATAAGGGTATAGAATGTGTGTGTATTATTAGGTGTCTGACAATCCTATGTGCTGTAATCAGCTGAAACTATTCCTTCCCCCAGCTGTCTGCCTTACCCACTTCTGGACACTGCCACTGCTGGACCAGGTATGTCTCATCCCATCATGAACCACAATATATCAGGCTGAAAAGTGTAGCAGCTGATTGACAAAAGGATTAGATATCTGTGCCTCAGGGGAAGACATCTCTGGGTGGCTGGGAGCCATAGGTGTTTCAGATTTCTCTTTTAGTCTGTCACAGATTGTGTGAGAAAACTGCATAAACTACTGTAGTAGGTGTTCGCTTCAGTGCAGGAAAATCAAAGTTTTAGTAAACTTAAATGTTTTGAGGTCTTGAACAGTAACACTGACTGGTAAGATAGTCTATGAATATATAATATATATAATACATATTGCCTTTTTTTTCATGATAAAAGAAAGAGAGTTCTTGACATAGCTGGGATTATCTAACATCACAAGAGTTCATAAGATATCTTTCCTGAATGCAATAAATAGATCCCTGTGGTTTCCAATAAAAATACTGAACTTTGATGAATTGTGGTTTATTTTACTTTACCTATGTTAGTCTAGAATGGAACAATACAAGGCTGTAATCATTACCCCTATCTATTTCTCAAATCTTTCCTGTGCTAATGTTGCAAGAAGGACTATGTCAAATTAGTGGATATAAAAAGCAAAAGAGCAAGCAGTCACATTGGTTTATGATGTTTTGCTGTGATAAGTATTCTTCCCTTTCTTGAAACAGGGTGAGATACAAACCATCTCAACACAGCCATTAAAAGAGAATTGATAGGACTGAGAGAGTAAGTTCTTCACAAAATGAAAACACTCAGTATTCACTTTGATTTACATTTAATTTTAAAATGAGGGATTAAATTACAAGCATTGTCATCTGGCAGTTTTCTGATTTTTACTTGGGCCTGGTTCATATAATTAAACTATGAGGACTTGTCTCACAAGTACTTCATGGTTATGAAGCAGAATGGTGTTTGCCATAATTAATTCTGAGTTCTGCACTAAACTTTGCTTCACCTTAAGGCTTTAATTTGAAGACCTTGTATTGGAAATGTGAATTGGAAATGTGAATACCCTGCCCATTAAAGGAGAAAAAGATGGTTTCTGTGTCCCCAGAATAAAAGCCTTTACACTCACTAAGCAAATTACAAGCTTTGTACATGGTATTCTTGGGCCAGAAACTATTCAATCATCTATAAAGGCCAAGTACAAATGTTCATTCTCTTTTGCTTTAGAATGAATTGGAAAAAGAATATTAAAATACAGTGATTGGTGTGGTAAGGCAGCAATTAGCATTAATATCATCAATAACATCAACATAATTTGTTAGCATCTGAGTATCCAGATGCACATTTGCTAATTACATCACTATTCCCCAGGTGGTGTAGTTGCTTCAGAAAGTTTAGTCAGAGTCCATATTCCTCTGAAAATACATTTTGTAAAGAAAAATGTAATATAATGCATTGATTGGTACTAATTTTCTAGCTTTCTAAACCATCCTATTGCCATTCAAGGATTTGCATTATATGCTTCTCATATCTATTGCACTTCCAGGTTCTCATTTTTGCAGGGTGACAGTGATTTGTCATCACAGACCTAATCCAACCGTTCTTTCAACCAAGCAAGAACTTCTCTGACTGGATAATCAGTACAGCTGCAGTACGTGGTACCTGTATTTCTGTATCACAGGAAGGGCCTGCTGGGCATGGATTTCATAGACAATCACTTTGCAGTCAATCTCTACTTGTATATCAGTTCAAGAAGTTGTGTATTTATTACATATGAGACAATGTCATGAACATATCCTGGGGACAACCCCCCTCCCCCCCCCAAAAAAAATATGGATTTACATTTGTAGCAAAGAGAGCTTTACTTGTGCCGTAGATGTCTATGCAATGGTTGTGGCCAGGTAATCCTCATTTCACTTTTGTGAAAACTACATCTTCCTCACTGTAAAGAAGGTTTGATGTGACTGAGAAACACTACAGTTACTGTCTATGTCCATGCTGGCAGAAATAAATAGGCACAGTTTTCCAAAAAAGAAGAAACTGCACACTTTACACAATAGTGCCTTATACTGCATGAAAGCAGTAGGAGCAGGAGCTGCCAATTAGAAGATTTACTTCTTTAGTCCTATATTTTGTTCATTTAAGCATGAAATTATTTCAACTGAATGTTTAGTGACCCATTCATCAATCTCAGCCAGGTTACTTCAGCCTCATGACTATTATCCAGCATCCACATCCCCCATAAAAGCCCTGAAATGTACTTTTCTATCTTTTAACCTAAATAGATTTTTTCCTACAGAGTCTGACATGTTGCAAATTCATTGATGTGCATTACATGGATTAGGAAGTAGTAATAATGAAGGTACTTATAAATTGCCACAAATAACAAGGTTTGCAATGTGAGAGCAAAACAAACAAACCCAAGGTGATATTACCATTCATGCACACCTAAGAGCTACAAAAAGCCCTAAACAACCCAAACACAAAATCTTGGTTTATTCTCTGTTGCTGAGTTTATTTGTTGCTTTTATGTCTTCAAATCCCAGTCAGAAGTATTGATTGGCTATTCTGTTTTGTTGTAGAGATTGTAATTTGTGGGTTGTATGTTTTTTGTTTGTTTTTTTTCTGTTGCTCCATAATCCAATAATTCCCTTCATCAAACTCATGCCAATGTATAAAAACTTTTTAAATGTATCCAGTGTCAGTTAACTATTTGTTTATCTTAAGAGTACCCAAGACAACTAAATGTAGAGCTGTCAATCATAGAATTACAGAATATTTCCAGTAAGAGGATCATCGAGTCAAGTTGTTCTGACACACAATATTTTTAATGATGCAATAATGAGTCTAAATGTCTTTTAAATTTAAACATATTCCAACAACTGAGAATATCAAAGATGGCTTTACACTAATCTGTAAAACTCCTGTAGAAAGTTGTGTATTTTGACAGAAAGAAAGAGCAAACAGCAAAGTTGGCAATGAGTATGTTTGGCCTACAAGAGATTACCTTTCTACTTGGAAGGAAAATATTTTGTTAAAACCTGTAAAACAGGAGTGTTAGACAGGGAGATAGAAAAAAAGACTTATATTGCTATGGTTTTCCTCAGTTTAGACAAAGATGTCATGGTAGAGTTTTGTCAGTTTGGCTTGATCTTCCTATTTGATGGAAAGGAAATTGTACTTAAGTGCATTACTTGGTCTAGGTTTTATTCCATTAAGTCTCTGTTACTGTGAAATAAAAGATTGACCTTGCCTGCAGAAGTATCATGAAGCTTGATCTCTGAAGGCTCATAAATACTCAAAGATCTGTTAGTAGCATACTTTATTTACTCCTTATCTGATTTTTGAAGTTACTCACTGCTTCTAAGTAATCAGTGCTGAAACTGATATACTGACCTAATGTATTGCTGCTCATTATTGTATGGGAGGAGTAAGTAACAAAAAAAATAGGAATTTTACCTTTAGTGAGTTGCCAGAATTTTTTTCCCCCTATTTTATATTTACAGGCTTTGGATAACGTGTATGCATTAAATACCCACTCAATAAATATTTTGACATTATACAGTGAGCTAATTTGTTGAGTTTTGTTATTTGCATCTATTTATTGCAGGCAATTTAACTTGAAACACTTGAATGTGATCCTATCATGCAGTAAAGGATTTGCAAAAATTATCTATAAGTAATTCAGTTTCAACTCACAGCTTGCTACATGCTCCCACATACACAGTTTACATGTTATGGGTTCAGGTGCCTGATGCTCAAATTGCACCATTGTTTCTTATCTTAATATTTGTGTGTTTGATATTGCCCAACTCATGGACAGGAAGCTGCTTGTACTGTGTATTTGGGTAAGTTTTCTCAAGACCTGCTGCAAATCACATTACCAAACCTGTCTTTGTATTTTCCAAACAAGGAGTCTCTACAAGTTACTTGATTAAATTTGGCTTCCCACATGAAACAGTTCAATGAATTTGGTAGACTGAATATTTGAGGGGTTGGAAATTACTTTTAAAATATGAAAATAAGGTTAGTAGCCATTCAGAGATTGATAGCTTTAACTCTGTCTCTATCCATGTTATAGTATTCATATGTAGAGAACATAGAGTATGAAGGTGAAGATATTTATGTTACAGAGATGAGGGTTATTGATATGTATGTATTATATCTTAAGCCTTAGAAATCAGAAGCAAAAGTCCTAAAATTTCAGGAGGGTTACGCCTTCCCCATGCGGTTTTCTGTGTGGATTTAAATATGTCTTTGTTTTGGCTGTACTGGAGACTGGGTGAATTAAAGTATGGGGTTATGTTTGCTATATATAAACCTTTATTAAATCTCCTTTCTTGGAAATCAAAATGCAAGAACTCTTAAAGAGATTTTTTAATTGTTTGCTGTGTATCTTGGCATGGATTAAAATAGTTTAAAGGATAATTTCAATATTTCATCATAGTTTTTACCAATACAAAGTTTGAATATATTCAAAAACAAAACAAAACAAAAGATTAATTTTTTCCCCCTAAAATGTGTCATATTATAATCAGAATCTTACATTTTCATCTGGAGAATGTCTTTAATTGATAATCATCTCTGATTTTTTGAGTACAGATTTTAATATTTACAAGCATGCAATAAAGTTATAAACATTTTGATTTTATTATTTATTTTTATTTGCAAAAGATTGGCTTCCATTAGTGTAATTTTGTATTCTTTCATTTTACAAACTGTTCTTTTTTTTAAAGACACCACCTCCTTGATGCATGATACTGTAGTAAATTATAGTATTTAGATGCTATTTTACATCAAAAATTAATGCAATGCATTTATGCACTTCGTAATTCAGGTCTGTATGCAGTCAAGCAGAGGCACAGCAGAACATTTGCCTCTGACTCAAGTCTACAATGATGTAACATTTTTTATCTCATTTCAAGATTAAGTGAACACCATCTGCTTCTCTTTGTTGTCATTCTCTCTGCTAACACAAAACTATGAAATCTTCTCACACCCAAGATGTCTTATCAAAACAGGCAATTGCTGAGAACATATACTGTAAGCAAAATAATCTTTGGGAAATAATCCAAAGACTTACTTTTTTCTCCTCTTTTCCTGAACATAAATCAGGATCGACTTCACTGAAGTAGATACAAAGTGGGAAGGATGAAACCCTAAGGCTGAAAGTCTGTGAAAAGAACGGAATGTTTTTATCAGACAGGGCTACAGTGGAGATTTTCACTGGGACGAAGAACAAAAAGGAAGTAAAATTGTTCTAGATAAATGATGTCTTCTTCAAAGGAAACTGAACTGCTTTCATTCCACTCTTTTGATAAGTCATTGTCTCCTATGGATATGCAATTTTATGGACAAAGAAAATCATAGCCTTGAGCTTGTAAGTAGAGTACACAGAATTCTGAAAGGGATCAAATCAGAAAGCTGGTCTTTCTGCTATGCCATTATGCTACATGTTCCAGGTACAGTTAAGAAGCAAATAACTTTGAACAAAAATGCAGTCCCACATGCCTAGTTGTTCTTTTTGACTGAGGAACTTGCAGCTTATAGCAAATAGCACAGATGTAAGAACATCAGATTAATTTAAAATGGATTTGTACTTCCTGAATTCAGGTAATAGTATTGGTCCACATACATTTAAGATGGTCAAAAAGTCTTAATAATTTCAAAATTCTAAGTTTTATCTATTTGCTATAAAATACAAATGAAGGGGGGCAAAAAGTGAAATAATAACCATCAAATTAACAAGTTACAAACTAATGTCTGCTTACGTATGCAAAACAAGCAAAGGCAAACTAATGGGATTTTAGGACTGATATTGAGCTTTTTCCTTCTTAGTCTCACCAGAATACCAGCAGCTTATCTGATTTTGATCTTCCACTCCTTATTAAATAATGCTTAAAGTTAAAAAGTTGAGGTTTAAATTAGGATTTTCCAACACTTTTCCTACTAAAGTGCTATAATAAGTTTAAGCTGTACAGTCAAACATAATTTGTTTATAGGTTTTGACAGACTTTACCTCCAATAAATGAAGCTAAACCATGTCATGCACTTAACAAATACTTCTAGTTTTTGTACCTAGTGATCCCCCTGGAGATTAATGCCTTTCTTTTCAGTGAGAAGGAAACCAAACATGCTGTTAGGTAACAAAGCCAAATTTTTTTTCTAAATTACTATTTTCTAATTCTGATCTTTTTAATTTACTTTTTTTTTTAATCCAGTTTCATGCTCTTGTAAAGTTCCTTTTTCTAGTCTACAGTTTAATTTCTGATTGCAAGTGGGTTGACATGAAAAGCAACATGTAGATCCTCATACTTTCCCTTCCATAGAATGTGTTTCACTGGAGTTGCCTGTTCCAGCTATCTCCTCGAGAAAGTCTGCTTGTTTCTTCAGAGAATCACAGAATACACTGAGTTGGAAGAGACTCACCAGGATCCTGGAGTCCAACCCCTGGCCCTGCACAGGACACCCCAACAATCCCACTCTTTATCGCAGAGTGATGTTCAAGTGCTCCTTGAGCTCCAGCAGGTTTGGGGCCATGACCACTGCCCAGGGAGCCTGTTCAGAGCCCAATCAAATAAAATATAATCAATACAGGTACTGGAGCTTGGATTAAACTTATTCCAGTGCTTGCAATACTGGGAAAGGAAATGGTTTATATGTCCACCTCAATCAATAGCTGTCACTACCAAGACACACAACAACAAACCCATGAGCTGATTACCTTAATGCATATTTTATCCTCAATGAAGTCCAAAGCAACTCATTTCTTCCAAAACGTTATGAGTTGCCAACAAAGGCAGAAGTTTATTTCACATTATGTTCAAAACACCAAATGGGAGTTTTCTCTTTGCTTCCCTAATTTTGCCTCTCAATGTTTTCCATCACTTTGTTCAACACCAGGAGGAAAAACAACACAAGCAGAGGGAGCTGAATATGGAAGGGGATTTCTAAAGTATAAATGGGCTTTTAGTGACCTGGTAATACTATACATGTCTGATGACCTTCTCAGAGGCATTTCTCAAAAAGAAGAAACCTCAGAGTAGCATTATGTAGGTTTTGGATTCTTACTTGTTTTGAAAGACTTATGGAAGCCATTTTAAACCATTCCTTGCTTCAAAATAACTCCAAATTACGTTAAAACCATCATTTAATCAACATGTTTTCACAAAAGGCCCATATCTACTGAAGATACATGCTTACAAAGAAACCTGTTTTAAATACTGTATATATATATATATATATATATGTACAACTACATAAGATAAAGAATCAAATTTAAGATGGTGTCTAACCCAAGAGATGTGTGTTTTTCTAAGATTTAAAATTAATTTTATCTTGGACTTCAGTCATTAAATCCTGTTCTTGGAACTGTTCAGCTATGAAAATCTGCACTTAGCACAAGATTCATGTAATTTTTTTTTTAAAATAATGCATTTATTCCTATAATTATTTATCTAAAATAACTGAGCTCTTTTATGACCTGTTTTAACAACAAGTATCTAAAGCAGTGTGTTTCAAGACAGAAAAATACTGTCTTTAGAAAGTCTATAATGAACAGTTTAAGATAGTCTAGAAGTTTCCTTAGTCACAATGGAATATAGGCTGAGTAAGGTTTTGAGGGTTCCTTTTGGAAAGTGTCCTTAGGTTTTGTTGGTTTTCTTTGTTTTTTTTTTTTCCCTTCATAGAGCTATTTATAATGCAAGAATGAGACTAGATGTGTCAAAATGTAGTAATATAACATGCTTTGTCATTTTAAAAAGAGAGTAAAAGACATGCATGGCTCATGATTATGAACTGCCATTCCAATTACAGTCTATGTCTACAAAATACCACAGTTTGAAAGAGCTAATATTTAATATTCAGCCAATTTTATTACAGAGATTGAGTTAGTGAGCAAAAGAGTGGTTTCTAGATTTTTTTCAGTTTTCACAAGTACATATCAAATAATTCTACCTAAAATGTTTATTTTAAATATCTGTTCTGCAGTGTTAAATCAAAAGCCTAAATATGCACAACATAGCATCGAATTTATTTCAGCATTATGATCTTCCAGAATTTTCATACACAGTCCAGTTTCCTAAGACAACACCATTTAGCTGGTTTCAAAACAATACTAACTCACGCTTAAAAGAGAAGGGAAAAAACTGCAAGTAAGGGTAAGCCTAGCTGTCAGTGAGAATATTTTGTATATGCTGGGTCATTCACCTGTTATCTGTTCCAGTATAGTGAGAAAGGAGGCCAAAAAAAGATACTTGCTAATACTTTTTGATCATTGATAATTCAGCTTCTTCTTTTAATCACAAACAGGACTAAAATATGTTCTCCAGCTACCTCTGCACCATAGAAATTTTTACACTCTAAAATAACCTTGCATTTTGTCCTCAAACTGTTCCAGAATAAACATTTCTGTTTATATCATTATACAGAGTGCAACTAAGCAAGAACTTTACAGCTATGATGAAAGTGACATATTTTTATATGAAATTATATCAGAAAATGCTTGGACTCAGACTCAGGAGGCTATCCTGGAGCCTCAGTTCCCTTCCTGGAGCTATCACTCAGCAATATGGCAGTGGCAAAAAAACCCTCCTTTGCTTTTCAACACTTTTATTTTACTTTCATTTGTCTTTCCTTTCTACTCATCTTTTCTTCATTCCTTTTACGTTCTTCAGGATATTTATTGCATTTTTTAAATGGAAACACAGCTTTTTAAAGGCTTCTCTTGCAACTATTTATTTTAAAAAAATATGTATGCATTTTGCCCAGATTTCTGGGAATTTAATGGATAGACAAAATGGGAAAATAAATATATCTAACAATTTGCTGAAAAAATCATTAATTTGGCAAATTATTTAATCGAAGGGTAGCATCCCTCCCTCCCTTCCTTCCTCCCTCTCTCCCTCCTTCCCTCCTGCCTTCCTGCATTTCCTCTTCCTATAGCACTCATTCCGAATAGCACTCAGGCTTTTCCCAAGCACAGATGTAGCATTTTCACAAACCTCTAAACACACAGGTATGTATTCATAGCATGGAATAATTAAGCAGAACTGAAAGGCCAAATCCAAATCATCTTGAATTTGTGTCCAGAGCTACAGCCCATGGACTGAAACTATTACATCTTGCTTTTTTATATGCTTGTATCCAAGACTGATGTTTTGATGCTTTCATTCAGGATAACACTGATTGTAACACAAACGGATGCAGGTTTTAAACATGCTCACACTCTTGTTTCCTTAGCGTAGGCTTAATGTACCCACTCTAGAGCTGTTCTGTTAATGATCATAATCTAACAGACCTTTAAGAGTTTGTTGAGTGAAATTCAGCTTCTTGGAGGCTTAAACACTGTAAAAACAATATACTCCTCTCTTTCAGGTTTTGCAGCCACACTGATGCACAGATGGAAAATTTTTGCCCAGATTCACAATAGCATTTAGTGAACTTCAGAAACCTCAGGTAAGACTGGGATTTTAGCTAGGGCAAGCAACCCGAAAAACTGGATTTGACTGAGGCTGACTTGTATGCAACTGTGTTAGTTTGTGGGTTTGAAATCAGATTATGTGAACTCAAGTCACACATTTCTGAGTACTAATCACAGGTAATGTTGTGTTGGTATCACAGACAGTCTTGTAGGAAAGGATGGTCATCTTCATTTCCATTTCTAAACAGTCCCTGCACAGCCACACTAATTTAAAGTCCATAATAATACCAATGCTTCTAAAATATTGGAAAATTAGTAAGGTTTTTACAAAACAAAACATATCTGTGAACTGAGATATGTGTGACAGTTTCTGCTGGTTTGCAGTGACAATTGGGTCAGAAGCAAAACTAGATAATGAATATATCTTAGATTCAAATGAAGTTTTGAGTCTCAGTAATATTGTAAAGCAAGGAATACTTTATAACGGTAAAATGTTCTTGTTGCAATTTTTACTTTTAGGAAAACAAATCCAAATTCTGCTGATGCTTAAGCTGGAGCACCAAGACTCATTTCTGGATATCAAGTATGTATTCTACTTTTTAACAGGAACTGTAGATATTCAGTCCTAAGGAAACTTTGTCAAAGTTATGTATTCAAGACCTTGCATTTAAGGGTTAATCTTCATTGACCTTAGGTACCATTTCTTACCTATAATTAAAAATAAAACAAACCTAACAAGCTATTTTCGGTCAGCCTGAAACAAAATAACTTAATGGGTTTTTTTCCAACAAACTGAAAATTTAATTACAAAAACTAGGGTTTTTTTAAATAAAAAGTGTACTCTGGCCATGAGGAAAAAGTATTTCAGACCCATGTGTGAATTTTTAAATACTTTTTATTAATTACTACTTTTTTGATGTGGGGGAAAAACAAAACGAAACACACAATAAACCACCAAAACAAGTTTTAGACCAGAAGGTAATTAGAATAAAAAAAATTGAAATGTTTTCCTCAAAATTCAAAACAAAGTTTAACCCTTTATTGCAAGTGGGCTATTTGCAGTTCCTTTAAATTTCATTTGAAGAAAGGGAATACAGGGAGGGACCATAGGATTATATAGGCTAATCTGTTTCCTTTGATTAATGCAAAATGTACTGGAAGAGCAATGAGATGAAGTCTGTCACTACCTGGCAGGAAACAAAGAAGATACAGAGTCAAAATTACGTCAAGTCTAATTTTCATTTAATGTAGTGGTAGGCTTGTAGGTGAAGGAAACGTAGAAGAAATTGTGGTTTTGCTGGTGGATTTTTTCAGTTTTGTTTTTTTGGGGGGGAGTTTGTTTTGGTTTTGTTTTAAGAAAAGTATATAATGCCAATGAAGTTTCTGTGTAAGGCACATAAAAATGTCATCGTTGTACAATTACACATGAGTAGTTAGCAATAGTTTACTATTCACATGAGTCTGTCCTGGGTTTGCTCTTCAATTAATAGCTGGACATTGAACTAGAGACTGTTTTTGGAAATTATATGTGATATTTGTTCATAGGAGGAACTGCAGAGATAGTCAAGGACAAGAGAACTTTAAACTCCCCTGCATTGGAGGAGCTGAGAAAATACAATGCAATTCAATAGGAAAAGTGTAATACACTTTGGGCAGATGTTGCAGTTTTATCTGACAGCAACTAAGTACCACACAGCTACCTGCTCACTTCCCTCCCTTCTCACTCCATCCCCATTTCCCCACCCCAGTCTCCTCCCCCTCTGCGATGGGGAGAACTCACAGACTGTGATAAGAATAGTTCAATAGCTGAAACAATGTAAATATAACAATAGCAATAATAGCAATAAAAAGGAGAAGGACAGAGAGAGAGGGAGAGAGATTAAACCAAAGGAGAAGAAGTAATGCACAATACAGTTTCTCACCCCAATGCCCACCTGGTCCCCAAGATATTATTAGCCCCCCATTCTGGGCAATTCTCCCCAGTTTATATGCTACGCATGATTTTCTATGGTATGGAATATCACTTTGACCAGTTCAGGTCAGTTGTCCTGACTGCTCTCAGCTTCTTGTGCACCTGCTTGCTGACTATGTGGGAAACTGAAGTCCTTGGCTTGTGGTAAGCACTACTGAGGAACTACTAAAACACGTGTTGTCAACAGAATTCTCATACTGAATCCAAAATACTGTACCAGTTACCAAGAAGGAAATTAACTCTATCCCAGACTAAACCAGTATATGCCTCTTACTGCATACTGTTTACATCATGCCAGGTCCTAAATTTCCCAATACTCCATAACCTTTTCTATCTTTTGATAAATATACAGACAGAGATCATTCCATTAGTCTATTGATCATTCCTAAGAAAGTCCATTGAGTTTGTTTAGTCCATGACTTTGGGCTCTGTTTGTCATAACAGTCTTTCAGGCAGGAAAGAGGGTGTGTGGATTGTTACATGCTGAAGTGAATTCTGATTTCAACACTGTGCTGGTGTAGAGGTAAACCAGTGGGAGACATGAACCCAGCTCAAGAGAGATTACAAGTCAGAGTTTGCTAAAAAGATTACAATAAGTGCAATGATTGAGAGAAAACTGGTTTTAACCCACAAAAACCAGATGTGTAACCCAACACCCTGGGTCACAAATGGAACGGTGCTCAGTAGCCCCTGTGCTAAGAGCCACGTGGTCCCCCTGAGTGCAAAGTAAAAGGAAAGGAAATCTGTTTGTGAAGATGATGGTTGCAGTTCTGTCGAAGTAATTATTACTGTCCTGTTGAGAATGGCAGTTGTGGTCCTGTTGAAATTCTATTCCTCCTCTGGATCCAATGAGTGGTACCAGAAGTCCCTACACCCAAAGATTATACATGCTCAGGTTCAGATGGGAATGCCTAGTATGTCCCCCAGGGCTGGGAGTTTCACAATGAATAATTTAACTGTGAGTCATGGGATATTTTTTGAATCTTTGATGATCCAAGTCATTGCAACTGCCTGTTGTGCCAGTCCCTAATGGGCCATTAGCAGACATGACCCCTCAGGTGGGTGTGAAGGTGCTGATACCTTCCTGGAGGGGAGTTTCACAGCTGAGTCACTGGTGTGAAGACAGAAACACTCCTCTGTCTCACAGGGTTCTTTAACACCCAGCCTGTAGTCTGACGTGTCAGGTGTGCCCAGGGCAGCTGCTGCAAATGATCCATTATTAATGGTTCATCAGAAATGGCATAGAGGGTGCAGAATATACAGTTTCATTTATACCCATGCAGTGCTGAACTGGTCCCAGGCCCTGTAACTAGGACAATCACCATGGTACTCATCTGGTTTCCTCAAAGTTTATTCTTTAATGCATTGATCAGGCAGGTGTCAGGTTCAGATCCATAGATCCAGTGTAGTGAAAATGAATGCTGCAAGGCATTCAGTGTGGCAATGGGCATTTAGCCACCATAGAAGTGATGATATACAGTGTTATATGGCAGTTAATGTCCTGCAATTTAGTTTTTAGTGTTTTTTTCACCCAAAATTAAATCCTCTCGAGCCCCACTCCCAGTATTCCTGATCCTTCTGCATTATCCACCAAGTGCACCCAAGTTCTTGAACTAAAGCAATGGTTTTGTCATTATCTGAGGCAGAAGTAACCCAGACTGCTTTCCCCAGGATATCTTTAGTGTGTACTACAGGAACTCTATTCCCTTTTACAGTACACAGAAGTTTTGACTGGGCAGGGCTGGCCCAACTGTCAGATCCTCTAGTGTTGACTGACCAGGTGATTTTTGCTAAATATGTATCCCAGTGTTTGAAGGTCCCACCACCCATTGCTCTCAATGTAATTGTTCATTTTATCCAGAGGCTGGCGCATGACAGGGGACATGATATACATACCCGTTCAGTGCCATGTTTCTTAATCCAAATGTCTGTTAGGTCATCTTGGAAATGAGACCTGTTGTCTGACCCACTTCTTTCTGGGGTAGTATTCTGGGCAGTAGCAGGAGGTGCAGAATATGTTTCCAACCATCCATTAGTTATTCCCACCACTGTATGTACATGGCACTTGCCATGGTGGGTTTGTGGGAGTGTGATAGATTCAATCTGCAAGGCCTACCCATATTTATATTTCAACCATTGTACTCTATATCAGAGACAGTATAAATGCTTGGCTTGCTTAATTGCAGTGCATGTGTCACATTCATGGATAACCTGTACAACAGTGTCTGTGGTTAAGTCCAACCCTCAGTCATGAGCCCATCTATATGTTGCATCTCTTCCTTTATGACCAACCACCCCTACAGGGCATTTGCCATTATCCATGAGTCAGCACAGAGGTAAAATAATGGCAGTTTTCTCATTCAGCAATGTCTAAAGCCACCTGGATACCTTTCACAATCTCCATCATGAGTTTCTGTGAATTGTCATAGGGGACTTCATATGGCTGCTTTCCATCTCTGATGCTTTTCTATCTATTAGTAAAAAAGGCATATTGCCTCTTGCTTTCTGGAAGTTTATTATACAGTGGGGCCTCTTCAGCATGTGTTGCCTCCTCCTCTGGTGACATACAGAACTCTTTGGCCTCTGGCCATTCCCTGATCACTTCCAAGATAGCTGCATGACTGGGGTTTCCTATTTGAGTTTGTTGTGTGGTCAGTTAAACCCACTTACTCCATGTAGGATTAGTTGCATGATGTGTAGAAGAATATCTAACCCAGCATGGCAGCCCAGGTGCAAAGAGGAGCTGTGTTTCAATGCCAGTCATTTCTAAAGCAACTTTAACCCCTTCATAAGCTGACAGTATACCTTTTTCAGTTTGAGAAAGTGAGTTTCACATCTTCTGTATCCCTAACTCCAAAGGCCGGGGGGTCAACCTCGAGTCTCCCCTGGTGCTCTCTGCCAGAGGTTCCAGGTAGGGCCATTCTCCCTGGTGTAGAGCACATTTTTTATATCTTCAGAGAATCATAGAATGGCTTGGATTGGAAGGGACCTTAAAGATCATCTTGTTCCAACCCTCCTACCATGGGCAGGGATGCCACCCAGTAGACCAGGTTGCTCAAGTCCCCATCCAACCTGGCCTTAAACACTTCCAGTGGTAGGACATCCCCAGAGGGGCAACTTATTACAGTGCCTCACCATCACCGTAGTGAAGAATTTCTTCCTAACATCTAATCTAAACCTCCTCTCAGTTTGAAACTGCTCCCCCTTGACTTATCACCATGTGCCTATGTTAAAAATTGCTCTCTCTTTTTTATAAGCCCCCTTCACATACCAAAAGGCCGCTATCGGGTCTCCCCAGAGCTTTCTCTTCTTCAGGCTCAACCCCAGCTCACTCAGCCCATGCTCATATGAGAGGTTTATCCTCTGATCATCTTTGTGGGCCTTCCCTGAATCTGCTCCAACAGATCCACATCTTCCTAGTGCTGGGAGCCCCAGAGCTGGATGCAGTACTCCGGGTGGGATCTCATGAGGGCAGAGTAGACAAGGAGAATCACCTCCCTTAAACTGTTGGCCACATTTCTTTTGATGTGGGCCATAATGCAGTCGGCCTTGTACGCTGCAAGCACCCACTGTTAGCTCATGTCCAGCTTTTTATCCCTCTTGGCAGCGCTGCTCTCCATGAGTTCATCTCCCAGTCTGTACTCATGTCTGGGAATTGCTCCGACTCAGGTGCAAAACCTTGTACTTGGACTTGTTGAGCCTCATTAGGTTCTCATGGGCTCACTTCTCTACTTTGTCCAGGTCCCCCTGGATGGCATCCCTTCCTTCTTTTGTGCACTTCTCAGCTTCCTGTCATCTGCAATGCTGCAAACTTTTCAACACAGTTTTCCTGCAACTACATACTTAAATCTCTTCAGGGCTGTCTCAGTCTTTAATGCAGTTCATTCAAAAACATTGAAATTCATTTCATCCAGCGATTTATGTCTTTCATATGAGACACGTAAAATTAAGGAGAAAAAAAATCTCTTATTGTTTTATGCAAAATTAAAGCTTTTGTAGTCTAATTTGCAAGCATATTTTTGTTGTTGGTAGTATGTCAGTTCCAGAATGCATGAAAAAGGATAAAGAACAACTTAAGACTAATTTTGTAAAACTATATCTCTTAAAATTGTGGCTTCATCCAATGGCAGTTGGGTACTGGGAGTAGGATCTAACTTACTGTCTTGAAGGAAGATAATAGTGTGCACATGTGTAAAGCCAAGTATATGTTAAGTGGTAATGGAGGTTAGCACCATTGTTAAAGGCATCCCTGACTTTTCCAGTGAAGATGGTGAATTAATCTTTAAGACCAGTTACTGATATATTTCCAAATTAGCATTCTATTTACAAGTTCCTTTTGCTATTTATTGCTCATAAGCATTTGGGTGGCCCACATTATTCATGAAGCATTTACAAATCCTGGAAAATCTTTAAATGTTTAGGATGTCTGACAGTGAGATGAAGTGACCCAGCTTGCTCCCTCTGGGGTCTAAACTGATTTTCAGTCTAACCAGATGCTGCCTCTTTACTCAAGGAAAATTCCATTTGTGTCATTGGAATTTTTTTCCTGAGTGCAGCTAGACTTGACTCATTAAAATGATATAATTGTCTTTTTTTGGTCTGCTATGGCTAGACGAATACCCTTGCTCATGCTTATTTATGCATTGTGTGGTCCCATCAGCTTCAGAGGGGTCATTTAATGAGTTGACATTTGTGTTTGCCATGAACATGAGTAACCAGATGTAGTCCTTATATATGAAGTAACTGCTATGCCTAACCACCAGATCTCTTACATCTCAGTTAAAAACAATTACAAATTAACACAAAATTAAGCTTTTTTAAAAAATAAACCGAGTGTGTTACTATCTCATAATTGTTCAAATCTCTTTTATACAAAATCTTTACCTTGCTGGGTAGTTGCTAAATTGTTATCATGGTTAATCCAACTATTTTCTCCAAGTTTCACTGGTAGAGTCCTTGGAATCAGTTGTGAACAGACCTGCAGCACTTTCGAACACTAGCCATTAAGAGCTGGCACTAAAACTGACACCAAGAAATTGTACAAATAACAAGTAGGACAAAAACTAGTATTACAATCATTACTTCATTACAAGCAGAAGAAAAGAGCCTTTAGTCACACAAACCAATACCCTGATACCACCCTCAGTGAGGGCCTGTAGGAATAAATTATGTTTTGTGGGAATTATTCTTGAGAACTGATTCTACAAGAGAAACTATTTCTATGTAGTGTTCATGTAGCCTACACCCTTTCATCTCCCAATGTAGAAACAGGCTAATTTAATAGCCTTGTTCAGACCTGTTAAAACCTATTTGAATTCCCCTGGTTGAATGCTGAATCACTGCCTCAGCATAACAGAAATCTTGGCTACTATGCAACATGTACTCATTTTAGATGTCTATCTCCTATAAGAGATAAATATTTTTAGACACACCTAACAACTGGTTTTTTTACTGCACTGCAAATAAAATTTTGGTTTTTTTGGCATATGCTTTTTACTTCAAATCACAGAACACCATATTTATAAAATAATTTGTACTTTGGACAATCACTGCTCTTAATAGGATGGTAAATTAACTAATTGACTCCAACAAAGCTTTGCCAATTATAGGAGGTGATGATCCAGCCCATTATGTGATTCATTGTGTTCTAGAGGTTTAAAAATCATTTTGGGATACAAATTTGAAGAAGTTATGGTGGTGTTCTAGTTAGTGAAAATCCAGTGGGTGGAACGATACTGAGGCTTAGCCTAGCTTTTATTATAATTTGTATAGCTACATTTTTCCTACCCATGGAACAGTGCCCTGCCTTCATACTGATTGCTCATTACACTTCTAATCTGCACTATGCTTTCTATGCTTAAAATATTATGCTGGGTTACCATGGTTTTATACAGGTTACACTGGAATTCTTGAGGGTGAGTGTGTCAGTGGTCAGTAGATGTTTTCAAGCAGAGGGAGATCAAGGAAAAATAGTTAGTGCATACTTATGGAAGGATATTGTTAGAATAAGGTCTCAAATTATGCTTCTTCTTAATCATAAGATTGTCAATCGTTGTAATTGACTACTGTGCATTTATTTACAAGGAGCTTTCCTGATAAATAAAAAAAAATGTCCAATATAAAATGGTAACTAATACACTTAGTCTAATTCAATTTGGAATAGAGGACCTACTCTATTGCAAGTAGAGTTGATAGAGAGAATGAACTACAATAGACAGATCTGCTAATAAACTGATAAACTGATTATTTAGTGGGCAGGAAGCACTAAAGTTCAAAATAGTGTGACATGACCCTCATATCTAATGCATTTCTTTTTAGGATTTCATCACTTTTGGTGTAATAGAAACTCACATACTTGCTTTTCTATTTAAAATTATACCATGTAGGGAATATTTTAAAATACAATGGAAGTTGCTCAGTGAAACATATATATTTATACAGGTTGCATACATAAACTTGAATCAAATGTGGTGGGAGGATTGTTGACTCCTCCTGACTTGATATTACATTAAATCAAAGAACTAAACCTTCTCTCCAGACATACCTTGAGGCTATTGCATCTGTGAGCTGACAGATGGTAAGTGTTGAAAACTTAAGAAATCTATCATAACCGTGTACTTTGACTCCATGCAGAAGTCAATTAAGCCAGGGAACTCAAACTAGCTATGCTTATGGATAATCTCATTTAGACAAGTAAAATCTGAGACAGAAGAAAAAAACTCCTCAGACTTCTGTTTCTATTCTGAACTTCTTCACAGATTTATGGAATCATAGAATATTTTGATTTGGAAAGGGACTCTCAAGGATCATCGACTCCAACTCTGTCATACTGCTGGCTGGTGGACTGCAAAAAGATGTGAGCATTAAGTAGTAAATAAATAATAAAAGCAACCTAAATAATGTCTTTGATCATGAAATATCTCGAATTATTTAGCACATATAAGAAAATTTGCAAGATACTTGTGATAGTAATAACATGGAAAGAGAAATGAAGTAATTAGAACAGGTTCATAAAATGTATCTATTACTGTAATAAATAAACATATATTCAGAAATTTTAAGTGTCTTGTTAATGTTTGTATTAGTGTTGTGGTTTCAGCCCAGCCAGGAACTAAGCACCACCAGCAGGACTGGGAAGAGCATTGAAAGGGTGAAAGTGAGAAAACACATGGCCTGAGATAAAGACAGTTCAGCAGTGAAAGCAAAAGCCACACATGCAGGCAAAACAAAACAAGGAATTAGCTCACTGTTTTCCATGGGCAGGCAGGTGTTCAGCCAACCCCAAGAGAGGAAGGCTCCATCCTGTGGAATGGTCATCTTTCATCTTGCTATTCTGTTCCCACTGCAGCTACTCTTCACTGCTCTCCAACACCGTCAATCACTGGAAAATCATAATGGCAAGCTATTCTAATGCCAAGAAAAGATATGAAGTATACTGTTGGAAAGTTTTTATTGTGGACATCAAAATGTGAATTATTTTTTAAAAAATGACTAATTAGGCATGTGAAGAAATAGCACAATCAAAATAAGACTAAAGGTAGTGAATTTCATTAGAAAAGGTTAGGAAAGGCAACAAAAGTTATGCAAGGTCACTAGGAAACAAAAAATACATATAGACTCATTAATCAGTAGGAAAGAAAACAGAATAATAGATGGTGCACAAAAAATAGATGTGGTCCATTCTTTTGTTGGTTTTGGTTTTTCTTCTTTTGTCTTTGCACTTTAAAAGGACACAGGTATATAGACCTCCAGCACTTCTCAGAGTAAACCTCCAGAGCATGCTTAAACAAGTCAATGTAATTGAAATCCTTTGTAAAAACCTTTGTGGGTTAACTTAGTATTAATGTGGCCACAGATAATTGAAAAAAGCAAATATAGTCTTCAGTTTTTCAAAGTGAAAAAGAAACCAGGGAATAATAACTCAGACAGAGTGACTGATAAAAATATTGGAGGAAAACTTTAAATAAACTACTTAAAATTCTCCAAAGGAAATGTTGAAACAAACCTACATTTCTAAAGAGCAAATCAGGTCAAATGAGTCAATGCTTAATTTTGGGTTTTTTTTGCTGATTAACTAACTTTGTGATTGAAAGATATATAGATGTGATTTTTCTTACCCATTTTAATACATCAGATCTGCCCAAAACTGGGCACTACTTTTGCCCAGAAGTGGCTAAGAGGTACTGTATGGTGTGTAACCTCTACAGCTGCTGCAGTGCAGAGTTGTGTCCAACTCAGTAATAGTGATATACAATCAGTGAATTAATTGCAAAGTTCAGATTCCTTTTACAGAAGGTCAGCCTGTGTTAAGTGGTCTATTCTGTGTGTAATTGCAATAAAATAAGTGCACGCTACTCTAGCTCTCTCTCTAGAAGAGTATTTGTTATTCAAGTGGGCAGGTCATTGTAATGTCCTGAACCAAACTATGTGCAATATTTTTGTTAACAGTTTGAATGATGGACTGAAGGCTATTTTTCAGAATTTAATAGCTATTATATTAGGAGAGGAGAATTCAAGAACAGTGACAGACATGACTGATATCAAATGCAAGAAGGAAAGGCTATTTGTGCTTATACTGGTTAAAATACTGTGAGTTAAAAGACATTTAATTTTAGAATCAATATTAGTGAAAGGAACATTAATTATTAGATAAAATAACTGTCCGTGTTATTTCAGGGAATAGAATTTGCAAAATCTCTTGATATAAACTTGATAAAAACTGGTAATACCTGCTGATTTCAAGTTTACTAATTGGTACATGTAGAATAGGTGAAAACATTAAAATTCTGGCTGTGTGACCAGAGAGTCATGTCTTTCTCACAGACAAACATATTGATAATTTAAGCCCTTTCTCTGGAATTGCATTTCATGAGATTGAAATATCTATTGAAATATTTATTACCAATGAGTGATTCCTGAATGTGAAGAGGACATTCATCCCTTCACACAAAACCCGTGCATTTTATATTACCAACACTTCTTTCACAGTAATTTGTACAAACCAATGTTTGATAGCATTTAGAGAAACAGAAAGCACTTGACAACAATGATAATGGACACTTGCCCATTTGTGAGTATGACTGGATTAAAAAACTTGCATCAAAAATTTCAATGTATAGTGATCTGATGTTAGCCCTATAAAATAGATTTCTATCTTTTTATCCAAACTATGTAAGTTTTTAATATTTCATGAAACTTACATTTTTCTAATCTAATTAGAATTAAAAATATTTGCCAAAATAAATGTTTACATGAAAGTTTTCTTCAGAAAAATATTTTCTGCAAAGCTATTCTTGAAAAACTTGGCTGCAGGAACAGAAAAGTGTCATTTGAGTTGCATGTTTAGTTGCATGGTTACAGAGGTGAGTTGCAAGTATTTGAAAACTGAAAGCAGATATTCATTCATTAATTGGATGGAAATTTCTAGACTCAAATATTGTTGCTTCACATAGTCTAAGTTACTTTGTGCACAAACCGTAAGAAGAAAAGTAGTCTAAGTTTATTACATTTCAGAGAGAGGATCAAATAGCCAGTAAAATTCAGTTGTGATAGCATCCATTGTAACACCTTCAATTAATTACTACTTAAAAGTAAATCAAACAGCACTGATAATTGAAAACTGAAACATGCATTCTTTTGTTTCTCTTGGTTTATTTACTATTGCCAATGTATTCACACTGCTCAGTGTTATTACTTGTTCAAACTTACACAGTGATCTCTTTATCTTAGGGATTAATCAAAATTATTTTTCTTCAGATTGCAACAGACTAGGAACGGGTAACAGCTATCTTCACCTTCTCAGATAAGCAGTGCTTATTTCTTAACTCTATAGGCTGAGTGATCACCTGCACAAATGCTCCATCCTTTCATCCGAGCCAACAAATAAATAGAAGCACTACTTCTGAAGTGCAGTATTACTAAAGTTGTCTGCTGTCTTTGATTTGAGACATGACCTAACTGTAGCTATTCACCCCCATCACAGAGTTAAAGATATGAAGGGATTAATGGCCGGGTAACTTAGCACTGAGCACCAGGTGTTCCAAATGCCAAGGGGATGTGCATTGAGAAACCTTCCTTTAGACAGATGCAAACTGTGGTTTTGCTTGTGAGGGAAGTGAAGGGAAGAAAAACAGAAAGCCATTACCCTTATTACCTTACCTTATTACCTGTCTTATCCTTGCAGGTTCTTGTAAAAAGACCCCCTCCAGCTTACTTGTAGGTCCCCTTTAAGCACTGGAAGGTACTACAAGTCTCCCTGAAGCCTTCTCCTCTCCAGGCTAAACAACCCCAGTTCTCTCATCCTGTTGTCACAGGAGAAGTGCTCCTGCCCTTTGATCATCTTCATGACCCTCCTCTGGACTCACTCGAGTAGGTCCATATTCCTGTCACACTGGCAGCAGTGCTGATACCAGTTTAGGAGACTATACCCAGACAATGGAAATGTGACAAGTTTTCCTTCTCCAGCATAGCATCACACTGACTGAATGCTGTTGCAGTTCCATCATACATGGCATTACATCAGTCCATTTTAGTGTAACATTACTTTCTACTGGCATAGTGGGAAAAAACAAACAAGTTTAGGAAAAATAGAATTTGGGCCTTTGACAAATTTCTCAAAGGTCATATAAAAACCATTTTGATATAATTATGTTTCTGGATACTGGAAAGAATTATTTCTTTTAGTAAGCACTCCCAATAAATATATTCATCATTATTTTATAAATATACAGTACAAGAAGAAAATTAAAACCATAATTTGAGTAGTTCAATGTCTATGAGTAGATATGCAGTTAGAGAACACATTTTTCACAGTTTCTGTTGGAATCCAAAAAGTAGTTGCAAAAGAGTTTAAGAAACAACAATGATGTGATAGCTAAATAGCTAAATATGCCCTGTGGCATTGCTGGGAAAAAGTATCAGTTGCTTTTCATCCTGGCTTTCCATGTGTCCTTTTCATTTCCTGTTTAGTTGGGCTGGTGGATAGAAATGTGAATTCTCTGTTGGTGTTGAGTCTTGCTTGGGATATCTTTGGGTGCTACATAAAGCAGTCTAATATTTCTCAATGCATGCCTGTGCCCAAGTTGGGTTTTGAGTCTGGATTTTCATGTGAAGTTACTGTTAAATTTAAAGTTTATTCTGCCCTTGACAGTCTCTCAGACTCCTTTCTGAACAAGCAAATTACTTTATGGTCTTCCTCTTTGTCAGGCTTCTTTATATCTGAACTGGATGTTCTGTTCAGATATTCTGTTCATCTGTTCTTGAACTGGAAGCTTCCTTACCTCATGCTGCATTTAATAAAGAGGATTGGAACATTCATTGTTATATACTGATAGGAATGCAACACAGCTTTTGACCATCCAACATTTAGCAAGAGTATATTGGGACAACATGTCATATATACTGGAGAGCATATAATCTTGTAATGCCTCATTTATGAGGGTCAGTGAAGGTGAATGTCTCCAAAAGTGAAAGAGGGGAGAAGAATTTGGGAAAAAAAGAAATTCTTCCCAGTTGGATGTTACTGTGGTGATTATTAGCCATACACAGCAGAAAGTAGCTTTGCTCAGCAAAACCTCCCTGGGAAAACACATTTCACAGATGGGAAGCCATGGAAGAGAAACTAAATGGCTCAACAATTATGTCAGAGAAAAACTGTGTCAAAAGTAGAAATTTAAGCTAGATTTGTTATATCCTTGCCTAATTGTGAGTTCCTTCTTTCTCCTTATGATCCTCATCTCCACAAAATATTATCCAAGCTTTATGGAAGGTTCTAGAAAAAGTGAGAGAGGAAAAGAAAGAGACAGAACTGAGAGAAGAGTAGGAATGTTCTTTGTGGTATGTTTTGGGAAAGGAGTCCAAGAAGGACAAATATAAACAGTCATTTTAAAAACAGGCTTCCTGCTTCTCTTGCTTTGTTCTGATTCCTCCCACTCATCAATAAAATAAAAATATTATACAAAAACTTCCAGGAAAGTGATTTCAAGGAAAAAAAGAACTAGTTAGCAACTTCTATAAATTGGCCTTTTGTTTCTTTCAGCTCTTCTGCTTTGTGGTCGATGCTTCTCCCCTGTCAAACAGGTTTATTTTCCCCTTGCAGCCTGCTTTAAGTATATTAAAATTAATATTCTAAGGCAGACTATTTACAGTGTTTAAAGTTTGCCTGCAGTTTAGTTGACATTGAGGTAGATAATTTCTACATAAACCAGGCTTAATATTCGGACGCATGATAGAAGTCAACTGTTACCAGCCGCTTGATGGAGTGTCTGTATGATCTGAGGACTGTGACCGCTGAGCCCTGAAGCAAACAGCTGCTTATTGAAGATGTGAATGACCTCAGCTGTCTGGCCCTACCGCCAGACTCTGCTGCTGTCCTCACAGCGCTGGCAGGAGCTGATATTTGCTTCCTCTCCAGTCTTCCCCAGGTCAGACAGTACTTTTCAGCACCCCATTTCGCTGGCAGTTTGTGTGAACACAGCAGAATATGAGAGGGTGCAGCTAAAGTGTGTCACAGATTCCCCTCTGCTGCTCTTTTACCTTGGATATGACCCATAGCAGAGGTTCAGACAGTCAGCCTGGTCTACTGGTATGTTCAACCATTGCAGTCAGACTGAGTATGGCCCATCTAGAAGAATGTTGGGCCCAGATCAGTTTTAAACTTTAGGATTAAAAGGCCGATATTTGTTAACAGTTTTTTCCTTTATAAACTGAAACAAGTGTTGTGAGTTTATAAGCTGCAATAAAATGGAGGTGAATATGTGTGAAAGAGTAAAAAATTCTGCATTCTGTAAGATGCTACTATTACTTTAAAAAAATGATCATAGTAAATATAACACTTTAAATTACTTATCTTATCTGAGGTCTGAAGCTTATTAGAATTTATATAATTAATATAAATTACTAAAAATATTCAAGTGGCAACATTAGTTTCCATTTTTTTTTCTGATGTTTATCAAAATTTAATATCAAATGAACTACAAAATGAGATTTAGGTTAAATTATCTTATTAATGGTAAGGAGAAAAACAATTCAAAAAGCTAGAAATAGAAAGCTAGAATAAAAGAATATTCTAAAAGTTTAAGTAATAATCTTTGCTTATTTGTTAGTCTCAGTTGATAATAGAAGTGATCATTTATTTTACTCTGATTCAAAACAGTGGTTTTCAAAATAAGGTCCATAGATCTTTTGCAATGTCCAGATTATTTCTACTGGACTTCAGTGAAAATTGAGAAAAATCATTAGTCGGGTTATATTTGCCTTTTAGAAGTCTGTAGTAATGGCAAATTTGAAATCATGGCTGTTTGACTAAGGACTCAAACTATGTCTCTGGGTCTGCTACTGCAGAATTAGTGGGTTTCTCTCAGGGGTGCAGAGCTATGAGAGAATTTTTGGACATGCACACAGCCAGGTGGGTTACCTTGTCATAAAAGGAAATCAGGTTTGATAAGCAGGACTTTTCTCTCATGAAGCCGTGCTGACTGTGGCCAATCACTGTGTTGTCTTTCAAGTGTTTTTCAATACCTTCCAGTATAATCTTTTCCATAACTTTACCAGGCACTGAAGTGAGGCTGACAGGCCTGGAGTTTCTGGGGTCCTGCTTCTTGCCCTTCTTGAAAATCAGGACAACATTCCCAAGCTTCCAGTCAGCTGGGACCTCTCTGGATTGCCAAAGCCACTCTAAAATCATTGAGAGAGGTTTTACAATGACATGAGTTAGCTCTTTGAGGATTCTGGGATGAAACCCATAAGTCCCCATGGATTTGTAGGGATCCAGCTGGAGCAGCACATCCCGCCCAGTCTCAGAGGTGACTGCGAGTTGACCATTCTCACAGTCATGGTCCTCCAGCTCAGGGCACTGAGACCCCCTTGGTCCGTCATCTGTGCTGAAGACAGAGGAAAGGAAAGCATTAAACACCTCTGTCTTGTCTCTGTCCCTGTTTGTGAGGTGACCATCCTCATCCTGGAACAGGCCAATGATATTTCTATGGCTTATTGCCATTAATATATTTGAAAAAACTCTTTTTATTTTTGCCCACANCTGGGATGAAACCCATAAGTCCCCATGGATTTGTAGGGATCCAGCTGGAGCAGCACATCCCGCCCAGTCTCAGAGGTGACTGCGAGTTGACCATTCTCACAGTCATGGTCCTCCAGCTCAGGGCACTGAGACCCCCTTGGTCCGTCATCTGTGCTGAAGACAGAGGAAAGGAAAGCATTAAACACCTCTGTCTTGTCTCTGTCCCTGTTTGTGAGGTGACCATCCTCATCCTGGAACAGGCCAATGATATTTCTATGGCTTATTGCCATTAATATATTTGAAAAAACTCTTTTTATTTTTGCCCACATTCTGGCCAGCTTCAACTCCAGCTGAGTTTTATCCCTTTGAATCTTCTCCCTACAGCAGCAAGAAGCATCTCTGAATTCTTCTCATGTCACCTGACCTTGCTTCCACTGGGCATACACCTTCTCTTTTTGCCTTATTTCCAAGAGAAGATTCCTGTTCAGCCAAACTGGCCTTCTGCCTCACCTGTTTGACTTCTGACATTTCGGAATTGTTGCTTCTGTGACCTTAGGAGGTGATGTTTAAGCACTGACCAGCACTGATGGACTCGAGCACCTGTTAAAGCATTATTCCAGGGGACCTTGCTCACTAATTACCTAAGCAGCCTGAATTCAGCTCTTCTCATATGCAGACTTGACGTTTTGCTGGCATTTTTCCTCCCGCCAACAGAGATTTTAAACTCCATCACTTCATGGTCGCTGTGGCCAAGATGGCCATCAATCTCCACTTCGTTCACAAGATCACCTCTGTTGAGAAGCAGCAGATCAAGGAAGGCATCTTTTTGAGTCAGCTCTCTTGGGGCCTGATCCATAAAGTTGTTATTCAGTTTTTTTAGGAATCTTCTGGCCCAGGTTGTAGCAGCTGTGTGATGCTTGCAGTCAATTTCTGGCAAGTTGGAGTCCTTCATAAGGGCAAGAAGAGTTGCCTTGGAAATGTCCCTTAGTTCCTCAAAGGATAATTCACTGACATCATCATTGTGGCTGGCAGGTCTATAGTAGATTCCTGTGGTGAGATCCACATTATTTGTTTGTCCCTTGATTCTCACTCACAGGCTCTCAACTATGCGAGTGCCAGTTGTGAGCTCCTGACATTCTAATCCCTCTATTACATAGAGTGCCGCTTCCCCCACCTTTTCTGCCCTGACTATTCCTCCTGAAGAGCCTGTAACATCCAACAGGGCACTGTAGTCACACGACTAATCCCACCAGGTTTCATTTATGCCAGTGATGTCAAATGTCTGGGATTGCACCAAAGCTTTGTGTTCCTCTTACTTGTCCCTCATGCTAAATTCAGGGGAGTAGAAACATTTCACGTGGGATAGATTGTAGCCAACACCCCGTGAGGCAGATTAAGAGAAGTGGATTTGTTTCTGGAAGTTGAGTTCCAGTTTGAAGTGTCCAATGCCTAAGATTTAAGGTTTGAGCTCTTGAGTGTTGCCATTCCTCCAGTGTGTTCACTGGAAGGGTCTTTCTTGTTTACACAGGAAAACATGTAATCTGAAGAAATGTGGTATTCTGCATATTTCCATATCCAACAGGTCAACACGATATGAAGATTGATTTTGACACAGAAGTGAAAAATGAGTGAATTGAATTAAACCACATTTCATTAGTAAGCAAGGCTCAAAATAGGTGAAAAAGCCTTGACACCTGAATCATGACCTAACTGTATTTTACACCTTGTGTATGGATCTGAAAAGCCAGTGGCACAAGACAAAGAAGGAAAAGACAGAACTTCTTTAAGGCTGTATTTAGGACAAAGTCTTTGGAAATACTTTTTGTGGTAAAAATATGAATACTGCCCAGATATAATGGAATTTTTTAAGATTTGCTGTGTCTTTTACCCCCACGTTGGTGAAAAGAGTGCATGTACTGCAGATTAGATTGTGACCTAGTTTTCATTGCAGTGAGAGCTAGGTGGATAGCTTGAAATTGAGAGAATTACTGAGAAAAGTGGCATGGAGAAAGAAATTGTTTATGGCTACTGAAAAGAAGCTCTTGGTTAAACTTTCCTAGTAACTGCAAGACAGCAAATGTGTTGTCATATGTTTTACTTCATATATAAGGGAATGATATAAATACATATAATGACACAGATTAATAAAGGCAGCATTGCTAAGAGTGGAAATCATGTTTATAGTAACTAGTAAGAAAAAAATCTCTTTTATCAAATTTTCCCAAAATTCTTCATTTCCTTTTTTACAAGTGTTTACAAAAAATGACAAGGCCAAGTGATTCAGCATGAGAGGACTTTTTGCAAGGGCATTTAGTGACAGATCGAGGGATAATGACTTTAAACTGAAAGAATGTAAATTTAGAGAGATATTAGGATGAAATTCTTTACTGTGAGAATGGTGAGTCAGTGGAACAGGCCCAGAGAAGCAGCTTTCAATGATGGAGTAATGACATGCCCTGAGTAATAATAACTGTGCATTTCTTCTGTCCTATTCAAAGTAGATGGTATATGCACACTATGGAGGAAAAATACTTAATCAAACATCATTTTTTTATAAACTAATTGCATTGCTTTCCTTCTATTGTAAAATCTTTGTGCAAGAGGTGAGGTCTTTACTTGTGTTGTTCCTCCTTCCAGTCTTTTATTACAGACTATCATGGGTATTTTAAAAAAATGCTAAACTGAAAATTGCACACTTTATTTTCCCCTATCTATTAAAGAATATTTTAAAAAGTTAATAATTGAAATGAATATAAAAAATAAACATCTAGAATGATACATTAAAGAATTTTGTGCATTTGAAGTACAATGTAATACATAATTCTTTATTTCTTTGGACAATTGACGAGATTAATGAGTACCCCTGTTATGCTTTGCACAACCTGAATGAAAGTGCTGTGACACAGGAACGAAATATTTAATCACTTAATTTTGAGATCTCTTGGGAGTATGCAAAGTTGCAAAAGTTTCTGGACCTGTTATCTTGCAATTTGGTTTAGGTACTATTTGAAGAGAAAAATACATTCAAAATAGTCTTTTTTATCTGCTAGACAGAAACAAACAAACGAATGTAAAGGTAAGAGCTATATTTTGAGAAGGGGGAAGTTTCCTTTTTCTATGGATCTACAAATGTAGAGGCTAGCAAAAGGCAAATGAAGATGATGGAATCACATAGGTAAGACTTTAATATCACTGATAGTCTGACCAAGTTCCAAAAGGTTTTATTCAACCTGCAGGTAAAATGTGTCAAATGTCTGAAACCAACATTGTGAGCCAAAAATTTAGATATATGTGAAAATGTGTTTCCTCAAATTTAATTCGCTCAGGATGATCATTTAAATATGAAACTAAATTATTGGATAAGTGAGTATTCATTATTATGCTGTCCAGAAAAAAATGTATGTGAATGTGCCCATGTTTCTAGACGAAAATTTCCACTGGCCTCTACACAGAATAGTTATGCAAACTCATATTAATGATCTAAGTACAGACTGAAACAATACACAGAAAACTTGCTCCCTACAGCCCTTTTTAAAATTAACTTTGGATTGCTGGGAAATTTTTCAAAAAGGAGGAGGAAATGGTGTTCTACATGAAAAGTTGGAATTTTTCTAGATACCTTTTTATCAAGACAGCAAAGCACTGCACAGAGTCATGGCATTTCTATTGACAGAGAATCAGCCCTAAAGTTAGAATTTGGCCTAAACCTAGAGATGACTGTGCTTTTTCAAATTCAGCCAATCTGGTTTAAGCAATTCCTGTCCTCCAACAGATGTGGTGCACTCAACTGCTGAGGCAGAGTAAGTGGCCATATCAATACTCTTCAGGTTCACCAAAAACTTTTAAAAGGTTTAATTGAGATGATAGCCTTCAATTAAAATATGCTCAGCTTCTTTGAATATTGAATAATTTCATTTGTTTCCTCAGTTCAGTTTGATCTTAATGGGTATATGTTTGCATTTTGTGTTCTGCAGTATGAATATGAGATTAAGATTTTCTTTTGTTTGATATATTTTAGCAAAATTTTTTTGTGATTGTTTCTTCAGAAATATTTTGCTTTTATATAATGCATGATTTTAGGAAATTCTATACATTAATCCTGTTAAAGTTCAATTCCTTTTTTCCCTCTAAACAAAGTATAAGACGACATGAAGCATGACATGAAGAGATTCAGTGTTTTTTTCAATGCTGTGACATGCTGATTGTTTGCAGTGTAATAATTCATTTTGATGGTTTTTTTTAAGGAGGGACATGATGATCCATTTTACCCAAGAAACCTTTTATTTCTGCTGAAGGAAAGTGAGTTATCATTCTTCCTATATTTTTTCTTCATTATTATTCTAGCAAAAACCTCTGAGTAAAAGTGGTATCTACAGAATAACCCTGTTAGCTCAGTCCTCATTGCCTCTCATATGTATTTGAGAAATAAGTGCAGAAACCCCACACTGGTTTAAGGAAAAGCAACAAACTTGTTCCTGTGCGTGGTTTCATCACTAAGAAGCTTTATCTTAGATATAACTTCTTCTGCAACTACTATTGACTTCTTTCCCTCTACTCCAGCCCCTTCTCAGCACTTTTACTTTTTCCACCCTCAGTTTTGCAAAAAGGATCTGGGTATGTTTCTGTTGTGACGTTCTCATGGTTTATCACTTGATTGCAGAGGTGGACTGAATACTTTAGGAGAAAGAAAACACAGCAACCCAATGATAGTGATCTGTCTGGGTGCTCTGGAAAACTCTGTTACAGAACTCCAGAAGACAGTGACTGTTGCCCTTGCCTTTTGTTTAATTTAATGTTTAGCACTTAACCAGGAAATGAAAACTCTAAGAAAGAACTGGAGTTCTCAGAAGACAAACCTAATTACCAAGCTGATGGAAAGACTTCTGTCTTTTGGGCACTACTTTAATGAAAGCAAGCAGAGAAGCACTGGATAGTTGTCAGGGCACAGTTAGTCACACAGTTGTTAGGGCGTTCTGCTGAAAGGAGAAAAGCTGAGTCCAGTTGCAAATCCTGAAACAGAATATTCCTTTTATCAAATGAAAATAAGATTTTCTCAAATACAATTTTAAAGCCATCCATGCAATATACAGGAGAATCTCTCTAAGTAAACTCCAACCCTTCTTTATTCTCCTGTTGTTTGGCATATTTAAGTTTCACTGGGGAGGACTATCAGCAAAAAGTATCTCATTCTTGCCCTTCATTGTGGTGGAATTCAAAGTGTTTAACTCCTTACGTTCCTTACTCAAGGCTTGGGACCTGAACAAATCATCATGGAACCAGGACTTTTTCATTATGTGGCTTCATTGAGAAACAGATTTCTTTTGGTTGCTTTAGAAATACAGGTGGATAAACATATATATTTTTAGCAACAATTTCTCTGTCACTCTCCCTTATACTGAAAGGGATTTTCTGGAGGCTGGAGGGATTATAGGCATCTCCTCCCCCGGATCATTCTGCAGTTCAGCATTAACTCCTTGATTCACTATGGCACGGGGAGCTGGATTCTCACTCTCTCTGCATTAACTGACTGGACACAGCAATGCACATTTTCCATAAAAGTCAATTGAGAACATTAGGAATAACAGTAGGACAAGTCTGGCAGAAGTTAATATTTCTAAAAACAGGCTGAACTCCAAAGCTATATAGATTACGGATCCTAAAATCTGAAGGTGGTGACAGAAGAGATTGCTCACTACAGAATAGAGAAGTTTTTAATAGCTTCTCCAGAAATAAGCAGAAGCATTATAAGACTAGAGTAAAATGAACATAAATTCATTGTTTAAATAAGGGATTAGTGAGGAGACAAGAAACTGTATACAAATAAATCTGAGTAATAGACATGTTTCTAATAATATAAATAAGCTTCTAATGAAAAATAAAAAATGTTGAAATAAACCAAAATAAATACTGTTAGTCCAGTTGTCTTTACCAATAGTTTCAGAGGGGGAAAAAAGGGCTGTGAAATTTTGTTACAGCAGATAAGATAAATGAGCACTGATCTCAAGATCAGGGTCATCTTGGTAAGGCATAAAATAATAAATTTACTGAGTAACATCCTTATGTGTCACCCTGTCTTCCAAATGTCATCATATTTCTGGAAAGTTACACTGAATTTCCTGTGGTTGCTCCATCTTAGTGGGAGTTATACAAATGTGCACACTGGATAATAAGACCTTATTTTGCAGGCCAGCTTTCATAGGCAATATTTTCATTGCAGAATTAAACTAAATACAGATGGTGTCATTAGCAGATTAATGCATAGTTCACTGAACGATTTGACTGATAAGTAGTTTAATGTTATGAAGGAAAATTAGAAGGCAAACCAGATTAAATAGCAAATTCAGAAAAATTCAAACTTAACTAGGGGTCCTGTTAAATCATCATATAAGAGTAGAGTGATGTGTCCATAAACACAGTGGAAGTGGGAACTCTCTGATATACAGAGGATATAGTATAATATACAATTACTGCTATTCTGAAAAGTCTTACTTTAAGCTTAATTTAAGATGCCTTATGTTGCATTTATTTTAGTGGGAAAATATTTTTTGCCTTTCGTATCAATATTTCCTGTATTTCTTTGTGGACTTAATGGATGGTCTGGAGAAAGTTATGACACTATGATATCTAAAACAAAGAGTCTTATTTAAGGAGTCAAAGTCCCTTTCTCAGAAGGATAGTTAGGGCAAGCTCAGTTTAGGATTAAGATCATATTTATTTGGCCAAGGACATACTGATTCTTAAGTCAGTAAGTTTTTAAATGTGTCTAGAGTAGAACATTGTTTGCAGCATTTGATGAATTAGTGCTTGGACATGAACTAGGATGTCCGTGATTAGAAAAGTTAGAAAATTACTGTGAAAGGCATATTCTCTTCTCCCTAACCCACCTTGGTTTAATAATACATCACAGTAAAGAAGGAGCTTTTATTCCTGGGTGGTGTTTAGTGTTTGGCATTGAAAGTAGAATGAATAGAATATGAAATATTTAATTTAAAATTTATTGTCCTGCTGAGGTATCAAATGTTTGACGTTTCGAACAACTTATTGTCAGTGTGATTGTTTGTGTGGTGCAGTGTCTGCCATTCGTATGACTATCCTTTTACCCTAGTTAGGACTTCTCAGAAGAGGAGAGATGTTTTTATGCCTCATAGAAGGAATGGCTGGGTGTGTTCATTCAGTCAAACCTTTTACAGTGTTCTCTAAGATGTTGCCTGAATGTTGGCACAGGGAAAGCACTATTAGGTGTAGCCGTTTTCTTGCTCAGCCTCATGAGTTTCTTACCTCTCCTTTGCTGGAGGAACTTTGGAGTAAACTCTCATAACAAGGAGATCTGGTCTCTGGAAACGTTTGTTATGTTTTCTATTCCAGTAGCTCAATTCTTCTTATGTTTCAGCAGTCACACAAACTGTGCTGTGCAAGATATTTAGGCAGTCATGGTTTTAAAAATCAGTGACAATGTTCTATGCAAGGAACACCCTGGATAGGTGTTCTGTATTCTTAATTCAGCCAAAGGTCTGTAGTCTGGCAAATTGTTTTTCACTATTGTATGACAGCATCCAATTATGAACATAAGACTGTGAGTATTTGCAAGAGAAAAGATTTATTCAACCCAACATCTTGTCTCCAATGAGACTCATCAGCTTAGGAAAGAGTAAGAACTGTGCATATGTGTACAACGGTGCTCTGTATTATTGTCCCAGCCTCCAAACATTTTGAGATTGGGGATTTCCTAAGTTTGATATGGCCTCTCCATGTAATACTTTTACACTCCTCTCAAGTTTCCCCTTTTGACCCATGTAAACCTCTAGGTTCAATAGCTTGTTTCAGCAAAAACTTCTAAAGATCTGTATGCTGTGTCAAGAACCACTTTTCTTCTATTTGAATTTGGCTTTTCCTGGCTTTATGTGATGTTCCTGGAGTGCTGGAGGAGAAGCCCTGATTTTTCTATCACAGAGAATATAATTTCTTTGGGGTGAAACAAGAAATGCTAGAGAAAACTAGAAATCTGGACAAAAATGTTTCATATGTTGTTGAGCTTAATGCACAAGTGTAATCAAACAGGACTTCTATCTTTATAGGGGTTTAGGTATGCATCACCCATGTGAAGGACTACTCATGATAAATACTGCATCAATCTTGCACTTGAAAAAAAAGAAAAAGTAAATTATTCAACTATTATGTTGTAAACATGATTCTTTAATGACATGTCATTAGATCTTTCAATGCATATTTTTTGTCTATTTCCCTAGAAACACAGATATTTTAAAATCTAAGCACTTTGAACAAAACCCCACATTGGGTACTTTTAAGAATATAATGATATTTAAGCATATGCTATAGCTGTTCTTAATCCCATGGACAGGATTCTTCTGAGTCAGGGCCTGCCACATCTATTAGAAGAGTTCATTAAACAGAGCCTCGTGTTTCCACTGGATTTGGAGCTGATGGCTATTGTACGTGTGCAAGGTTTTTGGAGAAGGCCCTCAGGGTTTGGGAAATTCACTGCAGAACAACTCCACAGTCACCAATATAACTAAATTAGAGCCTTGGCATATTTTTATTGCAGAAAAAAAGTAACATTCCTTTTGCAGCCTTCCATTTTCAGTTGTTAACTGTTAACAATTAACTCAAGTTGCAAACATTCACTTTAGGTTCTGGCAGATCTTCAGGCCCCCTTTTTCCTCCTGTCTCTGTTTTACGTTCTATGGCGTAGTTTACACCTTCCCATTTAAAAACTTTGCAAAGCACTAACTTTATGTTACAATACTTAGGAAAAAACCCCTCAAAGGCAGAAACAATCCACAGTTCATTTTTTTTTTCATTAAATAATGATTGCCCTTTTTCTTACAGCCTTTGCAGAAAAAAAATAACAACTAAAAAGTAGGCTACCTCATCTGGATATAAGTAGCAGTAAATAAACAGGTACATTCACTAATCCATAAATATGCAAGCCAGTTTTTACTTAAACTCTGGAGATATTTTATTGGCATAGCTATATGTTTTCTGTGTGCTTAAAATTAAGTTGCTCTGTAAGGTGAATACTTAGCAAATTCTAGCATTAGATGTTTTCCATCTGTATCATTTGCATATGGAAAGTTCTGGGGTTTAGTCATCGAATAGAAACATATTATGATTTAGGCTGGGAAATTACCTGTAAGATCATCGAGTTCAACTGTTAAGTTAGCACTGCCAAGCCCACCACTAAACCATGTTCATCAGTGCCACAACTACAGTTCTTTTAAATACCTCTGTGGTTGGAGATTCAACCACTTCCTCGGGCAGTCACATCCAGTTCTTGACAACCCTTTCGGAGAAGATTTTCTTAATATCCAATCTAAACCTCCCCTGGTGCAATTCAAGGGTATTTCCTCCTGTCCTATTGCTTGGAGTCTGGAGAAGAGACCCATTCCCACCTCACCACATCTTCCTGTCAGGCAGTTGTAGGGAGTTGTAAGGTCACCCCTGACTAATTTTTTCTCCAGGCTAAAAACTTCAACTCTCTGAGCTGCTCCTCATCAGACTCGCCTTCCAGACTCTTTATTGGCTTTGTTGCCCTTCTCTGGACACACTCTAGCATAAAAATGTGTTTCATGCAGTGAGGGGCCCAAAACTCAACAGAGGATTCAAGGTGTGGCCTCACCAGTGCCAAGTACAGAGGGACAATCACTTTCCTGATCCAGCTGGCCACACTATTTCTGACACAGGCCAGGATGCCATAGGCTTCCTTGGCCACCTGGGCACACTGCTGGCTCATGTTCAGCCAGCTGTTGACCAACACTTCCATGTCCTTTTCCACCAGACAGCTTTCCAGTCACTCTGTCCCAAGCCTGTAGAGCTGCAAGGGGTTGTTTTGACACAAGGGCAGGACCTGACACTTGGCCCTGTTGACTCTCACACAATTGGCCTTGGCCCATGGGTCCAGCCTTTCCACATCCGTAGAGCCTTCCTACCCCATTGTGTATTACCTTCCCTTAAATCCTCTTACCCAATATATTTTTCATCAGACTAGTCCTAGTATTGATTTTAGGTCTAAATATTCTCCCTTTAACAGACCAGTTCCTCTATTATCATGAGAGACACAAGTAAAGAAATTTAACTATTATAATTTATATATCTGTTTTCATATGCCACAAATATTTCTGATATCTTTGCTGGAATGTGTGCATCTCTATTCTACATACATCACACAGATACCCTTCTACTTCCTAAGTTACATGAGCAAGAGTCCATTTCTCTTAGTGCCTGGACCCTCCTATTTAAAATCTTCTTTTTACAGGTCACCTACCTCATTGCCTTCATTGTGGCTTCTTCTTTAGTTACTTATTATTTCTTTCACCTGGATTGTTGGTATGAAGGTTATGTGAAGTCATGCATGTTTCATTGCTCTCCTAAGCATCATTCCTCAGCCCTCTCAGAACAATAAGCTGCTGAATATTACAGATTCACAGCAGTGAGTAACACACTGTTGCTTCTTCGGGACTCTGGGTCAACTGAACTATTTTTCTTTCTTAGGCCAAGCAATTCACAAGAAAACTTCAAATAATTATCATAGAAATAAAGAAAGGCTTAAGTTGGTGGGGACCTTAAAGATCATTTACTTCCAACCTCCCTTCCGTGGACAGGGATGCCACCCAGTAAACCACAGAGCTCAAGTGCCCATCTAACCTGGCCTTGAGTACTGCCAGGGATGGGACATCCTCAGCTTCTCTGGGCAACATGTTAGAGTGCCTCACCACCCTATGAGTAAAGAACTTGTTCCTAACATCTAATCTAAACCTCTTTTTAGTTTTAAACCATTCCCCTTTGTCCTATCACTATCCGCCCATGTAAAATGTTCCTCTCCCTCTTTTTTATAAGCCCCTTTAAAGTACGAGAAGGCCACAGAGAGGTATCCCCAGAAATTTCTCTTCTCGGGGTGAACAATCCCAGCTCACTCAGACTCTGTTCACAGGAGAAATGCTCTAGCCTGCTCAAGATCTTTGTGACCCTCCTCTGGACCCACTCCAACAAATAGATATCTTTCCTGTTCCGAGAACCCTACAGCTGGACACAGCACTCCTGGTGGGGTCTCAGGAGTTAAAAGAGGAGGAGAATCACCTCCCTTGACATGCTGACCATGTTTCTTTTGATGTATCCCGGGATGCAGTTGGCCTTCTGGTCTGTGAGCACACATTGCTGTAACACGTCCAGCTTTTCATCTGCCAGAACTCCCAAGTCCTTTCTGCCAGGGCTGCACTCAGCGAGTTCATCTTCCAGTCCGTACTCATGTCTGGGATTTCCCCAACCCAGGTGTAGCACCTTGCACTTGGACTTGTTGAACTTTATTGGTTTCTCATGGGGCGAGTTCTCAAGTTTGTCCAGGTCCCTCTGGATGACATCCCTTCCTTCTTTTGTGTCAACTGCACTGCTCAGCTTCATATCATCTGCGAGCTTGCTGAGGGTAAGCCTGATCTTGGTCTAGGTCATTGATAAAGGAACTGCAGATCACAAGATATGTGCAGGTATGCTGTGGCTGCTGTCTGTAATGCACTGTTCCAGTTTTGGGAGAAGGTGTGGAAGAGACATCAATATGAAACTTTTGAAAGCTTGTATGTGGCGTGGTCTAAAAAGATCAAGTAAAAAGTTAATCCCTTAATTTATGGGTTAAATTGAATATAAATCTCATGTTCTATGTTTTGAGCATAAATAAGATAGTGAACAGATAAAAAATAACTACAAAGAAAATTGGAATAGACTTTTTTTTTCTTTGTATATTTTCAACAATTTGGATGGATTTGGTCAGGTCATATCTGTTTCACATACTCAGGACAGAACTTGGTCAGGAAGGGTTGGTTAAAAAGAACATTTGCTTTCTCTTTGTTATACAAAAATATGACATTTTCCAATTGCCTAGTTTTATTAGATCTGTAGTTTTGTCACATTTTAACCAAATGCAATCAGAAAAACAAATATAAATGCTGATTTTCACAAATAAATATTTTAAATTAAAAATTTTTTAACACCCTCTTCCCCCCCCCCCCACC